>CM059187.1:143827601-143864455 GCA_030323885.1 Branchipolynoe longqiensis
CTTAACATAATTGCATGCTTTTGGCGGAATTTTCCCGAATCTGCCGGTGCCGGTGGCTCCCCCTGCCGGGGCCGAGCATGCTAATACACCATCAGATGGGGAGGGCGTGTGTGTGTGTGTGTGGGGGGGGGGGGGGGGTTATTTCGGGCAGCTTCCAATGTGACCCGTCCGCTTTAGAATCGAGTCATTAGGCGAGTATTGGCGATAGGACTTATTAACTGGGAAACACTGCCTCGTCTGGAAGGCAGCCGTGGCAGGCATGTTTGTTGACACTGCACGCACCTGTGTTGTGTTGTGTGTATGAGGCATGGAATATAGCAGACCTGCTGCAGTGGTTCTAGTGGTTGTCCTGGTGGCTGGTATGGGAGGGGGAGTTGAGGGGGGGGGGTGGGGGGGGGGTGGTGGGAGGGAGTTGGGGGGGGGGGGGGTGGTTGTGGTAGTGATTATTATGGTGACTGCTGGGGGAGGCTGGTTGGTTGTTGGGGTTTTACGTCCGGGCAACGTCAGGAGGGGTGGGGGGTGTGGAGGTGACTGGTGGTGCTGATTGTCATGGTTATTGATTGTGAGTGACTGGTGGGGTGGTGATGGTGGTTGGTGGTGATTGTCATGGTTACTGGTTGTGGGTGGGGGTGAGGATGGGTGGGGGTGGTGACTGGTGGTGGTGAGGTAGTGGTTGGTGGTGATTGTCATGGTTACTGGTTGTGGGTGACTGGTGGGGTGGTGATAGTGGTTGGTGGTGACTGTCATGGTTACTGGTTGTGGGTGACTGGTGGGGATGGGTGAGGGTTGTGACTGGTGGGGGGGGGGGGAGGGTGGTGGTGACGGTTGTGGGGAAGTGCTCAGTGATGGTTATGGTGAATAGTGTTAGTGAGTGGTGATGGTGGTGGTGGACTGATGATGGTGGGGTGTGATTAATGGTCAGTGATGTTGGTGGTAGTAATTAAGTGATGAGTGGTGGTGTATGTGATTTGTGGAGTGGTGGTGGTGAGTGGTGATGGTGGTGGGGGTAGTGAGGGAGTGTTGAGTGAGCGATGTTTGGTAGTGATGTGTGTAATGGTGAGTGGTGGTGGTGGTGAGTGGTGCCGGGTGGTGGTGTTGCTGAGTCATGATATTAAGTAGTGACGGTGGTAAGTTTTTGAGGATGGTGGTGAGTGGTGCCAGGTGGTGATGATGATGATGATGAGTGATGACAGTGAGGGGAACAGTGTGTGAGAAGAGTCGTGTGTGTGTGGGGGGGGGGGGGTGCGGCTGATAATGACAAACGAAACTGGGTGGCGCGTGGCCGCCCGCCGGGTGGCGCTGTCCGTGCTATAATCTGCCCAATAGCATTACACAGTGCGCGTTTTGTTGGTCGCTGGTCTAATTATCTCAGCGTCACCGTGTAGCTGGTGCCCAACGTGGTGGTGATGTGTATGTGTGTGCGTATGAGTGTATGAATATATGAGTGTCTGAGTGAATGAGTGTATGAGTACATGAGTGTTTTTTTTTTAATGTGTGTGTGGAGGGGGAGGAGACATGGCAATGAAGGTTCGGGGTGTGTGTGTATATGTGTGTGTGGAGGTGTAGATGGAGGAGGAGGCATGACAAGGAAGGTTCTGTGTGTGTGGAGGTGTAGGTGGAGGAGCAGGCATGACAATGAAGGTTCTGTGTGTGTGGAGGTGTGTGTGGAGGTGTAGATGGAGGAGGAGGCATGACAATGAAGGTTCTGTGTGTGTATGTGTGTGTGGAGGTGTAGATGGAGGAGGAGGCATGACAATGAAGGTTCTGTGTGTGTATGTGTGGGTGGAGGTGTAGATGGAGGAGGAGGCATGACAAGGAAGGTTCTGTGTGTGTGTATGTATGTGTGGAGGTGTAGATGGAGGAGGATGCATGGAAAGGAAGGTTCTGTGTGTGCGTGGAGGTGTGTGTGGAGGTGTAGGTGGAGGAGGAGGCATGACAAGGAAGGTTCTGTGTGTGTGTGGAGGTGTGTGTGGAGGTGTAGGTGGAGGAGGAGGCATGACAAGGAAGGTTCTGTGTGTGTGTGGAGGTGTGGAGGTGGAGATGGAGGAGGAGGCATGACAAGGAAGGTTCTGTGTGTGTGTGTGTGTGTGTTTGTGTGTGTTGTGGAGGTGTGTGGATGTAGTGGTGGAGGATGCATGACAATGCGGGTTCTGTGTTGATGTGGAGGTGTGTGTGGAGGGGTTGTGTGGAGGGAGGAGGCATGCAAAGGAAGGTTCTGTGTGTGTGTGGAGGTGGAGATTTGGAGGAGGAGCATGACAAGGAAGTTCTGTGGTGTGTGTGTATGTGTGTGTGGAGGTGTTGGAGGAGGATGCAGACAATGCCAGTCTGTGTGTGTGGAGGGTGTGTGGAGGTGTAGGTGGAGAGGAGGCATGACAAGGAGTTTCTGTGTGTGTGTGGAGGTGTGAGGTGGAGATTGGAGGAGGAGTGGCATGGTAAAGGAAGGTTCTGTGTGTGTGTGTGTGTATGTGTGTGTGGAGGTGTAGATGGAGGAGGATGCATGACAATGAAGGTTCTGTGTGTGTGTGTGTGTGTGTATGTGTGTGTGGAAGTGTAGATGGAGGAGGAGGTATGACAAGGAAGGTTCTGTGTGTGTATGTGTGGGTGGAGGTGTAGATGGAGGAGGAGGCATGACAAGGAAGGTTCTGTGTGTGTATGTGTGGAGGTGTAGATGGAGGAGGATGCATGGAAAGGAAGGTTCTGTGTCTGTGGAGGTGTGTGTGGAGGTGTAGGTGGAGGAGGAGGCATGACAAGGAAGGTTCTGTGTGTGTGGATTTGTGTGGAGGTGTAGAAGGAGGAGGAGGCATGACAAGGAAGGTTGTGTGCGTGTGTATGTGTGTGTGGAGGTGTAGCTTGAGGAGGAGGCATGACAAGGAAGGTTCTGTGTGTGTGTGTATGTGTGTGTGGAGGTGTAGGTGGAGGAGGAGGCATGACAAGGAAGGTTATGTGTGTGTTTGTGTGTGGAGGTGTAGATGGAGGAGGATGCATGCCAAGGAAGGTTGTGTGCATGTGTATGTGTGTGTGGAGGTGTAGCTTGAGGAGGAGGCATGACAAGGAAGGTTCTGTGTGTGTGTGTGGATGTGTAGATGGATGAGGAGGCATGACAAGGAAGGTTCCGGGTATGTCTGTGTCTGTGTGTGTGTGTGGATGTGGGAAGAGTGTATGAATGTATGAATTCATCCGTGCATGAGTTCATGAGTGTATGAGTGCATGACTGTATGAGTGCATGAGTTCATGGGTGTACCAGTGCATGGGTGCATGAGTTTTTTTAGTTTTTGTTATAGTTTTGTGTGTGTGTGTGTGTGTGGAGCTGGAGGAGACATGACAGACATTCTGTGTGTGTGTTGTTGAGGAGGTACTGTCATACCACTACACACACCACTACCAAACATCACTCACGCAACACTCCCTCACTACCACCACTCCCCAGATCACATACACCACCACTCATCACTTAATCACTACCACCAACATCACTGACCCAACAAAAAGAACAAAGAAAAAAAAGAGTTCATGAGTGTATGAATATATGAGTGCATGAGTGTATGAGCGTGTGAGTGCATGAGGGTCTGCACGTGTGAGTCTATGAGAGTGTGCATGTGTGAGTGCATGAGTGTTTAGGCGTGTGGGTGTATGAGTATATGAGTGTAAACGTGTGTGAGCATTTGGGCATGTGAGTGTGTGAGTGTATGAGTATATGAGTGTACGAGTGTATGCCAACTCAGGTGGCGGTAGGCAAGGTGGGAGAAGCGGCGGTGAGCTTGTGGGTGTGGGTGTGGGTGTGTGTGAGGGTGTGTGTGGGGGGGGGCGGCTGCTGGCCATCTGTTTTATATGTATTGGTTAATGGTTGAACATGGATGAAGTATTCTCCGCTGACAGCCCCGTGTTGACACACGGCGCATGCGCAGTGCACGAGGCAACAGCTTCTTACCACTTGTTGGCCGGCATCTGGTGCCAGCCATAAATAAACATAATGGCTTCCATAGCGGCGCTACACCTCTCTGCCCACACCCATCCATCGCGTCGCGTCGTGATTTTCAATTACAACCCATGTGTGTATGGTGTGGCGAGCGCCACCTCCCGCTGGCACCAACTGGCGCGCTGAGGTACCAACTGGCGCTGCCGAGGCCCGCCACAAATTGCCGGGCGCTAACTGTGACTGACACATTTCACGTTTTAATAGATGAGTGATGACGGTGTATAATTACCCCTGCTTCCTCCTCTTCTCCCCCGGCCCACGCCCCCTCGAATCACACCTCCCCTCCCACCTCCACACACGCGCACACACACATACACCCAGAACCTTCATTATCATGCCTCCTCCTCCACCTACACCTCCACACACACCGAAACATACACAGAACCTTCCTTGACATGCCCCATCCTCCATCTCCACACACACACACACATACACAGAACCTTCCTTTGCATGCCTCCTCCTCCAACTCCACATACTCACATACACACACAGAACCTTCCGTTGCATCCCTCCTCCACCACCCCGCCCCCCATACACATACACAAACTCCTACACATAACCTTCCTTGACATGCGTCCTCCTCCACCCCACACATACATACACACAGACACACATACAGATACACAGAATATGCCTCCTCCTCCACCTCCACACACATACACACACAGAAGAACCTTCCTTTGCATGCCTCCTCCACATCCACACACACATACACAGACACATACACATAACCGTCCTTGACATGCCCCCTCCTCCACCCCTCACACACATACATACACACACAGAACCTTCCTTGACATGCCTCCTCCTCCACCTCCACCCCCACACACACATGAACTCCTCCTGCTCCTCCTACACCTCCCCGGGCCACCACGGCTTGCCGATCTCCTGTAGATCACGAGCACCACAGTGCTCTGTTACCACACACTCTTTATTTAATCCTCATTCTCTGCTCTTCTCACTCCACCACCTCCTTCTACTTCTCCTCCCAAACTTCCTTATTGTTTGCATCTTCCACCTCTACCCCTCCTTTTCCAGACGTCTCCAATTCTGTTCTTCCTCCCTCTCTCTTGCCTTCCCGTCCCCTCCCCTTCCTCCTGCCCTCGTCATCTTTCTCCACCACCTCCTTTACTCCCTCTTCCTGTTCATCACCCATCTGTTCCTCCTACTCCTCCCCCTCTTCCTCCACCACCATTTTCTCACCTACTCTTCCAGACTCATTCCCTTCCCACACCCATCCCCTCTTTATACTGCTCCTCTTCCTCCACCCCCTCCTCTTCCCTGCGTCATTCCCTTCTCACACCCATCCCATCTTTATACCCCTCCTCTTCATCCACCACTTCCTCTTCCCTACCTCATTCCATTCTCACACCCATCCCCTCTTTATACTCCTCCTCCTCCTCTTCCTCCACTACCTCCTCTTCCCTGCCTCCTACCCTTCCCCCCCCCCCTCTTTCTACTCCTCCTCCTACTCTTCCTCCACCACCTCCTCTTCCCTGCCTCCTACCCTTCCCACACACCGCCTCTTTCTACTCCCCCCCCCCCACCTCCTCCTCCACCCCCGTTATATGCGAACCACCTAGCAGAGTTGACGCCTAGCTATGGCGGGCTTCCTGCTCGACATTATATTCCTGCTGTCAACATCGCTGCGCCGTTCTTTCAAGTCGGTTGGATGTTGGAGTTTTACGTCCTGGCAACATCTGAAGGCATATCAGAAAGGGTACCTACTTGTGACACTGTGCACTCATGGCAACTTTATAGTGCTGCCCCACTGGAAAATCATGCCATCAGCACCATGACCCAATATCCCACTCAGTCACATTATCCTGACACTGAGCTAACCAGTCCTTGCCCTATCCTATTAATGCCTAGTGCCAAGCTAGGAAACGACAAGTATCAATTTTGTAAGTCATTGGTTTGACTCGACCGTGAATTGAACTCCCGATCTCCTGCGCGGGAGCCCTGTGCTCTACCGATTTGGTGATGTGATAGCGCCCAGTCCATTCTTTCAAGGCCTTCGCTCTCCAGCACTGACGGGTGTCTTTCACTCGGATTGAGTGCACCCTTCAATACAGATCGCTGACGCGATATTCACATTGACGTTGTCTAAGCACCCTGGGGCTTTCTTTAGCAGCGTCACTTCCCATCAGGTGGCCGAATGAGTTAGGCGTCCGTCTCCCGTTTTGGCAGATCGTGGGATTCGATCCCACGGGTTCGAATCCTGATCGAGTTAAACCTATGACGTAAAGATTTATACTTATCGCTTCCTAGCCAGGGGCTCGGCATTATTAGGATAGGACAAGGACTGGTTGGCTCAGTGTCCGGATAATGTGACTGAATGGGATATCAGGTTATGGTGCTGGCGGCCTGGTCTCCCAGTGGAGCATCATTATAAAAGTCGCCATGAGTGTGCACTGTCATAAGTCGGTCCCGTTATGATATGACTTTAGATGTTGCTAGGACGTAAAACTCCAACAACCAGCCAATCATTTCCCAACATTTTGGTTGCGTATATTTTTGTCCTAGTAAAGTCGGTCATGGAAACCAAAATTAAATGTGTATATTTTTTAATGTTCTTTGAATAAAGGTTTCATTCTTTCGTGTGTAAGGTTGGCTGTTCTTCTTCTTCTTTGTTTAATCGGGGACATATAATCTGGGAGTTCATCAGGGATGAAAGATCTCCACAATTTCGCCGATTTCCGCGATTTTGATTAATTCACGAGTTGTATTATTCCTAAAGAAATATTCTACGTAAAGTTTGTTTTATTTAACGACGCCTCTAGAGCGCATTGATATTTTTATCATCTGCTATTGGACGTCAAAATTCTACATATGCTAATATATTCAATGGATTTTCTCCAGCTATTATTTAGATATCACAAACTGACAGCAGTAATAATGGTGACATTGGTAGTAGTTGTAAAACTGGTAGCAGGAATGGTGGAGGTAATGGTAGTGATGGTAGTGACGATACTAATGGTAGTAGGTACGGTAGTAATAGCAGTAATAGTGGTAGTATTGGTGATAGTAGTAGTGTGGTGGTGGTAGTAATGGTAGTGATGGTACTAATGATATTAATGGTAGTAACAGTAGTAATAATAGTAACAATAGTAATGGCAGTAGTGGTAGTAGTGGCAGTAACGGTAATAATACTATTAATAGTAATAATGGTAGTAATAGCAAAGACAATGCCTTTGGTAATAGTAATATTTTCCGACCAATTTTATAACGCGCCAGTTCCCAACATCATGTGCATGACGCCATCTCTTCAAAGGCCATCTCCCCCCCCCCCTCCCCAAACCCCCCAATCCCCCTCCCCCCCTCCCACCATACACGCGTCGCCGGCTGCCTGCCTGCTCCATCAGTGGCACCATTTACGCTAACTGGAGTCGCTCATGCCGTTTTGTTCCGCCCCGAGACAAGGCCTTCTTACATATCACTCCGCGCGTTGCAATTTCAGCCGGGCGCGCAGCGTCATCAAAGCGTGACGCGCCTTGTGGAACACGTGACGCGGCCAGTGATGCGTGCACGGAGCCGTTCTAATGCATTTCATCTGCGGATGAGTCATCAAAATTGAGCTACACGCGCGCTCTGGTAGTAGTACCCACGCCAACGATGGCAGTTAAGCCATATGTGGTTGGGTGTGTCGTGTGTATTGTGTAGTGGGTAGTGGGTAGTGTGTAGTGTGTAGTGTTCGCTTGTTAGGCATATATGTGGCCTGTAGTTTATTATGCGAATATAAATAACAAGTAATATTCCTCCTCTCATGTTGTTATTGTTATGTGCACAGCGGATACCTGCATGTACACTGACGCCATCAAGGCCTCTTTATATGACACTCTCTCCATTAGTGCATGGCGCTCTCAGTCGCCACGATTATATATATATATATATATATATATATATATATATATATATATATATATATAGTGTATGTATATACATATATATGCATAGATATAAGTAGATATATATATATATATATATATATATAAATACATATATATATTACATATATACATGTATATGTGTTTGTTTGTTTGTTTAACGACCCCCCCCCCCCCCCCCCCAGCACAAAAAAAAGTGAACATCAGCTATTGGGGGTCATACTGGGGTTAAACATATGTGAGTAAATAATTACATTTTCAAACAGGTAAAATAGTTTGTTTGTTGTTTGTTTGTTGTTGTTTTACGTCCTAGCAACATCTAAGGTCATATCAGGACGGTAAAATAGAGCACAGAAATGTATCCCAAAAGAGCCACCAATGGTGATAAAATCAAAAGTGGTATATGATGAATAAAATATATTGAAAATGGAAACTGGATGTTCGGTAAAAAAAACCAATTTCATATGAATTACTGGCAGCAAAACGAACATTTCATACCATTTATTTCATACCAGCTACCACCAGCAGATTCAAATGTATTGCTGCAAATGACAAAACTGAACAGACTTAGCCTGAGCATACAGCTCAAACACTGTAATCGAATCGAATCTAATTCCATTCCCAAACATTCGATGTCATGACAGGTGGCGACCCCTTCGGCCTTCCCATCACACTAATGGCCCAATGCCTAACTCGCTTCTGAGAAAAAAACTCGTATGTAGGCCTATTGGGTAATTTAAAATGCAAATATGAAGAGTTCAGGTGCAAATCCACGTAAACACCAATCCAAAAATGTAACTAAGCTATAACAGATTTTGGCCTGAAAATAATTGTAATTCTCACTAATTCCACTTTTCTTGTAATGACATGATTATGGAGCAATGAACAAAAATGTAGGAATGTAATGAATATATTTTTTTGAAGGTTTGATTCCAATATTTATCCTAATTTTTGGATTCGCGTTTACAGGGTTTTGCGCCTGAACTCTTCATATGAATGACGAATATGAGAATTCAACCATTATGTATTTCCCGACTACAAGCTACACTGAATGCCCTTCACGTTGATCGTAGATCTGCACTACCGTCGACCACTTTACTCGCACCTACTTTACTCGCACCTACTTTACTCCCATGTCACTTGCAACTGAAGAATTAACCAAATACATATTATATATACATGGTCCATATGGGGCCTGGAAAGTGTTATCATTTGCCCCATTTCGAGGCCTTGAAACTGTCCCCACCGATCGAAATTAGTCTAAGATTGTTATTCGCTATTGTTTCCCCCCTCCCTGAAATCCAGATGAAAATAGTCTTGAATTCCTATTAAAAACAGCCTTGAAAAGCCTTGAATTCCATATGTTCACACGTGTATGGACCCTGTATATAACACACGCTCTGTTATATATTTGTATTTATTTGTATTTCCCGACTCGACAAATACTCAATTCCTTGTAGCTTCCATTATAGCAACATCCGCGGCAGACTACCACACTACAACCACCCACCCTATTGCGATACCATTCGCCACTGGAAACACAGTCATGTAGGCACTGATATATAACGTGCTATATAAGTCCTTCAGGCGCCTAAGCCTCGGTGTGAGGCAATGACCCTGGGTCTTGTTTCTTGCCTCGATTATGTGGGAGGGAAAGTCTCGGCGTGTGTTTGTGAAGTTGCTGACGAAGTTTGCTTCCACGTGGAATCGATCCCGCGTGGAAACATGGGTAGCCACTTTGACGGGGCGTGTCGCCGGGGTGAGGCGGGTTCTTTGATTGTCACCGACCCACTGAGAAATGGTCGGTAGAAGTATGAAGTCGACAATCACAGTAAAACATCCAACTTTTCACTGAGTCTTTATACAGTGATTTTCCACTTGTTTTTTTCGCTTTCTTTCTTTCTTTCTTTCTTTCTTTCTTTCTTTCTTTCTTTCTTTCTTTCTTTCTTTCTTTCTTTCTGTCGTTCTGTCTTTCTGTTGTTCTTCCTTTCATTCTTTCTTTCTTTCGTTCTTTCTTTCGTTCTCTCGTTATTTCTTTCTTTCTTTCGTTTTCTCGTTATTTCTTTCTTTCGTTGTCTAGTTATTTCTTTCGCGCTTTCATTCTTTCATTCATCCACACACACACACACACACACCACTCGCCCCCCCTTTCCATCCCAATGCCGCATACGACATATACCTTCTGGGAATGTGTATGTATTATCTTCGTAAAACTAATTTACATTGAGTTCTGTAAGAATATCACCTAACTAACTAACTAAATACCTCCGCAGGTTATCCCGGTTGTCATGGCAATTTAACCCGCGCTGCTGTGGAGTGACATTTAATAAGTATTTATTTTGTCAACTAGCATCTAGTTATCCCCGCCTTGTCTTGAACCATTCTGCCATTCTTACCCCCCCCCCTCCCCCACCACCACATCCTGGCCTCACCCAAGGCACACCACCACACTCCAACCCCAACCCCACACCTACCCGCTCCATTCCCTCCGCCCGCCGCCCGCCGGCCTCCGCCCTCCGCCCTCCGCCCTCGCCCTCGACCTAGAACTGTTTCCTAAGTACCGTCTGGCGCCACATCGATTTGATGTTCCTAAATTTGCCGCTGTGCCTCTTGTCAAAATACAGACATGATCTGTCCATTTGTTTGTGGTGCGTGCTGCGCCCCCCCCCCCCCCCCCCACACACACACGTCATAGTCCTCGCTACGCAGGCGCAGATGGCACCTGAAGCCGGCCACCTACAGCCGGTGGACTCGGCCTGTCACGTGTCTAAGTATATATATATATATATATATCTATATTTATATATATATACACATATACATATACATATATATGTATGTACATATGCATGTATATATATATATATATATATATTTATATATATAGATATGTATATACGTATATATATATATATATATATATATATATTTGTTTTATATAATTATAATATATATATATATTGACCGGACGCGGTGGCAAAATCGGTAGAGCACAGGCTTCCTGTGCGGAAGCTCGGGACCTTGAAACCCAGCCGAATCAAACCAATGACTTACAAAATTCATACAAGTTGTCACTACCTCGCCTGGTGCTCGTCATTTCTAGGATAGGACAAGGACTGGTTAGCTCAATATCATGGTAATGGGAAGTGAGAAATTGAGTTCTCCCAGTGGGGCAACACTATAAAGTCACAATGAGCACGCAGTCACAAGTTGGTGCCTTTCTGATATGACTTTAGATGTTGCCAGTACGTAAGACCCCAGCAATCAATCTGTTGCAGACTTGTTACCGACATCCGACACCACCTTCAGCGATACACTGCTGACACACACACAATCAAGCACACAATCAAAAACACAATCAAACACATTAAATCACATAATCGAGCACACAATCAAGCACACAATCAAACCACAATCAAGCACATTAAAGCACACAACCGAACACACAATCAAGCACACAATCAAAAACACAATCAAACACATTAAATCACATAATCGAGCACACAATCAAGCACACAATTAAAACCACAATCAAGCACATTAAAGCACAAAATCAAACACACAATCAAGCACACAATCAAAAACACAACCAAGCACATTAAAGCACACACTCAAACACACAATCAATCACACAATCAAAAACACATTAAATCACATAATCGAACACACAATCAAGCACACAATCAAAAGCACAATCATCCACATTAAAGCACACAATCGAACACACAATCAAGCACACAATTATACGTACAATCAAAAACACAACCAAGCACATTAAAGCACACAATCAAACACATTAAATTGCATAATCAAGCACAATCAAGCACATAATCAAAAACGAATTCAAGCACACAATCAAAACACAATCAAACACATTAAAGCCCACAATCAAAAATACAATCAAGCACACAATCAAAAACACAATCAAAAGGCAATCAAGCACATTACAGCACACACTCAAACACAAAATCAAGCACACAGGCAATCACACAATCAAGCACACAAGCAATCACACAATCAAGCACACAATCAAAAACACAATCAAACACATTAAAGCACACCATCGAACACACAATGAAGCACACAATCAACAACACAATCAAGCCCACAATAAAAAACACAATCAAGCACATTAAAGCACACAATCGAGCACATAATCGAACACACCATCAAGCACACAATCAAAAACATAATCAAGCACATTAAAGCACACAATCAAGCACATATAAACACACAATCGAGCACACAATCAAGCATGCAGCATTCCCCAAGCATACATTTGTGCACACACCCATTCGCCTATATTTATGGGGACACCTTAACACTTATCCCAGAAAACACCGACACCCCTTTATAACACACCCACAAAACACACGTCAAAACACATACATACACGCACACGCCAGCATGCACCGATATGCACACCATCACGCATAACCACATATCAACACACACTAACACACACACCAACACACACGCGCACACACACACACACACACACCGGAGCTGTGCAACAGATGGGTGTCGACTGGGCGAATTAAGCAAATCGTCGCCATGCATTTATGTGAGTCCCCCTCAGCGCCCGGCCCGCCTTGCCGAGCTCCGGAGCCGGCGGGGCGTTACCGGATTATCATAGCATATACACCTGGGGTCGCGGCGGGGGCGCGCCGCCCGGCGGGCCGACACAAATTTTGTGCAAAGTGAGTGAGGAGAGAGGGAGGGGTGGATGGATGGGTAATTATGTGAATGCTAAAAGAAAGAAAGCATGCACTTCGTATAGTGTGTGTAATGTGTGCAGGAGTTGGGTTGGTGTAGTTAATGTGTGCTGGACAGCCATGGGTCATTGTCAGTACCACCAGTCAGAGGTGTCACTGTTATTGAAAGGTGGGGGGGGGGGGGGATGTGTGGGGAGGGGGTGTGGAGGAGGGGGGGTGGAGGGAGGCAGGGTAGCGGGTGGGTGAAGGGTGGTGGGGTGGAGCGGTGAGAAGAATGGGAGTTTTTGAGTAAGTGTGAGAGTGAGTGAGGGAGCCAGGGTTCAGGGAGGGTATAGGGGTGGGTGAGGAGGGGGGGGGGGGGTGAGCCGTGACGGGAGTGGGAGTTGTTGAGTGAGTGTGAGTGTGGGGGGATAGTGGGGATGTGGGGAGGGGCAGGAAGGGTGTTAGACCCAAGACGGAACAACGTAACCAGCGGAGACGACCGCTACCACCTGCATACATTGGCACCAGTCTCACCGCCAGAGGTCAGGAGGTCACTGAGCCACCAGCCCTCACCCGCCATGTCGGCCAAATAGTACAAAGGCACCACGTCACAAAGTACACGCGCACCGGGCATGATGCCCGAATTGGTAGAGCGCGGGCCTCGCGTGCTGAAGGTCGGGAGTTCGGTTCCCGGTCGGGTCAAACCAATGACTTATAACATTGATACTTGTCGCTTCCTAGCTTAATAATAATAGGATAGGGCAAGGACTGGTTAGCTCAGTGTAAAGATAATTTGACTGATTGGGATATCGGGTCCCGATTTCCAAGTGGAGCAGCAGGATAAAATCACCATGAGTGCACACTGTCACAAGTCGGTACCCGAGCTGATATGACCTTAGATGTTGCCAGGATGAGTGGTAGCTTATACCCCAGTCACACTACAGCTTGTGACCACCTTAGACCGAAGAACCCACACTCACCAGGGACGTCCTTGCTACCAAAACAATGGTTGCCGATGTCTGGGAGTCACTGGTGAGTGTGGGTTCTTTGGTCTAAGGTGGTCACAAAGTGTTCGCAAGCTGTAGTGTGACTGGGGTATAACACCCCTCAATTGGAACAACTTGCTGGATTTTAAACTTGTTGGTACACTATTATTATATTCCAGCTAGATGTTATATATACATATATATGTGTGTGTGTTCGTGTATCGCGGCGGAGTTTTCAATTTAATTTAAAAGGCAAATACAGTAATGAGAAAGTTGGAATTGAGTAGGGGAACTTGGTTCGAACCGGAAGTGAGGTTGAGGAACCAGTCGTTGTAAGGAAGGACATGTTGACATAGTAACGCAATACAATTCGACCTCTTTCTCTCTCTCTTTCTCTCTCTTTCTCTCTCTCTCTCTTTCTCACTCTCTGTCTCGTTCTCTCGTTCTCTCCATGTATGTTATATCATTTATTTTGTGGATATACATGACAAAACTACCACCCTGCTTTAATATTTATTTTTGTTTTATTCATTCCGGATACGAAACCAACAACCATTACACACCGCTAACTCTGCACAGTCTCGGTGTCGCATGATTGATTTCTATCCTGCAACCATCACTAACACACAGTTTTAAATATACGCCATCTCCCCCATTTGCAGACCAGACGGGATGGCCGGATAAGTTAGAGCGTCCGTCTCCCGTCTTTGGTAGACTGTGGGATCGTGGTTTCGAACCCTGGTCGAGTCAAACAAATGACTTAAAAATTGCTACTTCTCACTTCCTAGCCAGGCGCTCGGCATTATTAGGATAGGGCAAGGACTGGTTGGCTCAGTGTCAGGATAATGTGACTGAGTGGGATATCAGGTCATGGTGCTGGTGGCCTTGTCTCCCAGTTGGGAAGCACTATTAAGTCGACATGAGTGCGCACTGTCACTAGTCGATACCCATCCTGATATGACCTTAAATGTTGCTAGGACGTAAAACAACAACAAACAAACAAAACAAACATCTCCCCCCCCCCATTGGCGCCATCGTTAGGTTCCTGAAAACCACAATGTTACTTGTTAGTTGAAGCAACATTAAAATTGCATAGTCCGATGGTTTTGAGTTTCTGTCATTTTCTGAGATAAATATATTAGCTTGATCGTTATAATATACCTTACTTTAGTTTGAAGTAACTTTCATTATTAAATTTTGAGATATTTAAAGTACAAACATGCTAAATTAATTTTGACAAGCGCAACAAAACTTGGACACCATGAGCATCTGCACTAACAGGTTCTATAAATTGCCTCAGTATTCCCTTCTATGTGGCGACAAATGTTTAATATGTGCACCAAGTTAGATATGTAGAATCAAATCTAGATAATTGCTTTGATTTTGAAAATGTTATGTTTTCATCGGACTATGCAGCTTTAAGGGAGTTGGTCTATAATATTAATAATATCGCTCAGATGAGCTGATTGCTAGCATGTTAGTAATGCTACCCTACCACCTATCCTGCACCCCCCATTGTGAACTGCCTCACAATGGTACAGCCGCTGATACCCGGCTGAGAGGCAGGACCCGGTGCAGGTCCTTGTGAAACTCACACCGCGAACCCTTAATGACGGCGCATGCGCGGTCAGGTTTCCAGCATCCAATTATAGCTCATTCTGACCTACCATTCCTCTAACCTGAATGTGATTCTACTGACGCCTACCGTTAATTCAAACAGCTCAATTCACATTTAATATGATTGTGTCTATGGATTGGACGAGTCAATTGTATAGATGTGCTCTATAATTTATTATGGGAATATAAACAAGGACACGATCACTTATCAGTTCTCCCTATATTAGTTATTACCTACTGTACTACTGTCATAGGAGTTAGTTATTACCTACTGTACTACTGCCATATGAGTTAGTTCCTGCATCCTCCACTAGGGTGCCACCTGTGAGTGGCTCCTGGCCACCCGGATACCAGCTGCGTCTGGTCACCACTTCTGCCAGACCCGCTATATATATGTACAGCTTTAAATATATATCATATATATGTATATGAAATATATATATTCAGCTTTAAATATATAGGATATATATATATGTAAATGATGTGATGTATAAGCATTATGCGAGTATAAAGCCACGGAAACGATTATTCTATATATTATTATATTATATTATTGTTCTATTGTATTATTACTTATTAGCGAATGGGGTCCCTGCTTATATTTGCTCCTTACTCAAACAGGTACTGGTGGCGCCACCACTGTCACTGTCACTGCCACCACTGTCACTGTCACTTGTGCCCACAATTTTCCACTTTCATTGTCTTGTCTCTTTTGTGCTGAAATGGTTAGGCTACACTGAAAACACAAGGACATTTGCTTCAAATCAATATGTATTCTATTGGGATTATGTATACATGGCTGTACATGTTTCTGTCATTAACAAACAGTTTACCTTAATAACTTCTCATTGCTTTGACATTTACTTTAATGTTTAATGCATTAATTAAGCAAGGTAACTTTTATTCACGGCCATTTGGTCTTCCTCATTCCACTGCTCCTTGCCTTATCTTAATTTTGCCGAGTGCCAAGCTACTGGCTAGCGCCAAGTATAAATCTTTAAGTTGTTTGTTTTATTCGGCTCGGGTTTGGACTCGGTGCCCATTGTGTTCGACTTCCATGACCTGCCGCCCGGGAAGTGGGCACTCATCTCATTCGGTTACTTGGTGTCGCAGTTTCAGCCGTGCGCCAGTTTCAGCCGTGCGCATACACTAAAACTCAAGGCATTGTCAATGGTCGTGAGCAACCTTCATACAGAAAATACAGAAAAAGTGAAATATCTCTAAGATCACACCACCTATTAACAAGTCTCTTGGTACACATATAGAAAACATCTTTACCAAAAAGATTATATAAAGATTATAAGGTTAGGGCTCTTGAACTCTATTAATTTTGAATAAAACTAATGTTTTGCACTGCGCGTACCGTCAAACTCAAGGCATTGTCAATGGTGGTGAGCAATCTTCATACAGAAAATCCAGGAAAAGTGAAATATCTCTAAAACCACACACCACCTAGAAACAAATCGCTTGGTACACATATAGAAAACATCTTTACCAAAAACATTATATTAAATTTATAAGGTTAGTGACTCACGACCATTGACAAGGCCTTGAATTTGAGTCTATGCGCATGGCTGAAACTGACAGTAAGCTGAAACCGCCACACCGGCCTGATTATAATGATATTTTCTGTAATTTATGTCCTAATGGGACTATTCATTTCATCCCATTTCCGTCTACTAAGTGTCACTCAGTGAACCGTGCCATATAGATTTGATATATCACAGCCATTAGGAGGACTAGTCACTTTATAAGGTTTATTAGGTATACCTGAATGCTGAAATTATTGCTGACTATGGCTGTATACAATATACATGGTCGGTTGATTTAGAGAGCTTTTACAGTAAAACCTCTCTAAATCGACTGACCATGGGACAGACTTAAATGGTCCATTTAGGGAGGTCGTCGGTTTAGGGAGTTAAAACAAAAATATCATTACAACGGTATCGTATGGGCGATCATTCGGGACGAAAATAAAACGATAGATATAGGGGAGTGGTCGATCTGTGGAGGTGGTTAGTTAGAAAGGTTTTACTGTATATGGATAGTGATAACCACGGCATCACTTATAATAATTCCGAGAGGGTCCCTGGTCACGCCCTCTTAGTCTCTGCGCCGATATATATATATTTACCATATATCGGCATATATTCTATATATGCTGATATATATATGGTAAATATTTGAATGTCTAAAAGGTGTTGAATGAGTGTATACTCATTCGGGGTCATTGCAAGGTGCACAGGGCAGCGAAGCCGTTGGGCCCCCTCGCTCCTCCCCCCCCCCCCTCCAGCGACTTCATAGTGCTGCCTAACTAGGAAATCAGGCCACCGGCACCATGACCCGATGTCCCACACAGTCACCACATGCCAATCAACTGACTGGCCCCTCCTACCTCACCTCACTCACCCCTTCTCTCCACCTTTTCACCCAATCACAGGCCTCCATCACTTGAGCTCCTCAGCTCCTAACCCCTACTTGGTCACTCCGCTCCCCACCACCGGACTGACCACAACAACCTTTTATTCACTATATTATATAACTTAAAGTTTATTATCTCATCATATATTATTGATTATATCTAATTAATTAACATTTACCCTAATTATCAATTACCCATATATATTATACTTATCACATTAAGTATTACTTCTCTGACCTAATTATCGCCTTACTTAATTGTCTCGCCTCATCCATCTCACTTTCATGCTTGACCGCGATCACATCATGACCTTGTTCTTTTCAGCTCTCTTGAGGACACACTATGTTATGTCATGCCTCCGGGGGCTGCTCGGAATAAAGTTATGTTATCCCAATCATGCTTCCACGTGATGTGTGCCTTAGCTGCAATGTTTGATCATATATATATATATATGTATGAGCAAACATGAGCAAACATATGTATATATATATGTATATATATGCAAAATATAGAAATTCACCCATTTACCATATAGGTGCAATATTTAGATATTCACACATTTACAAAGGAAGAGAAAAGTGAAATAGTTTCAGAATTAAATATATATATATATATATATATTTATATATATATATATATTAAAGGCATTGCGAGAGAAGCTACTGTAAGCCAGGCGCCTATTTGATACTGGAGACGATATTGATATCTGATAGCAGTTTTGATACTCGCGATGCGCTTATCAATGATCTAAAGCAGACATGAGAGTGTGACTGTGACGCGGTGGGGAGTGTTAGGATGTAGATTTCTGCCGTCTCCATGTCTGTTGATTCCGCTGCCAGACAAGCCAGCTCCGCCCCCCCCCCCACCCCACTCGTCTCCCCCCCCCCCCCCCTCTCCATGAGTGGCAGGTGATTCCTGAGAAAAAGAACGCTGCGCAAAACAGTGATAGCAGATTTGTTCTTTGTTTGATACTAGTGTGGTCTCTCTGCCAACGAATGGCACTGGTACCATTATGGCATATTACCTAATATTACATGACAATGTATGTTTCTAACATTACATGACAATGCATTTTGCCTAGAATTACATGACAATACATGACAATGCAGGCTGCCTAGCATTGCATAACAATGAATGCCACCTAGTATTACATGATAATGTGTATTGCCTAACATTACATGACAATGTCTGTCATGACAATGTATGTTGCCTAACATATTGCCTAGCATTACATGGCAATATATGTTAATTAACATTATGCGGTCATGTATGTTACCTACCAGTACATGGCAATTCATGTTGCCTCACATTACATAACCATGTGTGTTTCCTAATATTACATAACAATGTATGTTGTCTAACAATACATGCTAATGCATCTAGCCTAACACTAAATGACAATGCATGTTGCCAAACATTACATGACCATGTATGTCCTAACATAGATGGCATTGAAGGTCGCCTAACATTACACGACAATGCATATTGCCTAACATTAAATGGCAATACATCTTGTCTAACATTACATGACCATGTATGTCCGAACACAGATGACAATGTGTGTTGCCTAATATTACATGGCAATGCAATTTGCCTAGCATTACATGACAATACATGTTGCATAACATTGAATGACCATGTACATTATCTAACATTACATGACAATGTATGTTGCCTAACATTAGCTGCCAATACATGTTACCTAAAATTATATAACTATCCAAGTTGCCTAGCTAGCATTTAATTAACAGCGCATAATCCCTATTAAAGTCAGCTCTTTCTTTGTCTATTTCCAGGTACGTACTCTATGCATATCTGCGGGCGAAAGGAAAATGAAATGGAAAAGAAGCGGTAGAGTATTATCACTTCAGTAAGCAATATTCAATTGTGTCAACCCTATTTGCCAAGTCAACCCAATGGCATTAAATTGAGCGAAGCAAAAAAAAAGAAAATAATTAGAAGTAAAGCCCGCCTTTTAAATAGCATGCGCCAGCAATATTGCCGGAGTTCATGCAGTGGCTTTGGCGGGGATGTGTGGGAGGGGCGGGCGGAGGTGGGGGTGTAGGAGGGCGTGAGGGATGTGCGTGTGGCGCGGAGTTCGGTCGTTAAATGGCTTGTATAAAAAGGTGCCGCTCACGGTGTTGTTCAAACATGGTTTAAGTCAAGTTCAACAGGCAGCTCCCCGCGTGGAAACGGCGCGCGCACTGATTGGCGCTGTTTAGGGTTGCGTGATGCATGCTGGGAATGGAGGAGGAAGAGGAAGGGTTGGAGATGACGCGCGAGCGCGCGCGCGTGTGTGTGTGTCTGTGTGTGGTGGGGAGTGGCAGGAAGGGGGGGGGGAGGTAGGAGGAGTGAGGGCTTCCATGCGAATGCGTCTTGTGACGCGCTGCCGGAGTTCGATTGAACATGTGAAAAAGACGTAGAATGAAGGGTTTGGTTGGTTGGTTGTTGGAGTTTTATGTACTGGCAACATCTAAGGTCATGTCAGGATAAGCTGATGGGTGTATGGCAGCACGAGGCAATGGAGGGTGGGGAATTGTGTATTTAAAAGAATAAAGTAGAAATAAAGGGGGGAAATAGAGGGATGGGAGGTGCGAGAAAATGAAACATAAAAAAAAACAAAAAAAAACGTCAAGAGACATGCAATAATTTAAAAAAAAAGAAAAAAAAAGATTGATTTGTTTAAAGGTCAATAAAAATGTACACGCATCACAATATTAGTGTACAACTGGGAGGCGATGCATCCCGTTCGTCCCCCCCCCCCCCTCCTGCAATCCATTGTGCCTGCCTTTAACACACACACACTCACACATACTCACACGCATCCCACCTCACCCCAGCCGCGCCGCTCAGCGCGATTACCCTTCAATTTTCTCATGTTCGATTAGGAGAAAAAAAAACACACCACGGCACTAAATACACACTGAAGAGAGCTGGAGGGTGAGGGAGATGGGGGGGTGGGGAGGGAAGGAGTGGGAGGAGGAGGAGGAGGAGGGGGAGGAGGAGGAGCTGAGAGGCCGCGTAAAAGAAATACCAGATGGGGCGTTAAATGCACACAGACTTGAGGATTGGTGGTGTGAGTGTAGTAGACATGGCTTTTTTTAGTGAAGGGAATAGGGAGGCAGTTGGAGGGTGGAGGTGGGGGCTGGGGGTTGGGTGGGGGGTAGGACTCTAGGAGCGCTCAATGGGAGAGGACTGAGGAGGGATTCTAGACATTGCTGTAGTAGTGTGCTCCCCCCCCCCTCCCACCCACACCCACATCCACCCACCCACCCACACACACACACCCACACCCACAAACACAAACACACACCCCTACTCCTCCCGCCTGAGGTTCTTTAAGGGAAGCCATCTGCGTGCTGGGTGCCGGCGTGTGTGTGTGTGTGCTGGAGGGGGTGGGGTGGGTGCAGGAGGTGGAGGCGGGGATGTGTAGGGGTGAGGCTGCAGTGAAAGTGTGAAGCATGCCAGCCTCTTAAAGCTGTTAAAGGTGCAGTGCAATCCACTCACGGAGAAACTTCTTTAAATTCAACCATAGGCGCTTTACATGCGTGTATGCCAGTTTCAGGCCTGCACGAGGGACCAGCGGACACAAACATAGAACATCCGCCGTATTTACAACTGAATGTCATTGGGTGTTGGTGACATTTTTTTCTTCTTTTAAACACCTTGAATTTGACTAAGATCCTTGCTTTATTCAATATGACCATTTCCCATAGTGCATCCATTGGAGATGAAGGGGAAGTGTAAGTGTGCAAGAGTGGTTCTGTATTGAAATATGCACATATATACATATGAATGGATATACTCATCCTTTTGTTTCTCTATATATGTTGTAATTGTAAGGATATATTTATATACATATATATAATATATAATATATTTATATATATGCTGTATAAGCCATTATATGAGTATAATAAGGCCGGAAGCTTCCATCGGCTCCCCAGATCTATCTACTCCCCCCCCTCCCCCCCAGTCATCGACTGGAGGAGCCTTCTTAACCTACAAACGTCCATCCTACTCACACTAAGATCCGTTGGGGGGCGCCACACGTCTGTGCATGCAACACTGCCCCCCCCCCCCCCCCCCCAACCTTCATACACTCACTGTACCGCCTTACTTATATGTACAATTTTCGTTCCATCTCTTTCGTTGCTGTGTATATGTGACTTATTTTCTTTCTTTCTTTCTTTTTACCGTCACTGGGTCTGGGTAGGGGGGGGGGGGGTGTATTTAAGTCCGTAGAACATATTTCAAGTAGAGCTTGTGCGCGGCGGGACTTTAATAGCTTTGTTATGCTGACGTGATGGTTTTGTCAAAGTTTCAAGTCGCCATCGTCCGACAGATACTACTCTATATGGAAAACTGACAGCGATAAAATGTACATTTATATAGGACTCAGATAGCGGACCCATTGGTGTGCGTGTGTGTGTGTTTGGTGTTTATGTGGGTGTGTGTTTGGTGTGTATGTGGGTGGGTTTTTGGTGGGGGTAGCAGTGGGGGTAGGGATGGGGCTTGGGGGTACAGTATGTTTAGAAATTAGAGGTGGTGACTTCAAATTGTAATAAAAGTGAATACAGTAAAACCTCTGTATACCGACCCCTCCACAGATCGACCACTCCCCTATATCGATCACTTTATTTGGGTCCCAACAATACCATCCTAAGGATATTCTAACTCTGTAAATCGACCACCTCCCTAAATGGACCACTTAAAGTCGGTCCCATGGTCGGTCGATTTAAAGAGGTTTTACTGTATATGGCTTTTATTTTATATGACCGTAGGCGCATTTTAATACAGCAGTTAAAGTAAAGTTTCACAGTATTGGAAACATGATTAGCGGGAGTGGAGCTTTATTGGGATGTCTGATTAAAGTGTGTGAACCTTAATTCTACAGGATCGGTGCTGTAACTAATACAGTGATCAAACTTAGATTATATAGACTGTCAATTTTCAATTGCAAGATCGCCGGGAGACCAGTGCTCCGGCGCTGATAAATGTTACATTCAGATGAATAAACACTTTACCACACAAAAAAACAACAAAAAAAGTGACGCTCCTCTTTAATTGTCCATGGCGATATTGCGCGCAGTGGCTTACGTGTACAACTCAACCCACATGACCAGGCGGGATCGCCAAATGAGTTGAGCATCCGTGTACCCGTTTTGATAGATTGTGGGATTCAAACCCTGGTCGAGGCAATACAATGACTTAAAAATCTATACTTGTCGCTTCCTAGCCAGGCGCTCTGCAAGGATGGGGCAAGGACTGGTTGGCTTAGTGTTTCAGGATAATGTGACCGAGTGGGATATCAGGCCATAGTGCTGGTAGCCTGGTCTCCCAGTGGGGCAGCACTATAAAGTCACCATGAGTGTGCACTGTCACATGTTTCATTGTATATGTATATGTATATATATCAATTCTCCTGGGTGAGTGGCGCTGGGGGGGGGGGGGGTGCTCCCACTTACAAAATTCTCCAGAGAGTGGAGGGGAGGGGGGCGCGTACTACACCAATGCGGCACCACAGGAGGAAGGGATATAATTTATTTCCACTCAGACATTTATACTCGTATAGTACGTTATGCATCACATATATGGGTTGTGTTGTTATAATTAATTCGCAATCCATCTATTCTTTTAATGCATACACATAAACAAAGAATTCAAGTCGAGTCTTAACACGACGGTTGACCCCACGTGACCGGCACTAACCGCATCAGGATCTAGGCATGACGTCATACAGGTGGTGCTAGAGCCAACCGCACGTGGCGCCCCCTGTCCATAGCCTTGGCATAATGGCGGCATGTGAAGGCGGAGAGAGCAGGAGGAAATTGTTATCCGGTTATAGAGTGTCAATCAATAAGTAAAGGGTGCAAGTCCTCATGCACCGCTTCCCTTTGCATTACAGGTAGAGCGGGTAGGGACGCACTGACACAGACGCAGCTTGCCTGCAACCCGCATCTCCCCGAAGCACCCCCCTCCAACCATCCACCACCAAGCCTCCACTCCCCCACCCTCCACACACCACCATCACCAAGCTGTCCACACATTAACATGCACTCACCCCGCCACACCCACACCGGTCACACGCACGCGCACACACCTACACACATACACACATCTACACACATCTACACACACACCTTACACCTACACACATACACACGCCTACACACACTCCTACACACATCTACACACATCTACACACATCTACACACACCTACACCCACACATCTACACACCCACACCTACACACACCTATACACATCTACACACCCACCTACACACCCACTTACATACAGATGTACACGCCAGCACCACAGTTTCAAAAAACTATCCCCCGTAGGATCTATCCTACTGACCTACTCTTGTCTGCTCACTGACACTGACATTGACACTGACACTCGCCCACCACTGCAAGTTTAATACACTAACCCACTCCTGTCTGCTTACTGCGACTGACACTGACACTCACATATTGCCAGTTTAATACACTAACCTACCACTGTCTGCTTACTGACACTGACAATGATACTGACATGTGGGTTTTTTGTTTTTGTGTTGTGTGTGGTTTAATACACTAACCTACCCCTGCTTACTTACACTGACACTGACACTGGCAATGACACTAATTGCTCACCATATACTGACATACAATCATATGCAATCACTTCAGTGTAATCACATGCTGCCCACCATATACTGACATTCAGTCAATCAACTCCTTCCCATGAACTAAAGGGCGCATTCCATATACGCGTAATGCGTAATGCGAATGTGAATGCGAATGCGACAAAAAATCGAAACGCCTTGAAACCTATGAGCTACATTCCATACACGCGTAATGCGTAATGCGAATGCGAATGCGTCAGAAATCCATTATCCCGATCGCTCCATGTAGCGATCGGTGCGTAATGCGTAATGCCTAAAGGCAGTGCGAATAGAAAAGCATCAGTCGCATTTGTCCATTGATATAAGGTTGGAGGAGGCGACTGATAATTACGGACAGCCGGGACAAGGTGGTGCGAACAGAAAAGCATCAGTCGCATTTGTCCATTGATATAAGGCTGGAGGAGGCGACTGATAATTACGGACAGCCGTGTAGGTTTATGCGGCGGACCTGTTAGGAAGCAGTCTTCATATTTGGGACGGTCCTAACATCCCTCTAAGCAAGCTAAACTGAGCCATGTTTGGACCGTCCCATTCTCTGTGTGTGTCTCTGTGTGTGTCTCTGTGTGTGTATCTGTGTCTGTGTGTGTGTGTCTCTGTGTCTGTGTGTGTGTCTCTGTGTGTGTGTCTGTGTGTGTGTCTGTGTGTGTGTCTCTGTGTTGTGTCTCTGTGTCTGTGTGTGTGTCTATGTGTGTGTATCTGTGTCTGTGTGTGTCTCTGTGTGTGTCTCTGTGTGTGTCTGTGTGTGTGTCTCTGTGTGTGTGTCTCTGTGTTGTGTCTCTGTGTGTGTCTGTGTCTCTGTGTCTTTGTGTCTCTGTTGCTGTGTGTGTGTCTGTGTGTGTATCTCTGTGTCTCTGTGTGTGTCTCTGTGTTTCTGTGTGTGTGTCTGTGTGTGTGTCTGTTCTGTGTTGTCTGTGTGTGTGTTCTGTGTGTGTCTCTGTGTGTGTTGTGTGTGTGTCTCTGTGTTGTGTTGGTGTGTCTGTGTTGTGTTGTGTGTGTGTTTGTGTGTGTGTTTGTGTTGTGTCTTGTGTGTGTGTGTGTGTCTCTGTGTGTGTCTCTGTGTTTCTGTGTGTGTCTGTGTGTGTGTGTCTCTGTGTCTGTGTGTGTGTCTGTGTGTGTGTGTCTGTGTGTGTGTCTGTGTGTGTGTCTCTGTGTTGTGTCTCTGTGTCTGTGTGTGTGTGTGTCTCTGTGTGTGTATATGTGTCTGTGTCTGTGTGTGTGTCTCTGTGTGTGTGTCTCTGTGTGTGTCTCTGTGTGTGTCTGTGTGTGTGTCTGTGTGTGTGTCTCTCTGTGTTGTGTCTCTGTGTCTGTGTGTGTGTCTCTGTGTGTGTATCTGTGTCACTGTGTGTCTCTGTGTGTTTCTGTGTGTGTGTCTGTGTGTGTGTCTCTGTGTCTGTATCTGTGTCTGTGTGTATGTATGTGTGTGTGTCTCTGTGTGTGTCTGTGTGTGTGTCTCTGTGTTGTGTCCCTGTGTGTCTGTGTCTGTGTGTGTGTGTATATGTGTGTGTCTATGTGTGTGTGTATGTGTGTGTGTCTCTGTGTGTGTCTCTGTGTTGTGTCTCTGTGTCTGTGTGTGTGTGTGTCTCTGTGTCTGTGTGTATGTCTGTGTGTGTGTCTCTGTGTATGTGTGTGTGTGTCTGTGTGTTGTGTCTCTGTGTCTGTGTGTGTCTGTGTGTGTCTGTGTGTGTCTCTGTGTGTGTATCTGTGTGTGTGTCTGTGTGTGTGTCTCTGTGTGTGTGTCTCTGTGTGTGTCTATGTGTGTGTCTGTGTGTGTGTCTGTGTGTGTGTCTCTGTGTTGTGTCTCTGTGTTGTGTGTGTCTCTGTGTGTGTTCTGTGTCTGTGTGTCTCTGTGTGTGTTGTGTGTTGTCTGTGTGTGTGTCTCTGTGTTGTGTCTCTGTGTCTCTGTGTGTGTCTGTGTCTTTGTGTCTCTGTTGCTGTGTGTGTCTGTGTGTGTATCTGTGTGTCTCTGTGTTTCTGTGTGTGTGTCTGTGTGTGTGTGTATCTGTGTTGTGTGTATGTGTGTGTCTGTGTGTGTCTATGTGTGTCTCTGTGTGTGTATCTGTGTCTGTGTGTGTGTGTCTGTGTGTGTCTGTGTGTGTGTCTCGGTGTGTGTGTCTCGGTGTGTGTGTCTCGGTGTGTGTGTCTCTGTGTGTGTCTCTGTGTCTCTGTGTGTGTCTGTGTGTGTATCTGTGTCTGCGTGTGTCTCTGTGTGTGTCTCTGTGTGTATATGTGTCTGTGTGTGTCTCTTTGTCAGAGACACAGAGACACACATAGAGACACACAGAGACACAGAGTCACACACACAGAGACACACACAGATACACACACAGAGACACAGAGACACAGACACACACATAGAGACACACACAGAGACACAGAGTCACACACACTGGTATGGTATGGGGTGTTCGCAACCTTACGACGGTTACCGGTTGCAGGACTGCAACATTTGTAGAGAGGCTCCGATAAATCGGCCCAGTCTTTGGTTAAGACATGTCTTCTGCGGTGAAGTGGTCTCAGAGGAAGTGTTGTGAAGGCTGGGGACATCCTTCAAGACGTGGTGACGACGGGGCGTCGGGTGGCAGCGGATCTCTCCGTGCCGTCTGTTTGTAGTGATCTGTATGGTGTCTGTAGGGGAGCACTTGTATCCGGTCAGCAGGGGTGTGAGGAAGGCGGGCAAAGGTGGTAGCAGCGGTCGTTCCAGCAACAAGAACCAGTCAGAGAAAAGGAAAAAAGGTCAAGAGCCCCCCCCAAGAACACAACAACCCTGGTTAGGGGAAGAAGTGAGCCTGGGAGAAATCGAGTGGGCAGATCTAGGAAAGAGAAATGAGGAGAGTTGAGTCAAAGGCCCGTGCCTATCTGCCCTATGGTAACCAACCGGCGAGCCATAGACACGGACAGAGTAAGGGTAGAAAGTGAAAATGCCGGCAGGCACCCCCTCCTGGAACTCTTTTCAGACATATCAAGGAGGTGTCCGGCCGGCGGAGAGGTGATAGAGAGAGGTGTGGACGAGGTGCGGTCCGGATAGCAAGTGGCACACACACTTTTTATATACTTTTTATATACTTCACTGCATAACATGTAGGTTTATGCAGCGGACCTGTTAGGAAGCAGTCTTCATATTTGGGACGGTCCTAACATCCCTCTAATACCCCAGTCACACGGGGCCTGCGTTCGCTAACGATCGATTCGCGACGTCAAAACCTGCTCCTTGCGCCCTCCCTACGCCCTGATTGAGTCCTGGCGCCGCGAAATCGCCAACCACCCGGCGCCCATTTCGGAAATTTTGGGCGCAAGGAGGTTGCTGCTGCTGCACGTGCAACCTCCTTGCGCCTTGTTCCGGCGGCGCCATTCAAAATGGTTGGTGCCCTGGCGCCGCCCTGGCGCCGCCCTGGCGCCGCCCTGGGTTGGCGAATTGCCATTGGATGCTGCAGTCACCATGTGGTCGGCGCCGACATGGCGCCGACATGGCGCCGACATGGCGCCGACATGGCGCCTAAAACGTGTTTGAATCAATGTATCCAATGGAACGCTGGGTGGTTGGCATCCTTGTGGGCGTAGGGAGGTTGGCGGCGAACGCTGTCTCTCGTGTGACTGGGGTATTAGCAAGCTAAACTGAGCCATGTTTGGACCGTCCTATTCTGTGTGACACAGAGCCACACACACTTTTTATATACTTTTTATATACTTCACTGCATAACGCATAACGCATAACGCATAACGCAATACGCATTACGCGTATATGGAATGCTGGCATTCGCATAACGCGTAACGCATAACGCATTACGCATTACGCGTATATGGAATGCAGCCTTTACATGTAGCCACTCCATCTTTCAAGACACCAACCTACGCATTTCTACACCCAGATGTGGGTTACCGGACACGGAGGCCGAATTCGTAAAGTAGAAGGTCGGGAGTTCGAATCCCGGCCGTGTCAAACCAATGCATTACAAAATTGACACTTGTCGCTACCTAGCCTGACACTCGGTATTACTAGAGGTAGGGAAAGAACTGGTTAGCTCAATATAATGTGACTGAGTGGGGAATTGGATAAGGGTGCCAGCGGCTTGGTCTCCCAATCAGGAAGCACTATAAAGTTGCCATGAGTGTGTGCTGTCACAAGTCTGTACCCATCCTAATATGACATGACTTTTGAAGTTGCCAGGATGTAAAAAACTAACAAACAAAAAAACATTGGCAGGTAGCTGTCTGAGGTGTGCCTTTTCAGTGTTGGGGGTGATATTAATTGGGTGATAGTCATTGGGTGATATTCATTGGGTGATATCCATTGGGTGATATTCATTGGGTGGTATCCATTCGGTGATATCCATTCGGCGATATTCATTCGGTGACATTCATCCGCCCAGTTGACTCATGCTGGCCAACAGCAAGGCTTGTAAGTTGTACCACACTCTCGTGTGAGTCTGGGATAACATCACCTCAATCCTGTGAACTCTGACATGCACTGACATAATTATAATGGCACCGACACTGCATGACTCAAACACCCGCACACAAACACCGACACCAGCCATTCCACCCCCCCCCCCCCTACACCCCCCCCCACCCACATCTTCACGCAACCTTCGTCCCCACACCAGTGTTGGGGCCCGATAGGGCAGCATGCTGCGCTCACGTGCACACGCATGCGCATACCTTATTTCATCGATTAGTTGCCGGGTGTTGATTAATATTTGGCGGGAGTGGGAGCGATGGGGGAGGAGTGGGGGGGGGCGCAGCTTCCTTTAGATTTTGGTAGAGGAGTAGAAGGGTGTAAAAAGGTTGATATATTCGAGGAGAGAGATAGAGAGATAGAGGCAGAGAGTGAAAGAGAGAGTGAGAGGAGGGGATTTATTTGAGAGGAGGGAAAGTGGCATATTTGAAAGGATGGAGGTGTTATTTGAGAAGGTGGTGATATTTAAGGGAAGGGGGAAGGTAATATTTGAGGGGAGCGAGGGGTTTTTCTTTGGGGAGCAGGGGTGTTATTTGAGGGGAGGGTGGAATGGCTGGTATTTGATAAAAGGTGTGGGGGAGGGGGGGGGGGTATTTGAGTGGTGGGTGCACTTTATTATGCATAGTATTAGTAAAGTGACAACCGCTCTAATATTGTGACTCCACCAAGTTTCTTTTCGTAAATGTTTAATTCATTTTTAATATGAATTGATTGTTATTTTTGGTTTAAAAAGCCCAAACACATGTAGGAACAACATTTTTATTTCAAAACCATCTTCTATTATATACATACACACCTATGCATCGACAACCATGACAATGAGTAGCTCTGCATATCATACCACAGAAAAGTGAGCTGTAATTAGAAAACTTTTCTAAAGGAAGATTGAAGTGCAAAATATTAAATATTTAAAATTAACAATTGTAATATTTTAGAGAGAGTTGAAACTATAGTATATACTATATATACAATATATAAATCCCCACTACCGGAAGACACAACAAAGGGCACGCTTCTATGCACGACATATACTTCTATATATTATATATACTATTTAACCGGTCCTGATATGACCTTAGATGTTGCTATGACGTAAAAAAACAACAACAACAAAGACAACTATTTAAATGATATATACTACATATAGAATGATAGATATATACAACATACGACGACCCCTACGTATGTGAAACTACATATATCCCCGCCTTGAAATGCACTTAGATGTTGCTAGGCCCCAAAGCCTATATATACACCTATGCATACCCATACACAACTCTAACTTCGAAGTAATAGAATCCAGAACACTAAGCTCAGTTCATAACCCTAAAGCCCCTGTCACACTATGCCGGATTGAGCAACGGACAGAATTTTCTAGTCCGGTGGTGTTCGGGCGTGATAAGTATCAAAATGTATCAAAATGTGTCAAAATGTGTCAAAATGTTGCAATATCGGGTCAAAGGCCGCCGAACGAACGAACATTAAGCGGACATTAAATGTACATGAACGGATAGCCAACGGACGATAAGTGGTCTAAAACTCAAACCGGAGAAGAACCATAGACGTCAATCCGGTGGCATCCATTCCAAGTTTTGTGCATGCTCAAAACTTGTAACGGATCAGGCTGGATATCAACAGATATCAACAGATATGCAATGGATATGCAATGGACATAAACCGGACTTTGCCGTATATCAACAGACTTTGTTCGGTTTCTTTCCTTTTCCCCAATCCGGTGATGTGTGACAAAGCCTTAAGCCCCGTTTATATACATTAACATATAGCTTTCTGCAGATATACGCACACGGAAAGCCTTACCAATTAATGCTCAGACACGTCGTGTAATTAATAAGCGTCGCACACCGGGGCTGCTGGGACGGGCGTTTTGACGGCGGCGCCGCCTGGCCGCCATGACGGCACAGTGTGTCGCCTGCCGGAGCCGTTCGTGGCGTGCCGTCAGAGGGTACTTACTGCCCCCTGGTGGCGAGTTATATTTGACGTGACAACATAGAAAAAGGGCGTCTTTTTGTGGGTAGAAGAGATGGTGGGTGGAGCCGTCCGGCTGCCCCCCTCCCCTCTCCCCCTCCCCTCCTCCCTCCTCCCTCCTCCCTTCTCCCTCCTCCCTCCTCCCTCTCCCCCCCCTCCTCTCCTCTCCTCCCTCCCTCCTTCCTCCTTCCTCCTCCCTCCTCCCGCCTCCTCCTCCCTCCTCCTTCCCCTTCCCATCCCCTCTCCCCCTCCCCTCCCCCCTTCCCCCTCCCCTCCCTCCTCCTTCGCCTTCTGCCCCTCCCCGTCCTCCTACTCTCCGTCCTCATTCTCCCCCTCCCAATGTCCCTCCCCCTCCCCCTTCCTCCCTCCCCCGCCACTCCCTCCTCCCCTTCTCCCCACTCCCCTCCCCTCCCTCCTGCTCCTCCTGCTCCCCTTCGCCTTCCACGTACCCTCCCCCCTCCGTTCCCTTCTCCCTGCCCTCCCTCTCCCCTCTCCCCCTCCTCTTTCCCCTTTCCCTGACCATCCCCATTCCCCCCATTCCCCACCCCCACCCCTCTAACGCCCCCACACACTCTCGCCAGCCTAGTCGTTGGAAGTCAATCAGTTTGGCCCCGGCCTGCACCATAAAAGATTAAGAAATTGACCGGCGGTCGCCATGTGTGCGTCCAGTGGCGGGTCACCCAGTGTGGCGCCACGGCGCGCCCCGGACCGAGTCATCTAATCCGGCAATATAAAATTACAGGCCGGGCGCTGTTTCATAGAATTGTAATGGCCGCAGACATCAAAGGCTTCTGATCGCCGGCCACCAGGCGGGGCACGCTCCGCCGGCGCCAACGTCACCGGGCGGCAGTGCCCTCCTGGCGGGTACGGAGTGGGGAGGCGGGGGGAGGGGGTGGGGGCCGGTGTTGACCACGGTTCTAGTTGTTTGGTGGGGGGGGGGGGGGACATTGTCTCTATAAACAACAATTTTAAAGATTTATTTTTTAATTTTGAAAAAGCGAATACTACCCCCCCCCCCTCCTACCATAAAGAAGAAATTGCATTTACTTGTTAATCATAACCTCTAATGTTTCGTCACCGTGTGACTATGGGTAGAGATGTGGGTTTCGCCCTATCTCATGTGGAAATTCTCTCGTACTCTAATAGAGAGTAATGTTGGAGATGCTCCTGGGTTTCTTTTATAGACTCCCCTAGACAAAACTTTTTCAGGCGTTTCTCCGAGTTTCGTAGCATTTTCTCCAACTTGTTGACGTAGTAGTCACAGGTGGGAGAAGTGTGCGGAACAGAGGGATGGGCGGGCCGATACACTGGTCCCGACCCCGCGTAAAGATTTGGGTTTGACCCACAATCCACGCACAAATTTAGCTTATTACGCCTGTGTTATAACGGTATAAACACGTTCTCTAACACCACCAGATGTCCAATTGAGTTTGAAACAACCAAATTGTGACAAATATATATACCAGGACTGACCAAAAATCTTTGTTTACAGTTCCTGATGGCCACGAAGCGGAGTAAGCGCGGTGCAGCAGCAGCCGAGGGGCGTGTTCCGAGTGGAGTGGACGAGGAGTACGACTCCTCACCTGTGTTGTCGGCAGGGCCGTCGACACAGCCCCGGGCGCATATCCTCTCCGACCCGGACGAGGACGCAGTGCCTGATGTGCCTGCGCCTCCAGATTGGGAGGCTCGCTTTGCACGGTTGGAAAGCCACATCTTGACTTCCAAATCGCCCGTGTCTCGGAAGCGGCGTAGGCCGAGTGTCCAAGAGGATTCGTATGAGGATTTCTTGGACACAGACTCAGCGGTGGAGCTTAAGGCTCCTCCTCCTCCTTCTCCTAAACGGAGGAAGAAGAAGAAACAGGTGATTTCTTCGGGTGATGAATTCACCAAGGAGCGGGCAGAGACTGGTTTTCGCAAAAAGCGGAAGACTAAGTCCAAAAAGAAGAAGAGGAAGAGGAAATATTCTTCTGATTCGTCCACTGAGTCTACTTCTACGGAATCAGACTCAGACACCATATATGAAGGTGTCTATGCGGACATTGGCACTAAAGTGGCTAAGAAGGTGGAGAAGCCAAAGGCTAAGCGGGTTAAAACCACTACGCTTATGCGCGAGACCGTGAATGGTCATTTTCGCACGTTCAAAACGGCGGAGGTTATCTCCAAGTTAGGAGATGAGTTAACAGGCATAAAGGGTGTTCCCAACTCCATCATTAAAGAAATGGATCGGGATGTCAATATGACGGATGACCGTAAGAAGTTTGAGGATGTGTTGCACACAGTGCATAAGGCAGTGTTGGCTACCCTAACAGCTATTTTTCCTGTGGCTAATAGGATGCAGAGTGAAAATAAGTTCTCGTCTTTGGCTAAGACAATGGACAAAGGCATTGCAGTGTTAGCGGCGGCAGGTAATTACCTGTCGTTTCGAAGATATGAAAATGTCTTCAAGTCAGTTTTCACAGATGCTGGCAAGGAAGTGGCTCGCTCTAAGAAGGTTACCGATAATGAGGGGAAGGAGTTTACGCTTTATCTTGCTCCAGAGCCGATTAAAGGGAAAACCTTAGATAACACCAAGATGTTTGGCGGTCAACTACAATACCTCTATAAAGAGGTAGAGACTGCAGCCAAGAGTGGCAAAAACATGGATGGCAAGAAGAAACAGGAAGTTCCTCGTTTCAAAAAGTCACGAGGGGATTTTCGTCCACGACGGTTCACCAGAGGAACCAGACCGAGTTCAAACTTCGGTCAAGGGTTTCGGGGCCGGGGCGCTCGCCCAGGCTGGACCGACAACACCGCACGGCCAATAGGCCGAGGGTTCAACTCGTCGAGACCTTTCCCCAGGGGCGGGTCCAAGTAGAGGTCCAAACACAAACTTTACAAGTCCCTGCAGCCTCTAAAAACACACAAACTGTAAGCAACTTTGTGGCTGGTAATATTAGTAATCATATTTCTGAGTGGCACAAAATTACTAGTGACCAAGAAATTTTAAAAATAGTTAGGGGTGTTCAAATTCCCTTTACACAAATTCCTGTACAAAGTATAATACCTTTTCCATATAACATTCAACCAGTTGAACGAGACGCACTAACTAAACAGGTACATAAATTCTTTGAGAAAGGAATTATACAAAAAGTGACACACTGTTCAGGACAGTTTATTTCAAACATTTTCTCGAGACCGAAGCCTAATGGTGATGTTCGAATGATCCTGGATTTAACAATCCTTAATAAAAGGGTGGAATATCGACATTTTAAAATGTTCTCTCTAGATACGGCACGAGATCTGATTACACCAGATGCGTGGATGGCTAGTGTTGATTTACAGGATGCATATTATACGCTTCCCATAATGGAACAATACCGAAAATTTCTTCGATTTATTTGGGATAACCAACTCTATGAGTTTACCTGCATGCCGAATGGCTTAGCTTGTGCGCCACGTTTATTTACTAAATTGCTTAAACCTGTTTTCTCGGTAATGGCGAGGAAGGGTCACATAATGTTTCCATACATAGATGATTCTTTTATTATAGCATCAACACAAATTGGTTGTGTGAATGCAGTTTTGGATTTATGTGCATTACTCACTAAATTGGGGTTTTATGTACATCAACAAAAGTCAGTGTTTAAACCAACAAAACAACTCAAATGTTTAGGGTTTATTCTGGATACACAGTCCCTTACAGTGTCGATAACAGAACAAAAACTAATTAAGTTTATGACTACAGCGACTCAGCTTATTAAGTTATCAAAGCCAAAAATTAGACAGGTTGCTGTTCTTATTGGCATAATGACATCATATGCACCTGCTGTGTTATATGGGAAGGCCCATATTAAGTCGCTAGAAATAGATAAAAATTTAGCGTTAACACGAACTAAAGGCAATTTTGAGCGAAAGATGTTTATTTCGCAAGAAGGGTTACAGGATATTGGATGGTGGATGCAACATATAGCAAGTTCACCAAATCCAATCCGCATGGCGGAACCTAATACAGTAATTACTACTGATGCTTCGTTAGAAGGTTGGGGAGCTCATCGAGATGGGGTCACAACAGGAGGTAGATGGCTTGATGATGAAAAATCAGACTATATTAATGCACTAGAATTGCGTGCTATTTATCTGGGCTTACGTAGTTTAGTAAAGATAAATAAATCACAGGTTAGAATACTAACTGATAATACTACTGCCATGGCATATATTCGTAACATGGGTGGAACCAAATCAAAGTCTTGCAATCAGTTATCTAAACTGATTTGGAACTGGGCACAGGCTCAACAAGTCTGGCTGACTGTAGCGCATATTCCAGGGTCACAAAATACACTTGCAGATTATAAAAGTAGAAATTTCCATGACCATTTAGAGTGGTCTCTCTCTACACATTTGTTTAACTTCGTTTGTGAAAAATGGGGTACACCTGAAGTTGACTTATTTGCATCACGAAATAATAACAAGTTACCCTGTTATGTTTCTTGGCATCCTGAACCGGATGCTTGGAAAGTAGATGCGTTTGCTATTACCTGGGAAAATAATTATTTTTATATTTTCCCACCATTTAGCATTATCAGCCGAGTAGTGAGAAAAATCGGCTTGGAAGGGACACATGCGATACTGGTGGTGCCCGATTGGGACACGCAACCTTGGCTGCCAGCAGTTTCACAACTGGCAAAAGATCGTATACGATTCCCAAGAAAACTCGGGAATCTGACGCACCACGGACCGCTAGTGGTTCACGGCGACGTGTCAACGACGCCCCTATTGGCATTCCTTTTCTAAGGAAGCAGCTACAGCAATTTGGATTGGACAGAATTACTGAGGATAGGATAGTATCGGATGCCTGGAGGCCAGGAACTGTCAAAATGTATACAACCTATTTAAAGAAATGGGGTGTACATTGTTTGTTAATGAAAGTTAAGCCAACAAATCCAAAGATTTCACAAGTAGCTCGGTTTCTTCGTTCTCTAGAGGATGAAGGACTTTCCTTTGGATCGATTAATGCGGCGAGGTGTGCGTTATCAATTATATTACCTAGAATTGATGGCGAAACAGTTGGAAAACATTATGTTATTTGTTATTTACTTCGTTCAATTTATCAAAGGAATCCTCCAAAACCAAAGTATAGTCGGTTTTGGGATGTTTCTATAGTATTTAAGTTGTTTCAGGCTTGGCCTCACAACTCGTGGTTAGATATAAAACAGTTAGGTTTTAAGGTCGCGGTCCTGTTATTGTTAGTAACCGGACACAGAGGACAGACGATTGTTGCTTTATCCTTAACTGGATTAGAAATAGACAAGCAACAAGCTACGTTTGATTTAGAAAAATTGCTCAAATCGAACACGTTAGGTGACCCCTTATCAACGGTTCACTTAGACTGTTTTCCGAATGATCGGAAATTATGTGTTGTGTCGGCCATACGGGCTTATATATACAAGACAAAGGATTTACGTGCATCACAACAACTATTAGTGAGCTTTATAAAGCCACATAAGGCGATTTCACGAGACACACTTGCCAGATGGACAATTACGGTGTTGAAATTGGCTGGAGTGGATACGAGTAAATACTCTTCCCACTCAACTAGAGGAGCCATGGTCTCCAAGGCACGGGTGCTTGGTATTTCTGTGAAAAGAATACTAGCGCATGCAGGCTGGAAGACGGCTAAGTCGTTTGCAAAACATTATAATAAACGACTAGAAAAGCCTACCGGCGTTGCAAAGCGTCTTCTCGCCAACTAACAAGAATAGGTGAGAACAAAAATTTAGAATGTTATAATAATAAGAAAGAATGATATTAAGGATAAAAATGAATTATGTAAAGGTCTCCCTAGCCTGAGGCTAGCCTGAGGCTGTTTACCGAGGTAAAATAGTATAGTTATACGAGTCTTACCTTGGTACAGATGATGGATAACTGTTGTTTTACCGAGGTATAAGCCTCGGATAGATGTGGGCTAGGGCCCTCCCGCCACACCCTGCCACATCTATTCCGTTGGTGTACCTTTTCGGTAAAGTAATAGTATCCATTGTTTGAAAGTCATTTTTATCCTCAATAAGTAGGTTAAGATTGCTGGTACCGGACGTGCTTACCTCTCCCTAGCCCACATCTATCCGAGGCTTATACCTCGGTAAAACAACAGTTATCCATCATCTGTACCAAGGTAAGACTCG
>CM059187.1:145197392-145554892 GCA_030323885.1 Branchipolynoe longqiensis
CTCCGTACTAAATCTTTTATAATATGCGCAATGTTACATTGTGCTAACACATTTAATGTTCCTGTAAGTATGTGCAAACAATTTACTGGGAATAATTTAGTATTTCTGGCTGTGCTCCTGATCGAAATAGTGCACTCACAGCACAAATAAAGAGAAGGTTCACTACAATATAGGGTGCAGCTTGTACGAGATACTGGTCACGGCACCGATGTTGTAGATTTATTTTGTCGTTGTGTTTGCAAACAAAGGGAAGCATCATTTATTTAATTTTTTTTCTTGAAGACGTTTACTGCCCACTATGGATAAGTCTGAATAGACTTGTTTTCACCATTAGACAATTTGTCGATACAAAGCCCCAGACTACACTTTTACTGACCCAAGGGAGTTTTAACCTTCCACACCACATAGATATGGTATGAGAGCAATTGGCCTTTGATGATGCTGTAAGTTATACACAGCGGTGGAAATCCAAATTGGCAGAGGTGGGGGCATGGGGAATCGAAACACTGACCTTCAGATTAGGAGTCTGACCTAGAAAAAAGTCAGACACTCTAACCACTCTGCCACAGATAACACCACCTAGTTCGTGACTCGAACAGACACTTCTGCCATTCTTGAGCCGAGCGTATTGTCCATTAGCCCATCTAGACTCACTGATGCAATCATCCTGCATGTGCCTACTTCGGTATGAGGTATTTTACCTGGATTTTCAACGCGCCTCACTATTCTTGAATGGCTGAGTTCTTTTTGTTACTTCAGCAACAGACTTTTGAATATTTAAAGAAACAGACACAAAAAAAACCGTCAAAACTTTATATGAATTAATTATCGAATTACAAACTAACTGTCGAATTACACAAATTCTTGATGAGCCTTTTTCATTTAGCCTTTAATGTCACTGTCATGTCATTCAATTTCACAGCGTAGGCATGGACGCGATTGATATAATGCTTCGTTGGGTTCGAACCCCAGTTGAATTCAACCAATGAAGACAAAATTGTACAGTTATAAGTCAAGGAAGCCATGTTGTTCATTCTTAACTATCGTTCAAATATCAGTTCGCCTCACTCATCACCCCCCCCCTCCCTACACGCCCCTCCCCGAGCCCCGAAAATGTGTTCAGGGCCGAATCAACCCGCAACCCTCGCTAGATGGGGCGGCGCATGCTCCATAAAGTCGCCTTTCTATCCACAGAACCCGCACCCTATCCCACCCCCACTCTGCCACACGCCAGACCGGGGTATGTACAGTGTCGGCCATAATGGAGGTAAGTTAGGGTGGGCAGGGGGTATTGGGGGAGAGGGTTTGTGGGAGGGTGTGGTGTGTGGTGTGTGGTGTGTGACGCGTGTGGTGTGAGTTGTGCGTGGTGTATGGTGTGCGGGGTGAGGTTTAGGGTAGTGGAGACTGGAGGGACATGTGCATGTGTGGTGTGTGGTGTGTGTGGTGTGTGTGGTGTGTGTGGTGTGTGTGGTGTGTGTGGTGTGTGTGGTGTGTGTGGTGTGTGTGGTGTGTGTGGTGTGTGTGGTGTGTGTGGTGTGTGTGGTGTGTGTGGTGTGTGTGGTGTGTGTGGTGTGTGTGGTGTGTGTGGTGTGTGTGGTGTGTGTGGTGTGTGTGGTGTGTGTGTGTGTGTGGTGTGTGTGGTGTGTGTGGTGTGTGTGGTGTGTGTGTGGTGTGTGTGGTGTGTGTGGTGTGTGTGGTGTGTGGTGTGTGTGTGTGTGTGGGTGTGTGGTGTGTGTGGTGTGGGTGGTGTGTGTGGTGTGTGTGGTGTGTGGTGTGTGTGGTGTGCGTGTGGTGTGTGTGGTGTGTGGGGTGAGTGGTGAGTGGTGTGTGGTGTGTGGAGTGTGGCATGTGTGGTGTGTGTGGTGTGTGTGGTGTGCATGGTGTGTGTGGTGTGTGGTGTGTGTGGTGTGTTGTGTGTGTTGTGTGTTATGCATGGTGTGGTGTATGTGGTGTGTGGTGTGCGTAGTGTGTGTTGTGTGTTGTGTGTTGTGCGTTGTGTGTTGTGTGTGGTGTGTGTTGTGCATGGTGTGTGTTGTGCATGGTGTGTGGTGTGTGCTGTATGTGATGTGTGTTGTGCATGGTGTGTGTTGTGTGTTCTGCGTGGCATGTGGCATGTGGTGTGTGTGGTGTGCATGGTGTGTGGTGTGCGTGGTGTGTGGTGTGCGTGGTGTGTATTATGCGTGGTGTGTGGTGTGTGGTGTGTGTGGGGTGAGTGGTGTGTGGTGTGTGTGTGGTGTCTGTAGGGTGAGTGGTGTGTGGTGTGTGTGGTGTGTGGTGTGCATGGTGTGTGGGATGAGTGGTGTGTGTGGACTGTGGCTTGTGTGGGGTGCATGGTGTGCGTGGTGTGCGTGGTGTGCGTGGTGTGTGTTGTATGTGGTGTGTGTGGTGTGTGTGGTGTATGTGGTGTGGGTGGTGTGTGGTGTGTGGTATGTGGTGTGTGTGGAGGCTGGAGGGATGAGCTGCTCCCAGCAATATTCATCTTCTTATCAGCGCCATTTTACCGCGCTTAACACGCGGGCTAATACCCGGATGTGACCCTTTATACATCCCCGGGGCTTTGGTGAGGCATGTGCAGAAGGGCCCGGTGGTGGCGCTGCTGGCACTGGCGCCGGTGGTGCCCTACTGCTGGTAGTGGTGCTGGTGGTGCTGGTGGGGGAGGGGCTAGGCTTGGTTGTCATGGTGTGTGTTGGTGGCGGAGGGGGTGGGGCTTGTGGTGGTGGTGGGGGCGGGACTTGGTTGTCATTGTGTGTGGTGGTGGTGGTGGTGGTGGAGGGGGTGGGGCTTGGTTGTCATGGTGTGTGGTGGTGGTGGGGGCGGGACTTGGTTGTCATGGTGTGTGGTGGTGGTGGAGGGGGCGGGGCTTGGTTGTCATACTGTGTGGTGGTGGTGGAGGGGGTCGGGCTTGGTTGTCATGGGGTGTGGTGGTGGTGGGGGCAGGACTTGGTTGTCATGGTGTTTGGTGGTGGTGGAGGGGGCGGGGCTTGGTTGTCATGGTGTGTGGTGGTGGTGGAGGGGGCGGGCCTTGGTTGTCATGGTGTGTGGTGGTGGTGGTGGGGGCGGGGCTTGGTTGTCATGCTGTGTGGTGGTGGTGGTGGTGGGGGCGGGACTTGGTTGTCATGGTGTGTGGTGGTGGTGGAGGGGGCGGGGCTTGGTTATCATGGTGGGTGGTGGTGGTGGAGACGGGGTGGGGGCATGGCTTGATGGTTATCGTGTGTGGTGGTGGTGGAGGGGCGGGATAGTGGCAGGGCTCGGTGGTAATGGTGTGATGGTAGTGGAGAGGCAGGGCTTAGTTAAGTTAGTGGTCATGGTGTGTGGCCGTGGTGGTCTAAGATGGAGGAGTACAGTCTGTAGCTCTGTGGTAATGGCATAGAGGTAGTGGGCCTTGTGATGCTGTTGGTACAAGAGGAGGTGTAAGTGTGTGTAGAAGGGTTGTATGTGTGTGTGTGTGTGGGTGGGGTGTTGCCCATGTCGACACAGGTTCTGTGTGTGTAGGGGGAGGGCTGGCGAGATGGCATTATTTGTGTGTTTGGAGGGTCATCTATGAGGTAGTGAGCAGGTCATGTGTGCGCGAAGGGTTGTGGTAGAAGGACTGTGATCTTGATGATGTGAGAAATGTGGCGTGTGTGACCAGTGCCTTGTGAGAGAATGTTGAATAATCTGGCAAGTAAGGAATTATTAGGAGAACTGCAGCATGTGGCATTATCACCGGAAATGTGGCCTAGTGGTTGGTTGGTTGTTGGTTTTTGGAGTTTTAGATCCTAGCAACATATAAGGTCATATCAGGATGGGTACCGACTTGTGACTGTGTGAGCTCATGGTCACTATATAGTACTGCCCCACTGGGAAATCAGGCCGCTGTCACCATAGTCCGATATCCTGACACTGAATTAATCAGTTATATGCCCTATCCTATTAATGCCAAGTGCCAGGCTAGGAAGTGACAAGTATCAATTTTATACGTCATTGGTTTGACTCCACCAGGAACCGAACTCCCGATCTCCCTCACGGGAGGCCCGCGCTCTACCGATTTGGCCACCGCGCCCGGTGTGTGGCCTAGTGGTAGATAAGTTTGGCATTATGCGACCTTACTATAAAACGGTTCTATCTGACAAAATGGTGCTTTCGAGATAATGAGGACTGAAGCTGTGTAACAGCATGATAGGAAAGCAGATCAAACAATATTATTTTAAATATATCTCAGTGAAAAATACCAGTTGAGAAACAGTTGTGTAACTGCATGATAGCCTTTTGTAGATAGAACATTCTTCCGTCCATAACACCAATTCGGTCACTTTGTCAGATAGAATCTTTTTATAGTAAGGTCACGATATTCTAATATACTGCCAATAGACACTCATTAAATTAGAAAGCTCACAATCATATATTTGTTGTCAAGGGAAACAAATTCCCATAGAAAAAGAAAAGTTTTATTAATAATTGATAGAATCTATTTAGTAAACTATATGAGGTGGTACAGTCCAGCGGCCCTCAAAAAGGCTAAAATGTTTTCCTTTTTTACCTTAGTAAAAATATCATGCATACTGTCTGCAGTGTAGAACTGTTGGCGCAGGGCCAAAAAATCAACGCAACTTAGTAAAATGTGTTTGAGTGTCAGCAGGGACTGACACCCAATACATTCAGGGGGAGGTTCCCCCTTGAGCAGAAAAGCATGTGTAAGCCATGAGTGGCCAATATGGCAGTGGCTAAGGACCACTTGGTCCCGCCGACCTCCCGCATGAGTCTGTGGTGGCTTTCCCACAGATGGTTCAATTTCTTTAAGTTTATTAATGTTTTCATCCCACTCATGTTGCCATTTGGATTTTATTTGGGTGGCTATTAGTGGTTTCAGATCAGAGTGAGGGATCAGACACGGTTCAAGATCACAGTTCAGGGCCTTCTTCGCAGCCCGATCAGCTCGTTTGTTTCCTTGTATGCCGGCATGGCCAGGCACCCAGCACAGGTGGATGTCATACCCATCCGTTGTCAGTTGGTTCATTTTATAAATGACCGTTGCTAGAATAGGGTGATTTGTTTTCAGTCCAGCAACAGCCAGGAGGCAAGAGAACGAATCACTGTATATAACATAGTTAGTGTGGTTGGATACCTCGATACACTCCAACGCGAGAAGGAGTGCTCGGGCTTCTGCAGTGAAAATCGAGCTCTGATCAGGCAAACGTACACCAAATTTTTCCCGTCGGCAGATGCATGTGACTGTGGAAATGTACATTGAGGTGACTGTGGAAATGTGCATGGAGGTGCACGTGGAGGCCTGCGCAGAGATCTGCGCGCTAGCCGTCACTTTAGCTTTGTGGGCGGCTGAGAGGCTGACTGGATTAATTACCTTCTTTGATCACGCCTTCAGAGAAGGGACTTTTACGCGTGCCTCCCGCACCCACCCATCTCCACACAACCCTCTCAGCTCGCCTCAACAAGCTTCAGTGAGTGCGTGTGTGGTGAGTGAGTCCGTCAGACGGTTGGGTCGCCATGGATAGGACCACGGTAATTAATCACAGTATGATACTTTTTTTCTTCTTTTTTCTTTTGTGTGTGAACAATATTTTATTTGTCAGAATAGTTCATTTGTCATCCCCGAGGCGTTACTATTCGACCCTCAGTCACTGGTGCGACGTGGGCTTATTTTAGAGTATTTATTACTATGTGAGCGGCGTTGTTTTGAAATCGCCTAAAGGGATTGCTGTCAGGCCATACAAATGAGTTTGTTTGTTTTTTGTAGTTTTACGTCCTAGCAAAATTTAAAGTCATATCAGGACGGGTACCGACTTGTGACAGTGCAAACTCATGGTGACTTTATAGTGCTGCCCCACTGGAAGACCAGGCCAGCAGCACCATGACCTGATATCCCACTCAGTCACATTATCCTGACACTGAGCCAACCAGTCCTTGCCCTATCCTAATAATGCCGAGCGCCAGGCTAGGAAGCAACACGTATCAATTTTTAAGTCATTGGTTTGACTCGACCAGGGTTCGAACCCACGACCCCATGATCTACCAACACGGGAGACGGACGCTCTAACTCATTCGGCCATCCCGTCTGGTCATACAATAGGGAGTTGTAGTAGTCAATGTGTGATGTAATGAAAGCATGGACTGCTGTAACCACTGTTCCTTTTGTTGGGAATGGCTTTAGACTGAATGTTATCCAGGCGAGATGGCGGAAAGAGTTGAGCGCCTGCCTCCCATTTTGTTAAGTTGCAGGATTAACACTGGCCAAGTCAAACCAATGACTTAAAAATGTATACTTGTCGCTACCTAGCGGAAAGAGTTGAGCACCCGCCTCCCATTTTGTTAAGTTGCGGGATTAACGCTGGCCAAGTCAAACCAATGACTTGGCCAGTCAAACCAATCCCCCCAATGTGTTGCTACCTTGTCGTGGTGGGGAGGCTTGTGTGCTGCCATGACCATGAGAGCTATACAGGCGGGGGCTAGCCCCCTGGCAGGTTTAACCAAGCCAGGCAGGACTCATGGTAGAGGACAGACTAAGAGCAGCAACTGGTCCTCCAGGTTGGGGGTTGGGCATGGGGCCAACAACCCCACCCCGGAAAAAGAACAATGTTACAGAATCCCGAACAAGAAACTCAAGGCGACAAGTATACATTTGGCATTACTGGGATAGGGCAAGAAGCCGTAGCATGAGGAAGACCAATTGTTCGCGATTGAAATTCCCCTCGCTTAAGGGGCTGTCACATTACGGCGTATGGCGGGAGCGTATTGAAAACCTACGTACGCCGTGCTGGTGCCACTTTCGGGTGTGTTTGAGCGTATGGGGGACCTATGAGGAGCGTACGAGGAGCGTATGAGGAGCGTATGGGAGCGTATGGGAGCGTGCTGTGACATTTTTTGACATTATGGGCCATACGCCCTCATAGGTCGTGTTTTTTTGAGCATGCACAAAAAAAATTGGACGGACAAATTTATGAAAGCGTATGGCGGCGTATGCCTCATACGCTTCACATACGCCGGCATGTTGCGGCACTGGCGGCGTATGAGTAGCGTATGAGTAGCGTATGAGTAGCGTATGCGGCGTATGCCGACGTATATGACGTAACGCCGCTACGCCGCCATACGCTCCCGCCACACGCCGTAATGTGACAGGGCCTTTAATCAACTAATGTACCAAAAAAGAAAAAGAAGAAACAAAAGATGATAGCATCACTGATGTGACGCCATCATTCATGTTAATACATATGAGCTATCATATGTTGCCAGTCTGTAAAACCCCACGTCACTCACTCTTTCAGTGCCTGACGGCAGGTGGCGCTGTGTATATACAACCTGAGGGTTTGTCCGTGTGGCGGTGTGCTTGCAGCTTCATACATAATGTGGTCAATTCGTCATCTCTCCCCTTTTGTTTTCGGCTTCTAGATACAGATGCATCATCGCCTGGTGGTGGAGAGTGTATAGGAGAAAGTGATCTGGCAACATGTTGCAGCTTTGCAAGCATCGTTGTGTAATCAGTCAGCAACTTGTGCCTTATATATCAGCGTCTGTGTATCTTGAGTCATCGGGCCAGCAGGCGGGTGATTCGCAACAACAATGTCCGCACAGGAACTCAAACTTGCATAGTCCGATAGTTTTGAGTTTCTGTCATTTTTCTGAGATAAATATATTGAATTAATTATTATAATCTACCATACTTTAATTTGAAGTAACTTTGATTATCGATGGCTAACTTTTCAGATATTTGAAGTGTAAACATGTCAAATTAGTTTTGGCAAGCACACCAAAACTCTGGCACCATAGGCCTCTGCAGTAATAGGTTTAATTAAATTGGCTTAGTATTCCCTTGTGGACTTATCGAAGGATGATGAAAATATCATGGACAAAGAAGATCACCAACAAAGAAGTTCTCAGAAAAATTAAAAATAAGAAAAGCTTGTTTGCCACTATACAGACAAAGAAACTTATTTATTTTGGCCACATCTTTCGTCAGAGTTCAATCTATCATACATTGTTGGAAGGGAAGGTGAATGGCAGCAGAGGGAGAGGGAGACCAAGAACATCATGGTTTACAAATATTTCACAGTGGACAGGCTTGAATTATTCACAGTCTATCAGAACAGCACACCATCGGGACAAGTGGAGAACCATTGCATCCAACCCTCGACTAGAGGACGGAACTATTGATTGATTGAGTATTCCCTTACATGCAGCAACAAGTGCTTATTAAGTGCATCAGTAGCTAATGGCCCTGTCACACTACGATGTAACGACGTCAGCGTAGGGAGAACGTGAAGAACGTTGAACTTCTCGTCGTAGTATGCAAATTTGGGCACAAGTTGAACGTGGATGCAGCGTAGTTGACGAGAGCGTAATGTCGGTAAAGCGTAGTGAGGATGAGAGAGGACAACGTAATTACGCTGATGGGACGTTATTAACGTTATTCGATCGCCAGAACTACGTTGCTTTATGTTACCTTACGTTACTTATGTCATGAAACGGTGGCAAAACGGTAAACGTATGTTGGACGTCCGTTATGCATCCGTTTTCCTGACGTTTTCACGACGTGGACTGCACGTTCCCGCCACCTTTAATGTGGGTCAAAGTGATGCAATGTAATTCAACATAGTGCAACGTAGTGATGAGCGTTTCATTGACGTTCGCTGAACGTGTACAGAACGTATGGTGAACGTAAACCCTTACGTTCTAGTTACGTCGAAAGTTTTGAACAGGTTCAAAACTTTGACGCGCGCCGACATAACACGACGTAACGTGACGTAGCTCGACGTCAGTCTAACGTCATTCTGAAGTCATCATAACGTACCCCAAAGTACGTCAACGTAATGACGAAAAATGACCACGTTAGGCTCACGTTCGCTCGTTACGTCATAGTGTGACAGGGGTATAAGGTACATATGTAGAATCAAATCTGAATAATTGTTTTGGTTTTGAAAATTTGATGCTTCATCGACCATGCAGGTTTAACGTTTCTTAAATTTTATTTAAAAAATTGGTGATTTCAATAATGAAACACAGGCTTTTAGGGGCGATAACACCAAATGGGATGGTTGAATGTATGGAGAGCCCATTTTCAATGTGGCAGGTCGTTGGATTCAAACCTTAACTCGAGTCAACAAACTGAGTTAAAATTGTATTCTTGTCGCTATCTAGACCAACACCTGACATTACTAGGATAGGGCAAGAGGCAGCGGAATGAGGAAGACAAATTGTTCGTGATTGAAATTACCAGCGATTAATCAATGAGCGTAAAAACAAATATTGAGTTATCAAGCAACAGCCATTGGGTACAGCGCATGCGTTAATTTACCCCCAGTATGGTAGGAAGATGTGTGTCTTTATGGAGTCAGCACGGCCATTTTGAAATTTATTTATATTTACTAGTTTTAGCTCTTTCAGTTGAAGAAAGGTGAATGTGTCAGGATTTGAAATCGTGCGTAATCTTGATTGAGGCAATTATTGATTTCATTTGCTGGTTGTTGGAATTTTATGTTCTGGCAATATGTAAGGTCATATCAGGATGGGTACCGACTTGTGATATTGCACACTCATGGCGACTTTATAGTGCTGCCCCACTAGGCAATCGGGCCACCAGCACCTTCACCTCATATCCCACTGTAGCATTATCCCGACACTAAGCTAACAAGTCCTTGCCATATCTTAATGATGCGCGAAAAGGAAGAAGGCAAGGCGGAGGTGGAGAAAAAAGAGGCGTTTATTGGGACGCCTCAGAACATAAGCTATACAAGGAAGAGTACATAGAGGCAGCTCAGAAGGAGCAAGGTAAAACAATAATACAGTAGACAGTAAAAAGAGGAGCTCAGAAGGAGCTAACAGTATAGCTTATGCTAGGGTAGGAGGAGCTCGTGAGGGCTTAGAGTTCAGGGGAGGGGCGCCGAGGAGCCCTCCACCAGCAGAGGAGAGTAAAGAAAGAGAAGCAGTAGGAGATAGTTGGGTGGGTGGGTGGAGAAGAAACGATGCTGCAGGGAGGACGGCTGGAGGGCGAGTGCCTGAGGGAGGCCGGCGGGCGGCCTTATAAGGGAGGGAGCTGAAAGGCGAGGGGGGAGGTGAGAATGCGGCGGGGCAGGGCGGCAGGGTGCAGGGCGACAGGGGTGAGAGAACGCTGAGGGGCGGATGACAGGGTAGGTGGGAAAGCTGCGCGACGGCAGGTGAGGCGGGAGGGCGACAGGGGTGAGAGAGAGCTGAGGGGCAGAGAGGGGGAGGTGGGAAAGCTGCGCGACGGCAGGCGAGGCGGGGGGAGGGTCTCTTCCTTCCCTCGCATCAAACGCAATGCGAGCATTACGACCAATGCTGAGTGCCTGGCTAGGAAGCAACAGTTATCAATTGTCAAAAGCCATTGGTTTGACTCGACTGGGAATTGAACTGCCGACCTTCCGCACAGGACCCTGAGCTCTACCGATTCGGCCACCGGGTCCGGTTTGCTCATTTCACCTAATTTTGTTGTTGTGAAATGGCCAGAGACCGCCGACGTTAATGCAGGAATTCTCCTCACCATGGCTTGCAGTCATGTGGGTAATAAATCAACTACATCTGGTAATTAAATCCACCCAATTTATCTCCTTCGATTTTGTAATTTTGTGATTTTGTGATTTTGTTGACAGCACCCTGGTATTAGTTAGTGACGTCACACTCACTCATCAGCTTTCAAAGTGTTACTTGTTTTATGAACTGCAAGCCAAAATGGCCGAATGAGCTAAGCACCCGTTTCCCATGAGACCGGTCATATCATTTGAACCCCAGGGTTCAAACCCCAGCTGAGTCAAACCAATGACATACACAAATCTATACTTATCACTACCGAGTCTGACGCTCGGCATTACTAAGGATAGGGCAAGGAACGGTGGAATGAGGAAGACCACTTGTCTGTGATTGGAATTCATCCAGATTAATCAACGAATGTTGAATAGAAATGTGGTTAACTTTGAAAACAGGACTGTCACAATACTTTTGACCTAAATACAGATATGTATCTACTTTGAGTTCGTGATTTGCATTTTGTTCATAGTACAATTTGTAGTGTCAGTCTCATTCGTCGTTATTCAAACTGTTATCTGTTTTAGAAACAAGCAAACTAGGACCGTCCTCATATGACCTTAGATGTTGCCAGGACGTAACACTCCAACTACCAACGAGCAAACTAAGAAGGCCGAATGAGTTGAGCCCCCATCTCCCATGTGGCAGGTCGGGGGATTCTAACCCCATAGTTCAATCCTTGGCCGATTCAAACCAACGACTTAAACATTTATACTTGTCGCGACCAAGCCTGGTGTTCGGCATTATTAGGATAAGACAAAGGGTAGTTGAATGAGGAAGATCAATTGTCGATGAATGAAATTTCCCCTGATTAATCAATGAATCAAATGATAAAAAAATGAACATAGAAAGCCGTTGACCTACTTTACTTCGCTTAATCCCAAGTCGCTTGTCATTCCATGGCACTATAAAATATGGCCGCTTGTTCCCAGAGGTGGGTTTAATCAGAAGACTGATTCATAAAGCCATATATTCAGCCAGGGCTGGCAGCCTGAATTATGTCAGCGAATGTGGGGCAAGTGTGCGGGTTATTTATGGACCATTACTGACTGACTGACTGCACCAGTGATGGAAGGCATACCCAGGAGCACGCTAAGGCTGAGCCAACGCTATGAATATGCATATCGGTTCAGTTTGACCTAATTTCACTTGTTGAGCTTTATATCTAGGTCAAAAGGCTGTGTAAAGTCCACGGCTGGAATCTGTCGTTGTGTAGGCAGGCTATGGTGAAATCAATACAGGCAAAAAGAGAAAGGAAGAGTATAAAGAGTGAATGTAGAGAGAGAGCCAAGCCCTCGGGTTTATTATTTATAGTGGTACATGGATCCAGTATGGCATATCACCTGACCGTATTCTCCAATGAGAATAAAGCATCTACAGCTCCACCAATGAACATCAAGCATTCCTGTCTCCCCATGGTTACAATGATCTGCCCACCACCAGCAAGCGGCATGGCCCCTTTGGTCACCACCTGCCCTGAGCTCAGTGTGTGGTGATCCGTGACTAACAGAGGGGGGAGGGGGTAGGGGTACAGCTCCAAGTGTCCCTTACACACTATCCTACTAGCACCGCAATGTCTATTTACAATGAGTAAAGTACCACCAGCAACTACATAAACACATCTATGCACCTGGCCCTATATACCTTTTTCATAAGTAGAACATTTGCATTCCCCCGCCAATGCGTTTTATTGGAATATTTTACAGCTGTTTATCATTTACAGATTGCTGGGTTGGGGTTGGGATGACTCAGTGTATAGATTGTGGGGACTGCTTTTTATATGTATTCCCCTGCCAATGGAATCATGTAATATGCCAGATTTATACATAATTCTGAAGGCAAACTATAATAGTTTCTAGTCTTCGAATGCAGCTGTAACCTGGCGTGTTAGCATACCGGAAGTTGGTACCATTCCACTGCCAGCCTACTCGGGGTGCATGAAAATGACAACGGGTCCAGTGCGGCGGAAGTAAATAGACTCATGAATATTAATTTTGACCTATATATGACGTGTGAACACTCCCCGGGTGTCATTAGCGGCTTTCATAGTCACGTGACATTTGCATTCTCTCCAGCTTTCAGCGATAGCTACACAAAAAGTAGGGAATAAGTATACAACCAACATGTTTATTTAAAAAGACTAACTTAGTCTATTATAATAATTATGTTATTGCATTTACACCTTTCCCTTTTGTATAGCTAAGGAAGACCAAAAAATACTTTGCCATTCAGACGGGGATTCAGCTGGGTCAGACGCCATGATCTAGCAAGTTCAAGTTCGATCCATCATATATATAGGTCAAAATTAATATTCATGAGTCTATTTACTTCCGGTGTAGCAGGAAATCGCAAACCCTGTAAATCGCAAACCCCCACTTGTGATTTCCTAGGAAATCGCAAACCCCCATGCCATATATGGGCATGGGGGGTTTGCGATTTCCTAGGAAATCGCATATCCCCCCTGGAGATCGCAAACCCCCCATTCTGAGTGTTAGCCTTACCATGATCTGGTAAGGCTAACACTGGCACTGACACTCAGAATATCCCAACTTTCACTATTATCTCTGTTTTTAATACTTTCAGATAAAATTGCTCTTAGGTTAAATTAAATACCTCAGATCTTCCTCTTCAATCGCGCATTGAGATATTTTTAATCGATTCGATGAAAGTTTTTTTATTTATTTTACAAAAATAAATGCTCCCCATAGACATAGCATTGCCGCAGCACACATCATGGCGTATTTTACCCTTCGTGGGCTAGTTTCCGGGGTTGTGACGTCATGCCGACATCGAGAATAAACTAGATCACGGTTCCGACTGCGCATGCGCTGAAAACGGCCTTGGGAGCAAAGCAAAGGCGTACGGCCATTGACTTTGCCTGTACGCGCATTGAAATATGTCAGTTTTATTCAAAATTAATAGAAATCCAAAACCCTAACCGTATTAATTTAATATAATCGTTTTGTTAAACATGTTTTCTATATGTGTTCTAAGCGGTTTGTGCCTAGGTGGTGTCGTTTGATCAATATTTTACTTTTTCTGTATGGAGATTGCTCACTGCCATTGACAATGCATTGAGTACACTGGCTATGGCTCTAACACTATTCTGGGTGCCTAGATCTTTCTAAATCTAAATGCACATGGCATAAGATGTGCTGATTATATTGATGTAAATGCAATGCTGGATAACAGATTAATATCTTAATTTATTCTATATATGTTTAGTTAGTATTCTATGTTTCAAACAAGAGCTGAGATGAGCTGAAACTAGCACATTTCACAGCTGCACCCAGTGTCTTAGCATGTGCCATGTGCTTTTGGGGGGGTTATTTTGCTCTGACCCATCCCACAATGCACCGCGCCACTGGAACCGTGATGGTCGATTCGAAAATATAACTGCTAATATCTCCGCCGTTACGGCGGTAGCCTTAATAACGCTTCGAATTTAGGGTTAATTTAATGAAATTTCACGATTTGAGTATGTAATTCTGTTAAATATGGTCGCATTGAATAGATTTGGCCCGAATCAGTCCCAAAACACAGGGGGGTTTGCGATTTCCAGGGGGGGTTTGTGATTTCCTAGTAAATCGCAAACCCCGGGGTGTGCAATTTCCAGGGGTTTGCGATTTACTGCCACACCGCCGCACTGGACCCGATGTCATTTTCAAGCGCCCGCCTACTTGACACTGTGACATTTTGTTTGTTTACAGTAAACCATGCTGATTTGACCTTAGATGTTGCCAGGATGTAAAACTTCAACAACCAACCAACGTTTACAGTAAATGCCACTCATAGCTTAATTGGACACAGTAAACAATTGTCTATTTTAGTAAATGTAACTTTATTCATTAAATATTGTCTGTAGTCATGACCAACTCGTTTCTTTTCCAGTTTTGTTGTTTGTTGTTGTTTCACTCCCTAGCAACATCTAGGGTCATATCAGGACGGGTACCGACTTGTGACAGTCATGGTGACTTTATAGTGCTGCATCACTGGAAGATCTTGCCATCAGCACCATGACCTGATATCCCACTCATTCACATTATCCTGACACTGAGCCAACCAGTCTTTGCCCTATCCTAATAATGCAGAGAGCCTGGCTAGGAAGCGACAAGTATCAATTTTTAAGTCATTGGTTTGACTCAAACCAGGGTTCGAAGCGACGAACCATGGGTTCGGATCCCCCAATCTCCCAAAACAGGAGACGGGCACTCAACTCATTCGGCCATCCCACCTGGTCCCCAGTATTTGTTAGTTGAATAATAAAATGAAATTGCATTGAAGAACTACAGCCTAACTTTTCAGTTGCAAACTATGGTAAATTGCTTATAGTTGTTAGTTGGATAATAAAATAAAATATATAAAATAACCCGAAAGATAACCAGAAGGGATGGCCGAATGAGTTAGAGTGTCCGCCTCCCGTGTTGGTAGATCGTGGGATCGTTCGTTCGAATCCTGGTTGAGTCAAACCAATGACTTAAAAATTCATACTTGTCACTACCTAGCCAGGCGCTCAGCATTATTAGGATAGGGCAAGGAGCAGTGGAATGAGGAAGACCAGTCGTCTGCAACTGAAATTTCCCCTGCTTAAGCAACTAATGTATCAACCCAAAAAAAAAAGAAAGAAAGATCAGCCGATAAAATGACAATAAATACTAGGTGAGTACGGGTGTAAATTAAACTGTGAAAGGAATGTACAGTGGGTATAAATCACCAAATCTATGGTTTGAATTTCAACCAAATTACTTTTTCTATTGACCAGGCAGAACGGAATTGGTCGCTTACATTTGTCTTTCAGTGAGATTACCCAATAAATTTGTGCGGCAAATATTCCATATTCAAGTTGCATAGTCTGATGGTTTTGAGTTTCTCCCATTTTATTGAGATAAAGATATTATATTTATCGTTTTAATCTACTTTGCTTGTAGTTCGAAATAACTTTCATGACAGATGTATGACTTTAGAAATATTTGAAGTAAAAATATGCTAAATTAATTTTGGTGTGTAGATATATTCAAGTTTTGACACCATGTATTTCAACAGTAACAGGTTCTATTAAATGTATTAAATGTACTTGGTTCTCCCTTCTAGACAGCAACACATTCTTTATAAGTCAACAGTATCTAAATTAGATATATATATATATATATATATATATATATATATATATATGAGCCTGTCTCAAAAGGTGATAACCCTTCTTAATTTTGTCCATTGTAACGATTGACACAAAACAGCACAGAAATGGCTACACTGAAAACAAAAGGACATTTGCTTCAAATCATTATGGGATTATGGGATTATTGGGATTATGAAACACCATGTTAAAAACAAATCAGTTTATCCTGAGCAAATACATAAGTAGATAGTATGTTGATTGTTACAATGGACAAAGTTTTGTCCCATATTGCTTAGCACCTTTTGAGACAGTCTCATATATGTGATCAAATTGTGATAACTCTTTTGGTTTGGAAAATTTGATGTTTTCATCAGATCTTGAAGCTTTAAGAAAGTGCCACTTCCTGTATGGGCGTTGTTCTGCTGTACACTGCATCGACTACTCAGAATTATGCAGTGTGACTACTCCACATACTTTGCAGCTCAGTGTTGTGTCTCAACTGTAATATTTCAGAACCTATTTAACTAATCATAACCTGTTTATTTGACCGTCTGTCTTTAATTGAAATTTCCCTGCTTAAAGCCACTTAACCAATCAAGTCGGTTGGTCGGTTGTTGGAGTGTTACATCCTGGCAACATTTAAGGTCATATCAGGATGGGCACCGACTTGTGACAGTGCACACTCATGGCAACTTTATTGTCCTACGCCACTGGGAGAGCAGGTCAGCAGCACGATGACTAGATAAAGGATTCACCCTGTACTAGAAGTACATGGGTGAATACCAACGCTATATAAAAGCTGTCGAAAAAGCGGGGAAATGCAATGAGAGCATAAATTCACAATCTAAGAAGCAATATTTATTCTTTATATATGTTTTCATATTTCCCTGCTACCTTTGAGTTGAAAAATGTAATAAAACATGCAGTTTAATAGACTTTAAAAGTGAAATCGACAGTGTTCTATGACCACCATCTTGTCTTTTTGCATTCTCTCCCATTTCACCAACTCTGTGTCAATATAAGTACCCATTTGATACTGGAGGCAGGCATTCTACTTCGTGTTCCATACTAAAGCTATTTTCGCCCGTATTTGCACTACATTGTCGTTCACCCGTGTACTACAAGTACAGGGTGAATCTTTTATGTACACCATGACCTGATATCCCTCTCAGACTCATTATCCAGACACTGAACCAACCAGTCCTTGCCATATCCCAATAATGCCGAGCGCCTGGCTAGGAAGTGACAAGTATAAATGTTTTGGTTATTGGTTTGACTCGAGCAGCGTTAGAATACGTGGATTCGAATTCCACGATCTACCAAAATGGGAGATGGACGCTCACCTCATTCGGCCATCTCGTCTGGTCCATAACAAAATCAACGCACATTTTCTAAACCAAAGCAGTTTGTAATCCAACTTAGATACCGGTTGCACATTGAACATTTGTTGCTGCAAAGAAGGAATCATAAGTCCATTTAATATAACCTGTCCGACTGAAGTCTATTGTTTGTTTGTTGTTGTTTTACGTCCTAGCAACATCTAAGGTCATATTAGGACGGGTACCGACTTGTGACAGTGCGCACTCATGGTGACTTTATAGTGCTGTCCCACTGGGAAACCAGGCCGCCGGCACCATGACCTGGTATCCCACTCAGTCACATTATCCTGACACTGAGCACACCAGTCCTTGCCCTATCCTAATAATGCCGAGCGCCTGGCTAGGAAGCAACAAGTGTCAATTTTAAAGTCATTGGTTTGACTCGACCGGGACTCGAACCCACGACCCCACGATCTACCAGCACGGGAGACGGACGCTCTAACTCATTCGGCCATCCCGTCTGGTTTGAAGTCTATTGTAAAGTCGTCGGCTGGCAGCTGTAGTTGTGTAGGCAGGCTAAATAGGAAATCACTACAGGCAAGTAGAAGAAAGGCAGAGTATAGAGTGAAAGTTAGAGAGAGAGCTTGCACCCTCAGGTTTATTATTTTATAGTGGTTTTAGAATCCAAGATGGCCTGTCACATGACCAGATACTCCAATCAACAGTAAGCATTCACATATCCACCAATCAACAGTAAGCATGCTTACCATGCCTTGGTTGTTTTGGCCTCACTGCCCTGTTGTGTCTGGGTGTGCAGTGATCCATATCTAACAGTTGGGGGGGAGGAGGTTGTGAGCAGAGCTGCTAAGGCCCTATCACACTAACAGTAGTGCCCCTCTCACACTATCTATAGAATACACAATGTCTATTTAAACTAAGTAAAGGATCACCAGCACTACACAATACCACACACATCTGGTCACATTACATCATTTACCCTTTATATAACATTTGTAATTCCTTATAGACCAGTTCACATCACGCACCAATGTGCAATTATCAGAATATTTTACACTATGATGTCCAGTATTTCAAAGTGCATATCAAAATGATTTCTGTCATGTTTTTACTTCAAATATTCCCAAAGTAAACCCATTCAAATAATAATTACTTCAACCTAAAGTAAAGCAGATTAAATTGATCAGCCTAAACACAATAAAAAACCATTGGACTATATATTAACTATCGATAAAATATCGACACATAGACTTACATTATTTAGAAGTGTGTAGATTAATTGATTGGAAGAGGTTTCCTGAATCTCCCGCCCTGCCCCACCACGCCACACGCTCAACGCCAGCTTTTCAATCTCTTCAATTACAAAATTAATGATTAATTAATTCCAATTACATTTCCCTATACTTCTGAATGTGGGCTATTCAAACTCAAGTCCTTGGATGGCACTTTCTTTTAAACATATTAGAATAGATGATTTCCACCACCAGACCGCCCTCTGACGGCAGTGTCAAGAACTAATGTTGTGGATAGCAGCTCACTGTGCAGCATGCTATGTGGAAAAGGTCTAATAGAGGATTGCTACCACCAACCTACCCTCTGATGTCACTGACAGAACTACTGTTGTGGGTGGTAGGTCATTTCAAGTGGTTCGTGGGGGGAAAAAATCTTTTATTTTAACCCATTCACAAAGCATTATTTACTTTTAATCCACAAGCGCAAGATGGTGTTCTCTGTTGCCTAGTGGTTAGAGTGTCAGACTTTTTTCTAGGCCAGACTTTCTAATCTGAAGATCGGTGGTTAGATTCACCATGCCATCACCTCTGCCGATTTGGATTTACACCATTGTGTATTTAACTTACATTGTCATCAAAGGCCAGTTGCTCTCATACTATGTCTATGTGGTGTGGGAGGTTAACAAAAAACCTGGGTCAGTACAAGTGTAGGGTCGGGCTTTCTATCGACCAATTGTATAATGGTGAAAACCTGACTATTCAGACTTATCCATGATAGGCAGTATAAATCCTCAAGAGAAAAAAACTTCCATCATAATTCCAGTAATGTTCTGACAGGAAGGTATTGCAATGGAATTTTGAGGCTAAGAAATAGTGTAACAGATCCTGTCCTTTTAGGGGAACAGAAATGTGCCATGATGTCAGTTTCATTAATTGATTGATTGATTAATTAGTGGTCGTCTTAGGCCGTGAAGGCAGCAAATGCCACTTTCACAGTAAGGAGTGTTTGTAAATTATTTTCTCATATATGGTCTCAGTTTCATGATATCATAAAGCAATTTTAATTCCCAAATTTCATCAATAAGTCAAAATAGCTCCCCCAAATACACCCCTCCCCAAAAAGAAACTCCCCCAATAAAACCACAAAAGAAACACCCCAAAAATAAAGAAAAACAAAGAAATTAATTGGAGAGATTTGTACACTGCCTGAATATATTCAGGCATAGTCCTTTCTTTTTTCTTCTTTTTTTTTCTTGAAGATTTATACTGCCCATCATGGATAAATCTGAATAGACTTGTTTTCACCATTAGACAGTTTGTCGATAGAAAGCCCGAGTGTACACTTTTACCGACCCAATGGATTTTTAACCTCCCACATCACATAGACATGGTATGAGAGCAACCGGCCTTTGATGACGCTGTAAGTTATACACAGCGATGGAAATCCAAATTGTCAGAGGTGGGGGGGGGGGGGGACACGGGGAATCTAACCACCAACCTTCAGATGAGGTGTCCGACCTAGAAAAAAGTCAGACACTCTAACCACTCTGCCACAGAGTCTTTTCTCAATGGTTAACAACAGTTTTTATTTGAGAGCTTGTCTTGTCTCAAATTGCATCAGAATGAAAACTGGGCCCACCTATTAACGTTCCTGTGCCAGGCACGTTGGTGCTCAGTTCAAACTGCTCCGTATACATTGACAATGGAGATGTCAAGTCATGATCTTTATCAAAGAGCCTCTGCCTGCATTGCGTGTGTGGAGTCAGCCGACATTGTCTGTATCCCATGTTACACTGCGCTACTTCGCTGACACTTGTCAGCGAATTGATTGAGTATTTGAAGTGTTGAATATAATGGCTTCCCCCCCCCCCCCCCTTCCTAACCACCACCCCTCTTTCCCCTTTCCGCCGCCCTTCTCCCCTCCATCCACCCGCCTTCTCTCCTTCCCTCTGTTCTCCTCATCCCTTCTTTTCTTCCATCCTCTCAACTTCTTCCCCTGCTCCCATTTCCTTCCTTCTTCCTACCGTCTCCCTTCCTTGACCTCATCTTCTTCCTCATACACTTCCCTGCAACTCCCGTATTCCCGCTCATCCTCCCCTCTTCCTCCTTCCTCCTCTCTTCCTTCCTGCTCCCCTCTTCCCTACTCCGCTTCCTCACTGCCTTCCTCTTCTTCTCCCCTTCCTCTTCCCCTCTCCTTCTTCCTGCCCTCTTCCACCCTGCTTCTCACTATTTCTCCCCCTCTTCCTCCCTCTTCCCTTCCTTTCCTTTCCTCCTCCCTCTTCCCTTTTCCTTCCTCCTTCTTCTACCCTTTTTCCTTCACCCCTTCTTCCTCTCCCCAGTCTTTATCTTCCGCGTCTCCCCCATGCTCTCCCCTCCTTCCCATTTGCCCCCTCCTCCTCCCCTTTTACCCATACCTCCCCCTTTTTGCTCCAGACCTCCCCGCATCCTTCCTTCACCCTCTTTCCTTCAGCTCTCCTTCCACTCTTCTCTCTCCGTCCCCGTCTTCCCCTCTCTCCCCTCCTCCCGTCCTTTCCCACCTCCTCCTTTCTTACGGTCCTTTCCCAATCCCACCCCCTCTTCCCCCCTCCCCTCCTACCTCCTCCTCTGCCTCCTTCCTCACATCCAAGACGGGATGGCCGAATGAGTTGAGTTTTGGGAGATCATGGGATTAGAACCCAAGGGTTCGAACCCTGGTCGAGTCAAACCAATGACTTTAACATCAATGTGTATCGCTCCCTAGCTAGAGTCTCGGGATTATTAGGATAGAGCAAGGACTAGTTGGCTCAATATCAGGATAATGTGACTAAGTGGAATATCAGACCATGATGCTAGCAGCCTGGTTTCCCAGTGGGGTAGAACAATAAAGCCACATGGAGTGCGCACTGTCACAAGTCGGTACCCGTCCAGATATGACCTTAGATGTTGCCAGGACATAAAAGTCCAACAACTTATCAACAACTCCACCTTCTTTCCTTCATCCCCCTTCCCCACCATCCCCATCTCCCCCCTGCTCTCCCTTCCTTCCCGTCCTTTCCCCACTCCCTCTCTTACCTTCCTACCCCCCCCCTCCCCCTCACACCCCTCCCCCTCACACCCCTCCTCCATCACACACCCCTCACACCCCTCCATCCTCACACCCCTCCATCCTCACACCCACACCTACACCCGCTCAAGGAGTTGGGGTGACGTCTCAGCCGGGCTACTTGCAGTGTGACATGTAGAGAGCACCGCCCGCAGCGTCATATCTGAGGCTGCTTGACTCCTGTCTGAATGAATGGCGGCCCTGACGTAATATTCCCGGCTGTGGCAGATTGCAAGGCGGGTCTCTCGGCTTCACGCCTGACAACCACGTGACACGCCTTGTACTACTAACAGTTCGTCGAGCTGCTCTCATCAAATACTCCTCGTCAAACTCCTATAGTTAGATTCCCACCTGACGTCAAATTGACGTGGTGTGAAGGCACCTTGTTGTCTCTTTCACTCGTGGAAAGGGGAATCATCACTGTGTTCAGGATAGGGAACGGGACGTAGCTCAGGCAGAAGAGTGTCCACATGTGAAGGTGTGGGTCATCCGATCGATCCGTCTTCTCAGTGGACACATTTGTAGTTTGGGTTATTTTCCATTATAACCAGTGATCCACAAATGGTTCATTAAATGCTGCGGTATGTGCTGTCCTGTCTGTGGGAAAGTGCATATAAAAGACCCCTTGCTGCTTATCGAAAAGAGTAGCCTTTGTGGCGGCAGTGGGTTTCCTCCAAAGAAATATGTCAGAATGACCATATGCTTGATGTCCAATAGCAGATATGAGAATCAATGTGCTCTAGAGGCGTCGTTAAATAAAACAAGCTTTACATTTGTGTTCAGGGTAGATTGTTGTTCTGTAGGGTTGTTTATTGGTGAATGGGCCCGTGACCTTAGATGTTGCTAGGACGTAAAACAACAACAAACAAACAAACAAACTTGTAGTAAGTTTGAGTTCGTTTGCTATTTTGTAGCGTGGATTGTTGGTGAATGGGGCCCAGGCATGCCGTATGGTAGTTGTAAGGTACTGCAGGGCGCCCCCTGGTGGCGGCTCGTTCATGCTGTAGTGTGGTGGTTTGTTGGTGAATGGGGCCCGTGCATGCTGTATGGTAGTTGTAAGGTACTGCAGGGCGCCCCCTGGTGGCATCTCATTCATGCTGTAGTGTGGTGGTTTGTTGGTGAATGGGGCCCGTGCATGCTGGATGGTAGTTGTAAGGTACTGCAGGGCACCCCCTGGTGGCAGCTCGTTCATGCTATAGTGTGGTGGTTTGTTGATGAATGGGTCCCGTGCATGCCGTATTGTAGTTGTAAGGTACTGCAGGGCGCCCCCTGGTGGCTTCTCATTCATGCTATAGTGTGGTGGTTTGTTGGTGAATGGTAGTTGTAAGGTACTGCAGGGCACCTGGTGGCAGCTCGTTCATGCTGTAGTGTGGTGGTTTGTTGGTGAATGGGGCCCGTACATGCTGTATGGTAGTTGTAAGGTATGGCAGGGTGCCCCCTGATGGCGGCTCGTTCATGCTATAGTGTGGTGGTTTGTTGGTGAATGGGGCCCGTGCATGCCGTATGGTAGTTGTAAGGTACTGCAGGCCGCCCCCTGGTGGCGGATCGTTCATGCTATAGTATGCGTTAGTTCATTGTTTCTTTCGGGTCGATTGTTAGTGAATGGGATTGCTGTTTCTGTCAGGCGGATTGTTGGTGAATGGGTCTTCTCCAGTGCATGCCGCATGGCAGTTGTAAGGTACTGCGGGGCGCCCCCTGGTGGCGGCTCCTTCTTGATGTGGCGCGTCGTGGCGTGAGCATTTAGCGGACGTCTACTTGAGACAGCCCGCCTTTGTGGTGGGCGGCGGGCGACAGGCGACGGGCGACGGGCGGGCGGCGGGCGGCGGGAGGCGGGCGACAGGCGACGGGCGGGCGGTGGGCGGCGGGCGGCGGGGACGGCGGGCGGCGGGCGGCGGGCGACGGGCGGGCGGCGGGCGGCGGGCGGCGGGCGGCGGGAGGCGGGCGCGGGCCGGGCGACGGGCGGGCGGTGGGCGGCGGGCGGCGGGCGGCGGGCGGCGGGAGGCGGGCGGCGGGCGGCGGGTGACGGGCGGGCGGCGGGCGGTGGGAGGGTATAGGTGGTGTGTGGTAAATGGTGGTGGGTGGTGGGTGGTAGGGTGAGTGGTGGGTGGTAGGTGGTATATTGTGTGTAAGGGGTGGTATGTGGTGGTTGGTACATTAGTTGATTAAGCTGGAGAATCTTTAATCGCGGACAATTGGTCTTTTTCATTCCATTGCTTCTTTCCATCTAGTAGCAATGCCAAATCCAAGCCAAGCATACACTTTTAACTTATTGGTTTGACTCGACCAGGCTTCGAACCCAGGGGTTTAAATCCCATAGCCTACCAAAATGGGAGACGAGCACTCAACTTATTTGGCCGCCCCATCTGGGTAAACTTTTGATGTATACTAATTCTTTATGGGGGGGGGGTGTCGGGACTACGTTGAAAATTGTTGACACCTTTGCACGGCCCCCAACATGCCAGGTATAGACCGACAATCTCTTATTGACCGCCATCAAGAACAGTCCAACAACCCCCACAGCCTATATCATGACGAGCTGGTGACATACACCATTCAAGTCTGGAATCCTTACACCGCTAAGCAACCAGAATTATCAATACGACATGTGGTATAACATTTTGATGTTAATTCAAAGAATACATCCCCCCATTGATTTCTATAATACTCCTAGGCATACCATAAGTTATCAGCAGGGTCGATCTCAATTTACATGATTGATCTGCCTCCTTCCACTGCATCCACATCCTGGTAAACCGGTATCATTAGTGGTTGACATGTTATATATACATAAGGTCCACAGAGCATGCTGCACACTCTAACTAATCTGCCACAGAGAACACCACATATATATGTTGGTGAGTGGGTTATATATAAAACCGTGTGCAACAGAACCGAACTGACGACACACACACTTGGTATATTGTGTTGTGCCACCTAAATATCACCATTGCACGCACGGCGCGCATTCTCACGGCACCAGGCGGGGGCATCCCCGACCACATCCAACGGCTTTTAGCAGCCACGAGCCGGAGTCACAGCTCACACCTAATGCCTATTACTGAGTGCACCTTTCTACTGATGGCAGCGTGCAGTCTGACCCCTTCCCCCCTCCCCCCTCCACCACCACCTCCACCACCTCCACCACCTCCACCACCACCACCATCACCTCTACCACCACCTCCACCACCTCCCCCACCTCCACCACCTCCACCACCTCCTCCACACCACCACCTCCTCTACCTCCATGACCTCCACCACCAACTGCGCCACCTCCACCACCACCTCCACCACCTCCACCACCTCCACCACCTCCACCACCTCCACCACCACCTCCACCACCTCCACCACCTCCACCACCTCCTCCACACCACCACCTCCTCTACCTCCATGACCTCCACCACCAACTGCGCCACCTCCACCACCACCTCCACCACCCCACCACCTCCACCACCTCCACCACCACCTCCACCACCTCCACCACCTCTCCACGACCACCACCTCCTCTACCTCCACGACCTCCACCGCCAACTGCACCACCTCCACCTCCACCACCACCTCCACCACCTCCACCACCTCCACCACCACCTCCACCACCTCCACCACCTCCACCACCTCCACCACCACTTCCACCTCCACCACCACCTCCAGCTCCACGTCCACCACGTCAACCACCACCTCCACCACCTCAACCACCACCTCCCCCCTCCACCACCTCCACCCCTCCCCACCTCCACCACCCCACCACCTCCACCCCCCCACTACACCATCACCTCCCACCACCCCCACCACCTCCACCTTCACCCCCCCCTCCACCACCCCTCCTATCACCTCCACTCACCACGACCACCACCTCCATCAGCTCCACCACCACCCCACCTCCACCCTCCACCACCCTCCCCCCACCCCCACCCCACCACCCCCCACCACCCCCTCCACCACCTCCACCACCACCTCCACCCCACCTCCACCTCCACCACCTCCACCCACCACCACCACCTCCACCCCCACCCCACCCCCCACCACACCACCACCACCACCTCCACCTCCACCACCTCCACTATCACCACCACCTCCACCACCACCTCCACCACCTCCACCACCACCACCTCCATCTCCACCTCCACCACCTCCACTATCACCTCCACCACCTTCACCTCCACCACCTCCACTATCACCACCATCACCTCCACCACCTCCACTATCACCATCACCACCACCACCACCACCACCACCCCTCCACCTCCACCACCTCCACTACCACCTCCACCACCTTCACCTCCACCTCGACCAGCTCCACCACCCACCTCCACCTCCACCACCACCACCACCACCTCCACCACCTCCACTATCACCTGCACCACCACCTCCACCTCCACCACCACCTCTACGTCCACTTCCACCACCTCCACTACCACCTCCACCTCCACGTCCACCACGCCCACCACCACCTCCACCACCTCCACCACCACTTCTACCACCTCTAATACTACCACCACCACCACCTCCCCCACTATCACCACCACCACCACCACCTCCACCTCCCCCACGCCCACGTCCACGTCCACCTCCACCACCTCCACTATCACCTCCACCACCTTCACCTCCACCTCCACCACCTCCACTACCACCACCACCTCCACCACCTCCACCACCACTACCACCTCTACCACCACCACCACCACCAGAGGTCACTGAGTGCAAGCGCCTGTGTGTGTTGTAGTTCTACCTGTGAATTGTGAATAACACTGACGGCAGTCTTACATTAGGATCTGAAGCTATTGCATGTAGTGCATCATTTATAACCCAGTGTTCCCGCCCGACTTAAAGTTGCATAGTCCGATGGCTTTGATTTTCTACCATTTAAACAAGAATAATTTAGGGGGGTGGATAAATATATTAGGTTGCTTGTTAAAAATCTACTTTACTTTGGTTTAAAAAACTTATATTTTAAAGGGTTCATTTAGGAGATATTTGAAGTGAAAACATGCATATTTTATTTTAGCACGCACGTCGAAATGCTGGACAACATACGCTTCAGCAGTGACAGCTTTCTTTTTGTAATATATATATATATAATAAATTGATTTAGGATTCATTCTGTGCAATGTTAAATGCTTAATGATTGTACCAGTGGTGTTCTCTGTGGCGGAGTGGTTAGAGTGTCTGACTTTTTTCTAGGTCGTACTCCTAATCTGAAGGTCGGTGGTTCGATTCCCCATGCCCCCATCTCTGCCAATTTGGATTGCCACCGCTGTGTATAACTTACAGCGACATCAAAGGCCAGTTGCTCTCATATCATGTCTATGTGGTGTGGGAGGTTAAAAATCCCTTGGGTCGGTAAAAGTGTAGGCTCGGGCTTTCTATCGACAAACTGTCTAATGGTGAAAACAAGCCTATTCAGGCTTATCCACAATAGGCAGTATAAATCTTCAACAACAACAACAACCAGTATCCAAGGTGGATATGTAGGTTAAGACTTTAGTTTATAAAATGTTATGCTTTAATAGTACTATACTAAAAGAATCTGTAAATACCTGTATCTCTTTTTATAGACATAATTACATTACAAATTACATATCATCATCATCATCATGCTGTCAGTCACGATGCAACAAAGACTGCTTTCATTACTTCACTGCCGCTCTCCATTTAGCTCTCTGCAGTGAGAGTGATGTTTTGTGCGGTTGTACATTTCATGAAAGCTGCCTGCAAAAATGTTGAAGTGCTGCTGGCTTTTGCAAGTTACCAACGACACTCTCTTGGGGAGCAAATAGAGGTTTCACACCGGCAAAAACATGTCAAGACAGGCGCAAAAATATTTGTCCCTGCAGTGGCTGGTCGGAAGATGTCAGGAGTTCCAGTTATCAACCGGCTTAATGCTGCCACAGTGACATGGTTTTCTGTTCAGGGTTTGCTCCCTTAGCCTTCAGTTCTGTCAAGAACCTGTACGACAAAGCAGTGGTTTACAACTCTGCAGGGCAGGGGCGTCAAACTCCCTGAGGTATTGCAATACCTGCAGTACCTGCATACCAAATTACATATAATCTACCAATAACCTAATATCAATACACCATAAACACATGTTTCATTAATAACATATTATATAAGTCAGTTACTTTCGATTGAAGATGACATTTAGACCAAAGTGGCCGTATCAATTTAAAAAAAGAAAGATTTATGCTGCCTATCATGGATAAGTCTCAATAATCTTTTTTTCACCATTAGAGAGTTGGTCGATAGAAAGCCTGAGTTTACACTCCACCACCAACTGTCCACACCAACTCAAGGGATTTTGAACCTCCCACACCACATTAACATACTATGAGAGCAACTGGCATTTGATGATGCTGTAAGTTATACACAGCGGTGGAAATCCAAATTGGCAGATGTGATGGCATGGGGAATTTATAAAAACGCTTTGAGGAGTGGGTGGGCGAGGAATTGCCATGTTGTCTGGTTAGTGGCTGGTGACGGCTCATGACCCGATATCCCACTCAGTCACATTATCCTGACACTGAGCTAACCAGACCATGCCCTACCCTATTAATGCTGAGCGTCTGGCTAGGAAGCGAAAAATATCACTTTTATCAGTCATTGGTTTGACTCGACCGGGAACCAAGCTCCAAAACTCCCGTACATGAGGCCCGCCCTCTACCGATTCGGCCACTGTGCGCTGTCTGCCACTGGGTGGTAAGGATACAAGCAGGTTATGGGAGGGTGCAGTGACGTCATAAAGTGGCAGCAGAGCCAGCTTGAAGCCAATTGGACCAATTGCTTCCTATTGGACCCTCCGCCCGAGGGGGTCCTGCGCTAGGGTAATCTACTCTAGTCTTGTAAATCATTTCACTAAAACAGACCTTGGTTACGTAACTTGAAGCCCCGCCAGAAATGTTCACAATTGGGCCTCAGGGTGCAGCTCCCAAGGCCAGCGCTGGATGGTGGCATTCCTTTGTACCCAATAATGACAGCGAATGAGTGCCAAGCTCTCATTCATGACCAGGGCAAGAACTGGTTGGCTCAGCATTAGAATACCACGGCTGAGTTGAACATATTGTCACGGTGTCAGCAACATGGTTTCCGAATAGAGTAGCACACCATGAATCACATATTGGTGACCATCCAAATTCACCCTTAGATGTTGCTAGGATGGAAACTCCCAATCACTCAATTAGATAGTAAGATAAGTAATACTAAAGTAAATAAAGAATATTATAATTTATTCAAGTCAAGGAAAACTCAGAGACCGAGACGGGATGGCCTATTGAGTTAAGAGCCCGCCTTTTTACCCTGGTGGGATTTGAACTCTCTGACCTGGCTCTGATCCCCTGACCTACTAAAATGATTCGTATAAAATTAATAAATAACTATATATATGGCTAGGACTAGGTGAGGCCAGTGTTTCGGCACTGACAAATGTGTTGTTTTGAAGAACAAAATTATTTAACCTCCCACCACCCAAAAACATAAATGAGCAACAACAAAAACCCAAAACATTGGGTCTACTCTGCCCCTTTCAGGACTGTTCCCTGATCACTGTCACAAAACTAATAAGTCACACTATTGTCAATCAACCCAAGGCTATAATCGTACCTGCGACAAACCAATGACTTAAAAATGTATACTTGCCAAGGAGCAGCGGAATGAGGAAGACCAATTGTTTGCGATAGACATTTGTCGTGCTTAATCAATGAATAAATAAATCATAACATTAAAAGCCTACCCTCTTAATAGTTGTTCATGAATTGTGCCAAATACTCATACTATTATTATCAGTAACTTTATTAAAGTTGCCTAGTGCGACGGATTTGAGTTTTATTATAATCTTTCTGAGATAAATATATTAAATTGAATGTTATAATCTACCTTATTTTAGTTTGAAGTTACTTTTATTTTAAATGACTACGTTTTGAGATATTTGAATTTAAAACGTATCAAATTAGTTTTGGCAAGTATGCCAAAACTCTGACACCATAGGCTTCAGCAATAAAAGCTTCTATTAAACTGTCTTTGTATTCCCTTCTCTATGGCAACAAACCAGACGGGATGGCCGAATGAGTTGAGCGTGGTCTCCCGTGTTGCTAGGTCGTGGGATTCAAACCTGTGTAATATAACTGGAAGCCTGGCCGTCAGAGCCCCAGATATACCACTTACTCTTCCCAGATGCGTTCTGACAACTGTCTGTCAGTTCACACCTGATGCCCCTCTCCAACAAACTCATCTGTAATATATCTACTGTATCTCTCATAAGGCAGAAAGGGAAGACAAGTCACGCAAGATTGACAGTGAAGAAGTTGTGCTTTATTGGCATCAACTCCTGTTCACCTACTAGTGACCTATCACCCTGACCCCTTACCTTCTGTCCACACAGAGCCTCATTACTCTCCTTAGTATGTATATGAATCAGTGCCTACAGCCCATTGAACCGGAGTCCCATGGTTGTTGCACACAGCTCAGTTTGTATATGAAAGGTGGAGCATCAGACAGAGTGTCTGGGTTCCTGCCCAAGAGCAGAGTGTGTCTCACTCAAGAGTCAGGAGTAGAGTGTTCGCTTCAAGAGTCCATCCAGAAGTCTTCTGCCCAGAGTGTATGGAGCAGTGTGTATAGGATAATCAATATCAAAATGAGGCTAGTGTGGTCAGGGGGGGCAAAGGGGTGCAGGTGACTGGGCCTCCCACAGCCAGCCAATCAAGCACCCCCTACAGCCTGGGGGGGGCGACGCCCCAATATGGGCAGCTGTCACTCAACCCCAGCTGTAGGTGGTGTCCATAATGTATGCAGAATGGCTGGTGTGCTTGCCCATCGGCCCTGTGGTAACAGGTAGTTGCAGACAGTTACAATAAATATATATATTAAAAATGTCCTTCTCCTCCACTTGCACCCTTACTGGTGCATAGAGGGAACATTTCACCAAACATTAACTGTCTCTTATATAGGAACATCTCGTCATAATCTCGGGCACTATGTATTAACATATATTTCACATAGCCTAATATGTCACACAGCGAGTGGGGCACCCATTGCTTTTCTATTACATAACCTTGGTCCCCACTCCGTCGCCCGAGGATAATAATGCTCTCTGCCAATATATAATTCCGAACCGAAAATCCGTATATTTTTACACCTGGTCGAGTCAAACCAATATCTTAAAAATGTATTCTTTTTGCTTCCTAACCAAGCACTCAGCTTATCAGGATAGGGCAAGGAGCAGTTGAATGAGGAAGACCAATTGTCCGTGATTGAAATTTCTCCTGCTTAATCAACTAATGTACCCACCCACAATAAGAAGAAAAAGAAGAAGCTTAATACGTGCATCAATATCTAGAGTCAAATCTATATAATTATTGAGTTTAAAAAAAAAGAAGTGATACTTCATCGGACGATGCCACTTTAAGCTACAAAAATAAAACCGTTTCAAACCACCGACCCAAACCATTTCCACCGCAGTCACTTTCAACACACGGACGCGGTTGCGCAGTGGTGATCATAAACTGGTGCCTGATGTATGCATAATGTCACGGTGCGCATGCGTGTAGACTTGAAACACAAGGGGCACTGTACCTGTAAGCACATTCCCGGCACGCCTGGTACCAGCCTATCATCATAACCATGCACCGCCGTGTTGCCAGGAACACCCGGTCATTTCACCAGCGGGTGCATGTCACTGAGTGGGCAGTAAGAAGTATAAGGAAAGGTGACTTATCAGCAGGCGGGCGGGCCATGTGAGTAGTATACAGCCAAGTGGCCATGGGAGCGGGCAAAAAAAGGACAGTTTGTTTTATTTAACAACACCTCTAGAGCGCATTGATTTTTATCATCGGCTATTGGAAGTCAACATATGGTCATTCTGACATATTTCTTTTTAGGATACCCACGGTCGCCACATACGCTACTCTTTCCAATAAGCAGCAAGGGGACTTTTATATGCACTTTCCCACAGACAGGACATTACGTATCACAGCCTTTGATGAACCAGTTGTGGACCACTGGTCAACATGGGATGGCAGGCACACACACACGTAGAGCTGCATGGAACGGGTCAGGGTGGCGGGTGTGGGAGTATGCACAGTTGACTCAATACACGTGCAGCGTTCTGTAGTTGCAAGATGGGAAGGGTTAGAAGACGTCTGCGGTTAGAGTTGGGACTGAGTGCGGTGGGGAAACTGAGGTGGGTGGATGATTGACATGGATGACCCTACTTATTTATAAGGATGTGTAGATATACACATGTATATGTATGTATGTATATCTTTATACATATACAATATATAATATTTAACCTAAATTTATATATTTGATATATTTTCTAGATTATCTATTTTATATGCTACATTTATATCACACACATATATATATATCATTCACATTATAAATATTATGTACAACGATATGTTATAAATATTAAATATATTCTATGTATTATATACATTGCATATATTAAATATATTCTCTGAATTATATACATTGTATATATTATATATATTATATATATTATATATATTATATATATTATATATATTATATATATTATATATATTATATATATTATATATATTATATAATATATGTTATATTATTATATATATTATATATTTTATATATATTATATACATTATATATAATACACACATTATGCATATTATATATATTATATATATAAAATATATATTATATTGCGTTGCATATTTTAATACACCAATTTTTATTACAAATGGGGTGGTGCTGCCTGGTTAGTTCCGTGAGTCCTGACTAACCGGAACTGGTGCCACTTGAAAAACAAAAATGCTTCTTTCAATCCAGTAAACAAATACCTACATTTCAATTCTAACATATATCCACGACTCATGTCGATGGCAGTGTCATTTGTTCATCCCCATAAACACTGCGCTTGATTTAAGAAGAAAAGACAAAGCCCTAGCAACCTCTCGCCTCAGCATCCGCCCTTGGAACCAGGCATGGTGGCCTTATCGGTAGAGCGCTAACCTCGCGTGCAAGAGATCGGGAGTTCAGTTCCCGGTTGAGTCAAATCAATGAATTATAAAATAGATATTTGTCACTTCCTAGGCTGGCGTTCGGCATTAATAGGATAGGACAAGGACTGGTTAGCTCAGTGTCAGGATAATGTCACTGAGTGGGATATCAGGTCATGGTGCTGGCGGCCTGATTTCCCAGTGGGGCAACACTATAAAGTTGCCATAAGTGCACACTGTCACAAATCTGTACCCGTCCTTATATGGCCTTAGATGTTACCAGGATGTAAAACTCCAACAACCAACCAAATTCGCCTTCGGACTCTTGTGTGTTTTCGTCGAGGCACCATTTTGAATGGTGGATGTGCCACCTCCCAGTCGTGTTGGGGCTCAGTGACGCCATAAAGCAAGGTTTACACCAAGGCTAGTGCTTAAAGGACCGGAAAGCTGATAGAAGAACCATCACCCCCTCCCACCCTCCACACTCCCCACGCCCCCGCCCCCACCCCCTCATACGTCATACCAGAGCAGATAGACGCCAACCAAGACGCTGTTGAAGTTCTCGTTTCTTTATCTAAATCTTGTTTCTTTATCTAAATGACATCGCATCTCTCCGACTGTGCCTACACGGGATATGATATAGCGGCGTAGAGGAGGAGGAGGGGAAAAAACTAATCAGAAATGTGAAACCCAATTAAATCGCCATTAGCCTCCCAGAGGCACGTGTCATTGATATGAGTTTTATTCAGGGTATTGAGTAGGCTGTAGTGGTTCACATGAATGGTTTGTTGGCTTTGTTTGGTAATTTGTTGTTTTACGTCCTAGCAATATCTTAGATCATATCAGGTCGGCTACCGACTTGTGACAGTGCACACTCATGGTGACTTGACCTGATATCACACTCAGTCACATTATCCTGACACTGAGCTAACCAGTCCTTGTCCTATACTATTAATGCTGAGTGCAATGCGAGGAAGCGACAAGTATCAATTTGATAAGTCATTGGTTTGACTCGACCAGGAACCGAATTCCAGACCTTCCGCAAGCGAGGCATGCGCTCTGCTGATTAGGCCACATCGCCCGATGCCTTGTTGGCAGTGAGAGGCTACTGTGTACGCTGCTGTCAACTACGGTCATAGTAGGCAATCATAGCGTGACGAGCCTTCCCGCGCTGAAGGTAGGAAGTTCGAATCCCATCCGAGTTAAAACAATGACTTATATAAAATTGATACTTGTCGCTACCTTACCTGGCGCTCGGCATTAATAGGATAGGATGACGACTGGTTTGGACAGTACCCAGATGATGTGACTGTGTGGGATATCAGGTCACATGGTGCTGGCGGCTTGGTCTTTCAGTGGGGCAGCATTATAAAGTTGCCATGAGTGCGCACTTTTACAAGTCGATACCTGTCCTGAAATGACAATAGATGTTGCTAGGATGTAAAACAACAAATAATAACAACAAGTGATGGTGGTAGTGGTTGAGGTGGTTATGGTGTAGTGATAGTGGTAGCAGTGGTTATATTGGTGGTAGTGGTGATGGTGATAGTGGTAGTGGTGCTGGTGATGGTGGTAGTTGTGGTTATATTGGTGGTAGTGGTGGTGATAATGGTAGTGGTGCTGGTGATGGTGGTAGTTGTGGTTATATTGGTGGTAGTGGTGGTGATAATGGTAGTGGTGCTGGTGATGGTGGTAGTTGTGGTTATATTGGTGGTAGTGGTGGTGGTGATAATGGTAGTGGTGCTGGTGATGGTGTGGTGATAGTGGAGAGTTGTGGGGTGGTGATGTGGTGGTGATGGTGGTGGTGGTGTGGTGACAGTAGTGGGGTTGTGGGGTGGTGATGTGGTGGTGATGGTGTTAGTGGTGTGGTGATAGTGGTGCGATTAAGGAGTGGTAATGTAGTGATAGTAGTGGGGTTGTGGGGTGGTGATGTGGTGGTGATGGTGTTAGTGGTGTGGTGATAGTGGTGCGATTAAGGAGTGGTAATGTAGTGGTAGTAGTGGGGTTGTGAGGTGGTGATATGGTGGTGATGGTGGTGGTATGGTGACAGTAGTGGGGTTGTGGGGTGGTGATGTGGTGGTGATGGTGTTAGTGGTGTGGTGATACTGGTGGGGTTGCAGAAGTGGTGTGTGGTAGTGGTGCGGTTAAGGAGTGATAATGTAGTGGTAGTAGTGGGGTTGTGAGGTGGTGATATGGTGGTGATGGTGGTGGTATGGTGACAGTAGTGGGGTTGTGGGGTGGTGATATTGTGGAAGTACTATGATGGTGGTGTGTACATTACCATCATCTGCTCACGTTATTATGTATGTTATTATTAGTACAAGATGAATGTACACATTGCACTGTTTTCTAAAACAGTGCAATAACGGAATAGCCTACATATTTTATATCAGTAAAGTGGCTGCTTCTTTTTCTTTAGGTGGACATGGGTTCGATACCCAAGCGAATCAAACCAACTTGGTTGCTTGAGATGTGTTAGCATGATAGGGCAATGACTGGTTTGCACAGTGTCAGGATAATGTGACTGACTGGGATATCGTATCATGGTATCAGTAGCATACTAGATCAGGAGATCAGTGCAGTAAAGCAATCAGGAATGCGCACTTTCACAAGTTGGTGCTTGTCTTTAGCCATGCCCCGAATTGTTGCTAGAATGTAAAACAACAAATAATTAAATTTAAGCAATTTATTTAATAGGTATTTCATTCTGAATTAAATGAATGCTATATATCGAATATTGTGACAATGGGTATGATAATCAACCATGAGTTGATTTCCTTTCATTGTTTTTTTTTCATGCGAAAATTTAGTTATTTATGACTAGTTTTATTTGGAGGAAATTGGAAACTGTTAAATAAAGAAATAAATAAGTGTTTAAAAGGTCCTCTGAAGATTACTATCATTATCACGTACAGGGAGGACTGTAGTGACGTCACACCATGGCAACACAAGGCACGTGATGCGATAAATACGTTGCAAACTGCCAAATAAATGAAGAAATAAATAAGTATATAAAAGAACATTTGACAATTCCTGTAATTATCACGCACCGGGAGGACTGTGGTGATATCACACCATAGCAACACAAGACACGTGAGGCGATAAATACAATGCTAACTCTTGTCTCTCCCATCCTGATCCCTCCCTCCTTCCCACCTTACCGGGATGGCCGAATGAGTTAGAGCATCCGTCTCCCGTGTTGGTAGATCGTGGGGTCGTGGTGTCGAACCCTGGTCGAGTCAAACCAATGACTTTAAAATTGATACTTGTTGCTTCCTAGCCTGGCGCTTGGCATTATTAGGATAGGACAAGGACTGGTTGGCTCAGTCTCAGGATAATGCGACTGAGTGGGATATCAGGTCATAGTGCTGGTGGCCTGGTATTCCAGTGGGGCAGCACTATAAAGTGGCCATGAGTGCGCACTGTCACAAGTCGGTACCCGTCCTTATATGACCTTAGATGTTGCTAGGACGTAAAACAACAACAAACAACAATCCCACCCTACCACCCACCCTCCTCCCTCCCTCCCCCCTCCCACCGTCTCTCCTCCCTGCCTCACACCCTCCCGTCCTCCCACCCTCCTACCCACCCTCCTTACACCCACCCTCTTCCCTCCTCCCTCCCACTCACCCTTCCTCCCACCCACCCTCCTCTCTCCCTCCATCCCACCCTCCCTCCTCCCTGCCTCACACCCTCCCGCCCTCCCTCCCTCCCTCCCTCCTACCCACCCTCTTCACACCCACCTTCTTCACACCTCCCACCTCCCACCCCCCAACACCTCCTCCCTTCCTCCTTCCTCCCACTCCCGTCCACCTTCCTCCCTACCACCTCCTACCACCCCCATCCACCTCAACACCCCCCATCTCCCACCCACCCTTCCTCCGACCCTCTGGTGCCCCCCCCCCCCCCCCCCGTGTGGTGCTAAGTAAAGCTGAGCCTGTGACCAGGTATTAATTACCAGCAGCTGATCTATGACGCATTCCGCCCCGTCAACACGTGTTGGCCCTAATCCTTCGGGCGTCTTCGGGAGTCTTCGGGCGTCTTCAGGCATCTCAGGGTATTGCCGGGCGTCTGCCTCTTATGGACACTGGATTATCACCAGGCTGCAGGTATACTGCTCGCGCATCCTTCCTCATCGTGACGCTTCTTCACAGAAGTGCTGATAGCGGACAGTCTTTGCTGTCAAATAATGGTCACGCAAACTGTCTTCATGCTGACTCTTCTGTTACGTGCAAACAGTCTTTATACTGACTCTTCTTTATTGATGTCCATGTAGAGGAAGATCTTTGCTGTCAGATAATGGTCACACAAATTGTCTTTATGCTGACTCTTCTTTGTTGATGTGCATGTAGATGAGAGTCTTTGCTCTCAGTTAATGGTTATGCAAACTGTCTTTATGCTGACTCTTCTTTATTGATGTGCATGTAGAGGACAGTCTTTGCTGTCAGATAATGGCCACGTAAACTGTCTTTATACTGACTCTTCTTTATTGATGTCCATGTAGGGGAAGTCTTTCTGCCAGATAATGGTCACACAAACTGTCTTTATGCTGACTCTTCTTTGTTGATGTGCATGTAGAGGACAGTCTTTTCTGTCAGATAATGTTTTCATAAACTGTCTTTATGCTGACTCTTCTTTATTGAAGTCCATGTAGAGGGTAGTCTTTTCTGTCAGGTAAAGGTTGCACAAGATGTCTTCCTGCTGACTATTCTTTATTAATGTCCATGTTGAGGAAAGTCTTTGCTCTTAGATAATGGTTGCAAAAACTGACATTTTGCTGACTTTTCTTTTTTTATGTGCATGTAGAGGAGAGTCTTTCCTGTCAGATAATGGTGGTATAAACTGTCTTTATGCTGACTCTTCTTTATTGATGTCTATGTAGAAGACAGTCTTTGCTGTCAGGTAAAGGTTACACAAGATGTCTTTATGCTGGCTCTTCTTTATAGATGTGAATGTAGAGGAAAGTCTTTGCTGTCACAACAGGTTTGTTCAATGTCAGAATAGACAGCAACACCAGAGGCCAACGCTGTAAGACCTTCAAGGAGAGGCCCAGACTTAGGTCAGGAAACATTAATTTTTCTTTCGAGTGACAGATCCATCGAACGGTCTTCCAGCCCAAGTGGTTGAAGCACCAACAGTAGAAGCATTTGAGAGAAGGCTGGATAGACATTGGTGAGGACACCCACAATTATATGACTTCAGGGCTCCATTCATCTCCATATGTGTGCAAAGAAATAGTTGTTTTTTACCGTAACGAGCTGGCATTAGAGGCCCAATAGGGCCTAGATCAGCCAGAAATGGATCTGTAAGTTAATCTGTAAGCTAATGATATTATAAGCACATTTAAATGGAAGGTCATGACTTTTTTTAAACCAAACCTAGATTTAATCCTACATATCCAACTTAGATACTGGTGCAGTAATTAACCGTTTATTGCAGTTTGGTGCTCCTGCTCTAGGCCGATAGGCTGGTAGGGTTGTAGGTTGGTAGAGTTATATGGTGGTACGGTGGTAAGTTGATAGGCTAGTAATCTGATAAACTGGTAGGATAGTAGGCTGGTAGGATAGTAGGCTGGTAGGATAGTAGGCTGGTAGGATAGTAGGCTGGTAGGATAGATGGCTAGTAGGCTGGTGCCACTGGTAGGCTGGTAGGCTAGTAGGGTATATGGGTAGTAGGCTGGTAGGCTGGTAGGGTAGTTGGGTAGTAGGCTGGTAGGCTGGTAGGCTGGTAGACTGGTAGGCTGATAGGCTGGTAGGCTAGTCGGGTATATGGGTAGTAGGCTGGTAGGCTGGTAGGGTAGTTGGGTAGTAGGCTGGTAGGCTGGTAGGCTGGTAGACTGGTAGGCTGATAGGCTGGTGGGCTAGTCGGGTATATGGGTAGTAGGCTGGTAGGCTGGTAGGGTAGTTGGGTAGTAGGCTGGTAGGCTGGTAGGCTGGTAGACTGGTAGGCTGATAGGCTGGTAGGCTAGTAGGGTAGTTGCGTAGTAGGCTGGTAGGCTGGTAGTGTATTTGGGGAGTGGGCTGGTAGGCTGGTAGGCTGATAGATTAGAAAATGTGGTAAGCAGACAGAGTGACAGAGAGACAGAGACACAGAGAGACACAGAGACGCAGAGACACAGAGGCAGAGAGACGCAGGGACAGAGACACAGAGACACAGAGCCACAGCGGCACAGAGACACAGAGACACAGAGATAGAGACAGATAATCAGAGAGGCAGAGAGACAGAAAGGTAGAGAGACACAGAGACAGAGAGACAGAGAGGCAGAGACAGAGAGACATAGAGAAAGACAGAGAGACAGAGAGACAGAGGAACAGAGAGACCGAGCGACAGAGAGACAGAGCTAGAGGTAGCGACAGAAGGAAGAGAGCAGTTGTCACTGGGATCTCCGAGTCGCGCCGACGAAATCTGTGCGCTTTCAATTAGAATAATTGCTAAGTTGGACCTGCTCTTGGCAAATGGCCGGACTAAGGACAAGAGTGGTGTATGTGTGTGTGTGGGTGGGTGGTGGTGGGGGAGGGGGTGATGGAAGTAAGGCAGATGGACGCCAGGTTGACTTTGGCGCTCACTGATAGGCGTCTATTCGTGGATGCGCATGCGTGATGGTGCCGGGTCAGTAAGTGCAACTGCACTTAGACCAGATCGAAGATGGAGCCAAGCTTACTGGCACATGGCGACAGACCATTTCCGCTGAGCATGCGCAGTCGACTGAAACTAGGGTTGGCGCGTTTAAATGATTTAACTTTGGTGATATTTGAATTGAAAACACACCAACTAAATTTGGTGTGTCCATCAACATACTGGACATCACAGACTTTGCATAACTTGAGGACCTCAAAGTTTCTATTAAATTGACTTCATACTCTGTCTAAAATGTTCAATAAATACGCCAGTATCTAAGTTGGATATGTACGGTGAAATATAGGCAAGTGCTTTGGTTTCGAATATGATTATTTGTTTGTTTGTTGCATTCATTGATGAAGTGGGTAGAACTTCAACTCCAGACAGTTGGTCTCCCTAAATTCCTCTGACCATTCAGCTGTTGCTTGTCACTTGTTGCTCCTTTGTCTGGATATGGGCATTAGTAATGTCGTTGTGGTAATGAAAAGGGGGAAATATTGCACGTAGAGCAGGTTTCAAACCCACAATCCTTGCCATTCTAGGGCTAGCATGATAACCACAACACTACATAGGCTCTCTGATGCAATCATCCTATACATGTATACCTGTCTAGTATAACCCCGTTAAACCAAACTTGAAGGGACCATAGAAATTTGTTTGGATTAACCGATCATTGGTTTAACTGAGCTTTGGCTTCGACTTTGACTTGGCTTTAGCAAAAATGCGGGTGTATTATAAATGTAATATACATTGTATGTGGACAGTTTGATTATAGTTTTTTTATGTATATACAGTATAACCCCATTAAACCAAGCTCAATTAAACCAAACAGTCTGTTAATCCAAACTTTTTTCGGCGGCCCGGCAAAATACTACCATTTGTCATATGCAGGCGGGGGAAGCAGGCTGCCGGATGCAGGCTGCTGGATCCAGACTGCTAGATGCAGGCTGCGGGAATCTGGGTGCGGGATGCAGGCTGTGTGGTGCAGGCTGTGGGATGCAGACTTCTGGATGCAGGCGGTGGGCAGCTGGCTTCCGGATGCAGGCTGCTGGATGCAGGCTGTGTATTCAGGCTGCTGGATGCATACTTCGGTATGTAAGCTGCTGGAAGCTGGCTGCATGATGCAGGATGCGGGATGCAGTCTGCATGGTGCAGGCTGTGGGATGCAGGCTGCATGGTGCAGGCTGCGGGATGAAGGCTACGGGAAGATGCCTGCGGGATGCAGGCTTAGGGATGCAGGCTGCCGATATTCCGACAGGTGGCGCCGAGGACTGCTGTGCCGAGAATGTCACACTCCCGACTCCCCTACCCCTACTTTCTCCCTCCCCCACCTCCCTTCCTTCCCCATACCCACCAATTCCCCATACCCCCGGCTCTCTCCCTTTTCCGCGGTGCATCCCTTCACCAAACTCCCCACTCCCCAGCTCCTTTCACACTCCCTAACTCCCCTCTCCCCCTACCCTTCCCTCAGCTCCCCGCTCCCCAGCTCCCTTCACAGTCCCTGGTCCCCCCCACTAGCTCCCCTCCTCTCTTCTCCATCCTCTCCCCTCTCCCCTACTCTTCCCCCGAGCTCCCCTCCCGAGCTCCCTTCACCCTCCCCTCTTTCCCTAACCCTCCAGTCCCAGGCTCCCCTCTCCCCACCCCTTCCCGGCTCCCCTTACCCATCCCCTCGTCTCCACTCCCTCCCCTCTACCCCTCCCCTGCTCCCCTCCCTTCTCCCCTACCCTCTCCCCTACCCTTCCCCCAGCTTCCCACACCCCTCCCCTCTCCTCCTACCCATCGCCGGGTTCCCCCTCCCTTCCCTTCTCTCCCCCTACCCATACCCCTTCCCGGCTCCCCCTCATCTCCCCTCTCCGCCTACCTCCCCAGGCTCCCCCCTCCCCTCCCCCACCCTCCCCCTGCTCCGCATCCCCTCTTCTGCCCCTCCTCTGTCCCCCTACCCCGCCTCCTCATCATCCCCCCTTCCCCGGCCTCCCCCCCCCGGGGCGCCAATCCCGGGGGGCCGCCATTAGTCGTCATTAGAGACGGATTAGGTCTCCGGGGCGCCGCGTGCCGGGGCGCCGCCCGCAGCCATCAGTCAGGCGACATAATAACCGTCAGCCGAACATTAATATGCGCCAGGTCGCCATCCGCTCACGCCTCACCACGCCACCAGGGGGCGCTATGACCGGGACACTGCGAGACAACAGCACGTGCTTCCACTGTGCCGGGTGGGCACGAGGGTGCTTTGAATGTGTAATGCTCCACCATCGTCCCCGCATTCAGACGTTAATTAAAATACACGAGCGTGACGCTTGTATGCGCGCGCATTCATTGTGTTGTGTTGTATGCGCGCGCATACATTGTGTTGTATGCATACACTGGGCTATATATTATGAGGGTTCGACGTTAGGATCGCAGCTACAGGGAACCGCGTGTGTCTGTGTGTTGGTGTGTGTGTTTTTCCATGTGTTCATGTGTCTGTGTATGTGTGTGCCTGTGCGTCTGTTAGAATGCGTGTCCCTGTGTCTGTGTGTATGTGTGTCCGTCTGTTTATGCATCGCTGTGTGTGCGTGCGTGTGTGCGCGTGCATGTGTGTGGCTGTGTCTTTGTGTGCCCGTTTGTATGTGTGTCTGTGTATGTGCTTGTGTGTCATTGTGTATGTGTCCAGGTTTATGTGTGTCTCTGTGTCTCTATAGCCATGTGTCTGTGTCTGTGTATGTGCGTGTCTGTATGGCTGTGTGTCCATGTGTCTGTGTCTCTGTCTGTCCGTGTGCTGTGTGTCCATGTGTGCCTGTGTATGTGTGTATCTGTATGGCTGTATGTCCATGTGTCTGTGTCTCTGTGTGTCCGTGTGTTGTGTGTCCATGTGTATGTGTGTCTGTTTGTCCATGTATGTGTATGTCCGTGTGTCCATGTATCTGTGTGTCCATGTGTATGTGTACCCATGTGTCCGTGTGAATGTGCATCTGTGTGTCCATGTGGCTGTATGTACATGCTTCCATGTGTCAGTATGTCCGTGTGTCTGTGTGCCCATGTGCCCATGTGTCAATGTGACTCCCTGACACCCTGACCGGAAGTCAACGCAACGGGAAATTAATGTCGCCGCACTCTTTTACAGTGAACAGCGTGCTCAGTGACATCACATCAAACCCGGGGTTATCCACGAGGCCCCCTGGCGGCCAACACTCGTGTTAGAACCCAATTCACACGAACAAGCGAAAACGAGGCTCGCTCGGAAACTGGCGAGAAGCAAAAAATGTCGTCTGCACCGGTACTGATCACAGTGCCGCTTTGCATACCGTTAAACCCCTGGTGTTAAAATATTGTATTTGGTACAAGATTATTTTAGCCCGTTCAGCCCTCGCCCTGTATGGAGTGATGGAATCGTGTTGCTTAAAGCGGCGGTAACACGACCATCACAACTTTGCTTTTTCACAATTAGTGGGGTGGTATTATAAAGTCGCCATGAGTGCCATGAGTGCGGTACCCGTTTCTACATGACCTTAGTTGTTGCTATGATGCAAAACCCCAACAAACAGACAGTTCAGATAGAGTCAGTATCCCTCTGAGGATTGAATGCTAAAACCAAGTAACGAGATATAATAGGAACTACTGTGTTTACCGTGAGCAAAGCCGGCACATCAGTCAGTCTACTTAAGACAATAAACTTAGATTGGACGCTGGTTCAGCGTGCACCACGTGTGCCTTTAGCTGTTTCAAATATACAGGAATTACTGGTGCCACAAAGCTACATTCCATCCTTACGTATTCATGTATGCAGTTTTATGCAGTGCAATTGCATTGTAAGCAATTGGCCGATGGTTGCGGATTCGATCAGATGTAAATGAGGTATATAAAGTCTATAACTTATAAGTGCTGCGCATGCGCGCAACTGTGCTCCTGAGCATGTATGCATGTGTGTGCGTGCGTGTGTGTGAATGCGTGCATGTGTGTGCACGTGCATGTGCGTGTGCATGTGCGCTTGTGCATGTGTGCGTGAGTGTATGATATGTGTGTGTATGTGTGTGCATGCGTCTGAGTATGTGCGTTTGTGTGCTCGTGTGTGGATGTGCTCGTATGTGTATATGTGGGTGTGCATGTATGCATGTGTGCCAGGGTGAGGATGTGCGTGTGTGCACATGTGAATGTATTTGTGCATGTGTGTATGCGCATGTGGACGCATTCGCATGTCAGTGTGTTTATGTGGGTGCATGTGTGTGCATGTGCGTGTATGTGCGCGTGTGTACATGCGTGTGTGCTCGCGTGCGTGTATGTGCATGTGCGCATGTGTGTGGGCATGTGGGCGTGTGGGCGTGTGGGCGTGTGCGTGACTGGAAAAGCCATGAAGAGGGCAGAAGCATTTGCTGTCAGAGCTGGAACTTTCGCCTGCCGGTCAGACATAAAACAGTAGGAGTGTGTCTGTTTTATCAGCCGGGCCCAGGGCCGCGCCTCATCTCGCCCTCACCGCCCCCCCCCCCTCACAGCCCCACCCTCACCCCTCCCCTCCACACACGCCGCCAGGGCGCGCCACGCCGCCAGCCCTGCCCGCCCTTACTCTCCTGTCCTATTTCACGAACGGCTGATGCGGTAAACTCCCCGGGCCAGAGCTGTCAATCGGCCACCCCGGCGCCACCCTTGAGTGGGACGGGGCGGGGCGGAACGGGGGTGATGGGGGAGGGGGGAGGGGGCAGGCGGGGCAGAACGAAGACGCCGCATGCGCGGGCCGTACAGGGGAAGGGGTGAGGGTGAGGGAGGCGGGGCGGGGGGAGAGGGGAGGTAGGGCGGACCAGGGCGGAAGGGGCGATAAGAGGGTGTGAGGTGGTGGGGTGGGGGAGCTGGGGAAAGGGAGGGGCGGAGAGAAGACGAGAGAAGGAGTGGATGTGGGGGGTGGGAGGGTGAAAAGGGAGGGGGCGAGGGGAAATTGCGCTAGAAGAGAGGGTGTGAGCGCGCAATGAGAGGAGCGGGTGGGCGTGAGAGGAACCTGGATATGTCGGGGGCGAGGCCGGGCGGGCGGGGCGGGGCGGCGGGGGGTGCCGGCCCGTGAAGGTGCGGGCCGAGATGGGGGGAGGTCAAACGGCGCCGACTGGAGGGTTTATGATTGCTTTAGGCGGCGGCTGAACGAGGGGAAAGCGGCGCAAGAATGGCTACAGTATAGAGGTGATGAAGGACGGGGGACTAGGCTGAGCAGGGGGCCGGTGTGGCCGGGGGGATGGATGGGGGGCAGGCTGGTAATGGGGCGGTGTGACCGGCGGTGACGGGGGGGGGGGCGGACTGGGGGACCGGCCGCTGAGGAGGCCAGTGAGGGGGCCGTTGAGGGGGCCGGGGTGGCCGCGGGGGACGGTGGGACAGGCCAGTGAGGGGGCGGGTGTGGGGGGGGCGGGTGTGGGGCCGGGTGTGGGGGCCGGTGAGGGGGGCGGTGTGGCCGGCGGGGACGGTGGGACAGTCTGGTGAGGAGGCCGCTGAGGGGGCCAGTGAGGGGGCCGTCTGGCCGGCGGGGACGGTGGGACAGGCTGGTGAGGGGGCCGGTGTGGCCGGGGGCGGGAGGGGGACATGCCGGTGAGGGGGCCGGTGAGGCCGATGAGGGCGGGGGGACATGCCGGTGTGGGGGCCGGTGAGGCCGATGGGGTCTGGGGGACATGCCGGTGAGGGGGCAGGTGAGGGGCAAGTGAGGCTGGCGGGAGGGACCGCTGGACAGACCGGCGAGGCCGAGAGCAAGGGAGAGGGGCGGGGGGGGGGGGACACGGGGGACGGGGGGAACCAGGCCGGTGAGGCCGGGAGGAGATGGGGATGAATGCGAGCTGAAGGCGGGTGGAGGATTGGATGAGGGAAGTAAGCATGTCTGAATGGAGTGGACCTTATTCACGGTGATTGACGACGAGGTGGCGCTGACCTCTGCACATTCACTTACAATACAGTGGCGCCACCTCACGTGTATGGACGCACTCCAACTGCTGCACAGAGGCAGGTGGTGGTGGGTTACAGATGGAGAGGCAGGTAGATTGGTGCGTACATAGGTATGTAGGTATATATAGGCGCATAGGTAGATATGTAGGCATCTAGGTGTATATAGGTACATAGGGAGATAGGTAGGCTTGTAGGTGTATATAGGTACATAGGTGGATAGGTAGGTATGTAGGTATATATAGGTGCATAGGGAGATAGGTAGGCATGTATGTGTATATAGGTACATAGGGAGATAGGTACGCATCTATGTGTATATAGGTACATAGGTAGATAGGTAGGCATGTAGGTGTATATATGTACATAGGGAGATCGATAGGCATGTAGGTAAATATAGGTACATAGGGAGATAGGTAGGCATGTAGGTATATATATAGGTGCATATGTAGTTCGGTAGGCATGTATGTCTATATAGGTACATAGATAGGTAGGCATGTAGGTATATATAGGCACATAGGTAGATAGGTAGGCATGTATGTGTATATAGGTGCATATGTAGATAGGTAGGCAAGTATGTGTATATATGTACATAGATAGATAGGTAGGCATGTAGGTGTATATAGGTACATGGGGAGATAATTAGGCATGTAGGTATATATAGGTGCATATGTAGATAGGTAGGCGTGTATGTGGATATAGGTACATAGATAGATAGATGGATAAATAGGGGTGGAGCTGGGTTAGACGGAATATATAGGGAGACAGGGTTCGAACTGGTCCTTAAAAAACTTACAAAATACTCACAATTAAGGGGCCAAATCTCATGAAAAGTCATGATAAATATAGTTGCCTGGTAATTTGAAATCATATCTTTTAATCTTGCTCTCATGGTTTGCAAATATAAATGATTTTGTTACCCTTTGTTGCTGAATTCTTCATGATTCATTAACTTTTCGATGGTCAGTAGATGATTGCAGCATCGTGGCAGGGTTACAGCATGCAACATTTTAGAAGGATGGTTGTAGGATTTATGTACTTGCTCCTTAAAAAGAGCTATCTGGAGTCCCGAAATGTCCCTGAAAAGTTATGAAAAAAACAATCTTATTAAAAGTGGGAACCATGGTAGATAGGTGGGTATGTAGATATATATATATAGGTAAGTAGATAGGTGAGCAGATATATAGGAAGGTATATAGGGAAATATGAAAGCAGGTAGATAGGGATATAGGTACGTAGATAGGGACGTGTGATATAGATAGGTAGATAGAATGGTAGAGGGTATACCGGTAGGTATCTAGATAGTTAGATAGTATACATAGATGGACAAATAGGCGGATAGGGAGATATATATATAGCTATGTAGATATATAGGTATATAGGAAGATATATCCCAGTAGTGCCAAGCGCCTGGCTAGGAAGTGACAAGTATACATTTTTAAGTCATCGTTTTGACTCGACCAGAGTTCAAACCATGGGTTCGTGGGTTCGAATCCCGTGATCTACCAACACGGCAGCCGGACACTCAACTCATTTGGCTATCCTGTCTGGTCGTTTATGAATTGTTCATATATATATATATATATATATATATATATATATGTGTGTGTGTGCTCTATAATCAATTATGAGCATATAAACAAGGACACGACCACTTATCAGTTCTCTTATATATATTAGTTATTACCTACTATCATATGAGTTAGTTCCTGCTTCTGCCACTACGGCACCACCTGTGAGTGGCTCCTGGCCACCCTTATACCAGCTGTGTCTGGTCACTACCACCTCCACACCTGCTTGGACGGTCAGATGTTAAATTATATGTATGTATCTGTATGTAGGTATGTAGCTATACAGGTATATAGAGATAGATAGATCGATACGCGCTGTGTACTGTAGCCAACCAAACCCATCCCCAAGGTGGCATTTAAAGCTGCATAGTCCGATGAAATATCAAAATTTCAAAACAAAACCAATTATCTAGATTTGATTTTACATATCTAACTTAGATACTGATGCACTTATTAAGCATTTGTTTCTGCGTAGAAGGCAATACTGAGTCAATTTAACAGAACCTGTTACTGCAGAAGTCTATGGTGTCAGAATTTTGGCAAGCTTGCCAAAACTAAATTTCCATGTTTGCACTCAAAATATCTCCAAAGTTTACTATTTAAAATAAAAGTAACTTTGAGCTAATGTAAAGTAGATATTAGTGATCGATCTAATATATTTATCTCATAAACAATACAGAAATTCAAAACCATCGGACTATGCAACTTTAATTCGCTGTTCTGAATGACGGATAGTTTCGATAACCAGCTTGTAACTTAATCCCGCGATTCCTTTGGCCCTAATGGTGCTTCTTAAATGGAACGCTTTCACAGTCTTTGAGCTACGTGCACATAAGGGAATCAACACTGGGTGTCATTCAATAAACACGTTTCGCTTGGTTGAATATTGGGGTTTTTCGTCTTCTGAATACTTGAGGTCACGTTAAGGGAAAGGTTTATCAGTGACCGTCCTAAGGATGAAATATTTACAAAACCAGTCATGTTATCTTTACATATTGTCTTTGCCAGTAATCACATTACATGTCTAACAATAACACATGTATAATATTGCATATGGTATAATATCGAATAACATGTTTTAACATGAATTCCTTATACAAATATATTTGTTAGTTTGTTACACATTGAAGCTGCATTATCGGATTGTAGTGGTCTGCACTGACCTCTCAGGCAAGTAACCACATAGACAGGTAGGCGTGGGGAGTGTATTGATATCAGGGAGCCTAGGTGGTGTAATGGTTAGCACACTGGCCCGGAATGCAAAGAGATGTGGGTTCGAGTCCGCTCTAGGTGCAGTATTTCCCATTTTCATCACCCCCACGACACTGGTTGCCGTGATCAGGATCCTGTACAAGCTTTGTGCTGTATGGTTGTTGAACCTACCCTGTGTATGTATGTGTTAGTGCATTGCCTGTATGTATGTAATTGTAAGCATTACAATACTTACAATTCCAGGGGGACGAGTGTAGTGGTCTGCACTGACCTCTCAGGCAAGTAACCACATAGACAGGTAGGCGTGGGGAGTGTATTGATATCAGGGAGCCTAGGTGGTGTAATGGTTAGCACACTGGCCCGGAATGCAAAGAGATGTGGGTTCGAGTCCCGCTCTAGGTGCAGTATTTCCCATTTTCATCACCCCCATGACAGGATGAAGGCATTACATTTTCGAAACGTAGATTTGAACCAAGATATCCAACTTAGACACTGGTGCATTCATTAAACATGCATTGGTGCATAGAACAAATGCTAAGTTAATCTAATACACCCTGAGTGTTGGAGCATATGCTATCCAACATGTTGATCTGCGTGTCAAAATTAAATGATCATTTTATCAATTCAAATATCTCCAAATTTAGTGATTTAGAATAAATATCTACTTGAAACTGAAGTAGAGTAACTCATAACATTCACTCTAATACATTTACCTAATAAATATGGAATCCATCGAAACCATTGGACTGTGAACTTTTAATAATATACACATACCCTAGCAAGTTCACCTATTTTCAGCTAAGAACTTGTTTGTTTGTTGTTGTTTTACGTCCTAGCAAAATCTAAGGTCATATCAGGACGGGTACCAACTTGTGACAGTGCGCACTCATCGCGACTTTATAGTGCTGTCCCACTGGGAAACCAGGCCACCACCACCATGACCTGGTATCCCACTCAGTCACATTATCCTGACACTGAGCACACACAGTCCTTGCCCTGTCCTATTATTGCCGATCGCCTGGCTAGGAAGCGACAAGTTTCAATTTTTAAGTCATTGGTTTGCCTCGACCAGGGTTCGAACCCACGACCCTGGTCGAGTCAAACTGACAAGAATATATATTGGATACTTGATATAATGTCCCCGGGGAGAATCGATCCCTGGTGGTGGGTTGAAGCTCAAATAGCAATATTCTGTGTATGCCAGGACGGGAAGGGATTACAAAAGATTATCAGATATATAGGCAAGGCGCTTTAAATCCACTATTATTTACTGTCTGTGCCAAAGCTGCCATCTGATGGCCTCATTAGTGTGTTCTATTGCAGTGAACTGCTTTTTTATAACCCTGTTCTATGATTACTGAGTTATGAGGCTGAACATGTTTCAGTCATATTTCTTGCAGGGAGCCTATCAATATGCTTGAGTGTTTCCCGCCATGCACCAATCTAGTACCGTAAGGAGCAGACTTAGTACAAACTGACCCAAATTGGCATAATTGACCACCGAGGTATCTAACCACCATAATTAAAGCTGCATAGTCAGATGAAAACCTCAAAGGAATTATCTAGATTTGATTCTACATATCTAACTTAGATAATGGTGTATTTATTAAACATTTGGCGCTACATAGAAGGGAAGATCTAGTCAATTTAATAGAACTTCTTACTGTAGAACCCTTTGGTGTCAGGGTTTTGGCGTGCTTGCCAACATTAATTTTACATGCTTACACTTCAAATATCTCAAAAGTTAGCCATTTAAAATAAGCGTTTCTTCAAAGTTAAGTAAGGTAGATTATAGCAATCAACCTAATATATTTATCTCAGAAAATATCAGAACCTCAAAACCATCGGACTATGCAACTTTAAACTCTTCTAACTAATTCAGCCATAAATGGTTGGTTGGTTGTTGGAGTTTTACGTCCTGGCAACATCTAAGGTCATATCAGGACGGGATTAAGCCCTCAAAAACTAGCAGAGAACTTGGTAGGTTCAAAGTTTACAAACCGTTATTAGTGTTATTCGATGTTGATGCTTGTGATTTTGCAATAGTGTCTCATGTTAGCACACCTTAAAGTCTTGATTAGACAAAATCTCAAAGATCAGAAATCTGAAACTGTAAGAAATGAAAACATAATTAAGATTTGTTTGTTGTTATATGTTCTAACAACATCTAAGGTACCGACTTGTGACAGTGCACACTCATGGCGACCAGACTGCCAGCACCATGCGCTGATATCCAACTCAGTCACATTATCCTGATACTGAGCCAACCAGTCCTTGCACTATTTTATTAATGCTGACCGCCAAGCTAGGAAGCGACAAGTATCAATTTTTTAAGTCATTGGTTTGATTCGACCGGAAACCGATTCGGCCACCGCACCCGGTAAGAAGCGAATTACTTACCACCAATCCTAGAACTGTTAAACTGTTGAACCAACTCATATGCTGGACTCCCCGCGTGTGTATGACATTCATGAAGTCCTTAAATGATGCATACTTCATCCGAGACGAAGGTGGGTGGTCGGGACCGGGCAGGGTTACAGGTTAAGGTCAAGGTGAAAGTTCACCGAGTGGGAGAGAGCAGACACCAGGGATGAACAGGCAGGGATGGTGATGGAGGAGAGGACAGAGAGGGGTGAAGAGAGCAGAGATGGTAGAGAGAGTGGAACGAGTAGAGAGAGTAGAGGGCGTAGAGGGAGTAGAGAGGGTAGATGGAGTAGAGGGAGTAGAGCGAGAGTAGAGGGAGTAGAGGGAGTAGAAGGAGTAGAGAGAGTAGAGGGAGTAGAGGGAGTAGAGGGAGTAGAGAGGGTAGAGAGAGTAGAGGGAGTAGAGAAGGTAGTGAGAGTAGAGAGTAGAATGAGTAGAGAGGGTAGCGAGGGTAGTGAGAGTAGAGGGAGTAAAGAGGGTAGTGAGAGTAGAGAGGGGAGTGACACTATTGAGTGTAGAGGGAGTAGAGAGAGTAGAGAGTAGACGGAGTGGAGAAGGTAGAAGGAGTAGAGAGGGTAGTGATAGTAGAAGGAGTAGAGAGAGAGCAGAAGAGTAGTGATAGTAGTGATAGTTGTGAGAGAGTAGTGAGAGAGTAGAGAGAGTAGTGATAATAGTGAGATAGTAGTAAGTGAGTAGAGAGAGTAGATAGAGAGTGGCGAGAGAGTTTAGAGAGTAGAAAGAGTACTGATAATAGTGATAGGGTCGCGAGAGAGTATAGAGAGTAGTGATAGTATTGAGAGTAGTGGGATAGTAATAAGAGAGAGTACAGGTAGTAGTGAGAGCGTAGTGAAGGAGTATACAGAGTAGAGAGAGTAGAGAGAGTAGTGAGAGAATATCGAGAGTAGGGGAGAGTAGAGAGTAGAGAGAGTAGTGAAATATTAATGAGAGTGGACAGAGTAGACATAGTAGACAGAGTAGAGAGGGCATTGCAGTTTGGGATGGTGACGTGGCAGAAAAATAGCCAAGTTGGCGAATATTCCAAAGGCACATATAGACCGCAAAGGGCCGCGAAAAGAGCGAACATGCTAGCACATAACGGTCCAAACCGGAGGTGGCGAACCAGTTGGCTGCGTCCATTGTCCTACCTGTGCTGGCGAGCACAGATAAGCGTAGGTGTTCAATGGCACAGCTTCTCCTGCTGGGTGAGGTGGGTGTAGGATGGAAGGGTAAGGGTTGGGGTGGGAGGGGTGTGTGAAAGTGTAGGGGTTTGGGTGGTAGGGGGGTGGGAGGGGGAGGGAGTGGTTTGTGAAGCATCCCTAACAACCGGGGGGGCCGCCCGGCCACTAACTAAACCACAAGGCGGCGCCACGTACCACAACGCGCACAGCCCGACGGGTAATGGGGGTCACAACCGTCTTCCGGAAATGGAGGTGGAAGGTTACGGCGGGCGGGTGGGTGGAGGGGGGTTGAGTGGGTTGGTGGGGGGGGGGTGAGTAGGTTGGTGGCCGGGTGAGTGGGTTGGTGTTGGGCTGGAGGGGGGAGGGAGAGCAGGAGGGTAGAAGGTTGCTGGTGAATCCCGACCCAGGCAGGCATGGATAGTCCAATTAGGGGTGATGGGGCCGGCCGGTATTATCATGGAGTAGCCTTCAATCACTGTCAATTAGGGTCCCACCCGCACCGCCGTCGTCAAGGCAGGAGCCGGGCGGGGGGAGGGCGAGGGGGGGAGGGCGGGGAGGGGTGACGGAGGTAGGGCGAGGGGCGCGGGAGGAGACGGGGAGGGGGACGGGGGAGGGGGAGGCGGGGGAGGGGACGTGGGCGGGGAGGGGGGGAAGGGGGACTGGGGGAGGCGGCGTTGGGGAAGGGGGGACGGGGAGGGGACGGGGGCGGGGGAGGGGGAGGGCGGGGATTTGGTTTCCACCCTCTCACTCATCCATTACCTCATCCCGGCCCTGCCCGCCTCTATCCCGCCTCCATCCCGCCTACCTACCCATCCCTGTAACCTGCTGCCCCATTGCCAACCCCCCCCCCCCCCCCCCCGCTCTCGGCCCCTTCTCTCCCCCCCCCCCAACGGTCCAACACTGTACTGTCCAAGGTTCATAGCGTCATGACCGTCCTGCTAACCCTCATAGCCTCCCCCACAGTTCTAGTGGTGTCTATTTCCTGTCTATAGGAGGGGGCAGCGAGCCCGTCAGTTTCTTGCTCATGTTGTAATTTTTTGTATATTTAATATATATTATATATACTATGTAATATATATATATTATATATATAATATATATATAATATATAATATATATAATAATATATATATACCCTCAGGGGGAACCGGGATAGAATAGTTCCCTTGCAGATCATAAAAAGGCGACAAATGGGGCGACTCATTTGCCGTGAGTCGCAACTCGTGTCGGCGGAGGAAGGAATCCTGGCGCTTGAGGATGGTGAGCGGTGGTTGCTCTCACCAATCCAACACTGCACTTTAGCTCCGACTTCACCTAGACGAGGGGTTGGATTGGCCCGGTCCAATCAATCGGCTGGTAACACCTTGCCCTAGCATAGTAAGTTATTTCGCAAAAACACAACAGATCAAACCTACTGTGGTGGAAATGGTTATTGCACAACCCGTGAACCAAAGCTATTCCTAGAAGGTGGTGGCTAATCGGTCAATCAAGTAATGACTGCAGATTTCTTTGCCTCATTATTTGAGTATACCGTCCTTGTCTCCCTGGTGTGCATCTGATGGACTCCGTGGTGGGTGGGGGGCAAGGATGACAAAAAATTAGTAAACAAATATAGCAAACCCCCCAAAAAGAAAAGACAGATGGCTGATAACTCGGACTCAGAAAATGACGTTCCCATAATGATCAATAATTGGCCGCGATTCATTGTGATTGCGTTCACTGACTGGGCTGCCAAGCCCTCTTGCTTTACCATTGATAAGGGTATCAAGGGGATAGTGGGCACCATCGCAAAGGTCATAAAATTAAGTCTGGTGATTTTCTCGTTGAGTGCGCAAAGAAGGCCCAAGCCAACAACCTGCAGCATGCAGGCGCATTGGTAGGTGTCGGCATAAAGGCCTCTCCTCACCGTACCCTCGACTCTAGTAGATGAGTAATCCGAACTAGAGATCTAAGTGAGGTCGGTGAGGATAGGATCGGACTCAATCTGAAACCACAAGGTGCACAAAGTGTTTGAAGGATAACTATATGGAAAGAAGGTAAGGAAATTAAAACAAATACCTACATCCTCATGCTTAGTACACCAGTGCCGCCGCAGAAACTGAAAGTTGGTTACCTCAGTGTTGGCGTGGATGATTTTATCCCGAGTAGTAGAGAGGGGAGTGAGAGTTTTAAATGCCAAAAGTAAGGACACAAAAAGGATAACTGCAAACATCAGGTAACCTGCTTCTGATGTGGCCAGACGGTCATGACAACACTGATAGTCAGAACCAGGCAAAATATGCTAATTGCCTGGGTCCCCATATGGGCATCGAAGGATTGTCCTGTTTGGATGAAAGAAAAACAAATCCAGCGGGTTAAAACTGAAAACTGGATGAGTTACCCGGAAGGTCGGAAGCAGGTGGAGGGGCTTACCCCTTCACCACTTGCCAAGAGCTATGCCGTGGTGGCAAAGCCAGTTACCAGGACAATCGATTGCCAGACCGATTTGACATGGCTGCTGGGAGGGAGGGCCACGGCCCGCTCGCCAACCCAGAGTCCAAGTGTAAAGCCATCTGGAAAGAAATCAGAAATGAAGTCTCCCTCTGTTCAGACAGAGGCAGCTTCAAGTTCTACACACAAAACAATTGAAACAGGAAAAACAAAGTAACAATGAAAAGCACTTTGATGAGCGAAAGAACACTATCGGGCCATATGCTAAAGGGGGCTGCATCCCCCATCCCCACTGGAAATCAGTTTTCTGTGCTGCAGGATATTGATATGGTCGAAGTTCCCCTGAGCCGTGGCCGTAGTGTGTCCCCCAAGGTGAAACTTGTGGAACATGTGCCTGTCACGCCGCCAATATGACAGGCACACATATAATACAATGGAAGAGGCTTTAGAACAAACTTCAATGAATTGCGATTGCTTTGTGAGAGGCTTGACCTGACCCTCTTGCCCTTTGCTTACAAGAAACATATATAAAGGCTACTGATCAGATTTCCCTAAAACATTACAATATGTATCACTCTTATGCACCGGGTGGGGAAAGAGCCACTGGTGGCTCATCCATTCTGGTGTGTGAAGACGTGATACATACCCCCATGACCTTAAATACCACTTTTCAAGCAATAGCCATTCGAATTAGCTTGGATAAAACCATTACAATATGCTCCATATATATCCCCCCATACTCCCTTTTTTCAACACAAGATTTAGAAACTTTAACGGATCAGTTGCCTTCCCCCTACATTTCAATGGGGGACTTCAATGCACTACCTGTGGGGTAGTGCAAACACAAACAGCAAGGGCAGGGGACAGTTGAGAATTTCCTAAGCAATCACACTTTAAGCTTCCTGAATGATGGGTCCCATACTTATGTTCATCCTGGGTATCGGACCTCCTCTGCAATCGACCTCACTATTTTGCAATCAGCTCTCCTGCTGGACTTCTCATGGAGAGTCTGGAATGACCTTTGTGGAAGTGACCATTTCCCTATTGTGATTACAACAAAGGGACCAGCTCGGAACCGGAAGGAACCGAGCTGGCGACTGAACAAAGCCAACTGGTCACTGTTCCAGTCACTCGCCCATGAGAGGTTCACAGGAGTAGCCCGCAATGATCCTGTTGAAATGAAAATATTCACAGAGATCTTGGGATCGATTGCAGAGGAAACCATTCCTAAGACCTTGGCATTTCCAAAACATTGGTTTAATGCAACTTGTAAGAACGCTATCATTGAGCCTGAAAAAGCGCAATGTGCATTCTTCCGGCGGCCTACTGCCAAGAACCACTTCGCTTTAAAATTCTAAGGGCTCAGGATCGCCAAACTATTAGGGAGGCGAAGAGGCTGTGTTGGAGACAATATGTCTCCGGCATAACCACTCGCACCCCACTTTCAAAAGTATGGGCGATGATCCGGAAACCTCGCCCATCCAAAGCCTCTATGTTGAAGGCCGAGAGCCCTCCCTTAAGAGTAGAAGGCTCAAACTGTCTATGCAATATGTGATAAAATTAAAAGGAAATATTTCAAATCCTGCATATGTGTACATTTTTATGCCACCATATGAACGCCTGTATGCAGGTATGCAGGTATTGTAAGGTATAGCAATACCTCAGGGAGTTTGACGCCCCTGCCCTGCAGAGTTGTAAACCACTGCCTTGTGGTACAGGTTCTTGACAGAACCAAAGGCTAAGGGAGCAAACCCTAAACAGAAAACCATGTCACTGTGGCAGCATTAAGGGTGGTTGATGTATGGAACTCCCAACATCTCCCGACCAGCCACTGCAGGGACAAATAGTTTTGCGCCTGTCTTGACATGTTCTTGCCAGTGTGAAACCTCTATTTTCTCCCCGAGAGAGTGCCGCTGGTAACTTGCAAATGCCAGCAGCACTTGCTGGCAGGCAGCTTTCATGAAAACTCGGGTGGGCGGGCTACCCTCTGTGGAAGATCTTCTGATCGGGAGGAGTCTCTGGTGGACTGGACACCTCATGAGGATGTCATCGGACAGGCTACCGGGGCGGATCCTCTGTTCTCAACTGTCTTCTGGTTACGGAGGGAGAGGGCGCCCTCATCTCTGGTTCAAGGATGCCATCAGGAGAGACCTGAAGCTGGGAGACATTAAGACCGACAGTCAAGTAATGAAAGCAGTCTTTGTCGCATCGCGACCGACAGCATGATGATGATGATGAACGCCTGTACGAATCAAGGCCACCATACATAAAGCTGTTAGGCCTCAGAATAAAGCCTCATTTGGAGGCCCTGGGGGAAAATCTACATAATATAGCACCCTCACAATATTCAGATGTTCCTCCATGGCAGCTGAGGAAACCAAACATTATCCTCCAGCTGGCCATGTCGAAGAAATCCCAAATGCACCCACTTTCATATCATGAAAGCTTTATTGATGTGTGAAGTGCTTTTAGTTCCCACCTAGTCATTTACACTGAAGGGTCAAAGACAGACAACAGAGTCTCTGCTGCAGCAATTGTCCATGGACCTGAATTAGGTACGCATATTCCAGATCAGAGTTCCATCTTTAGTGCTGAGGCACGAGCACTCCTACTCACAATAGAGTGCATGGAAACCTCAGCCAGTCATAAATTCATCATTTTCACTGACTCTTTTTCCTGCCTTCAGGCTTTAAACAATAGGAAACTGGACCACCCAATACTATTTAAAGTACTGTTTAAACTAAACTCTCTTTCAATAGCAAAATTTGACATTCACCTATGTTTGGTGCCCAGTCATGTGGGTATCCCAGGAAATGAGAGAGCAGATCAAGCAGCCACTCGAGCCTTTGAAACACTGTCATATTCCCCACTTTAATCTGAAACCTACCATTCAAAAATACATCTGGAACCTATGGGAGATCGAATGGGATGAACACCCAAACAACACACTCCATAGAATTACCCCCTCCATGAACGGACTGCTGCAAAGTTGCTGGAAGGGCAGCATGACCAGGTTGTTTTAACCAGATGCCATATTGGCCACTCGTGGCTAACACACAATTTTCTACTCAAGGGGGACTCTTCCCCTGAATGTATTGGATGTCAGTCCACACTGACATTAAAACACACTTTATTAAACTGTGTGGATTTCATGGCCCTGTGCCAACAATTTTACACTGCAAACAGCATGCATGACCATTTTACTGGAGTAAAACACGAAAGCATTTCAGCCTTTTTGAGGGCAGCTGGTTTATACCACCTCATATAGCTTTTTAAACAAATTTCATCACTGAATAATACTATCATCTAGAATTCTATTTAGCTTAACCAGAAACTATATGATTTTGAGTTTTTTAAATTCATGAGTGTCTATTGACACAAAATTGATTGTATGCTTTTACATGTAAAAGTGATGGTTTGAACAAAAACAAACATATCTCCCCCAAAATATGGCCTATGCTGCCAACATGGTGTAAAGCAAGCATCAATCAATCAATAATATAAATATAATATATACGCTGTATAAGAATTATACGAGTATAATAACCTGGAATATCCCTCCTTTCCCTCATCACTCACTCAGCTCAATGGACTGATGGAGTCTGTCCTAGTCATCTACTGCCCCAGCCTCCCCAACCCCAGCTCCGATGGTGGTGCCACCACCTCTGCACACTGTAACTGCTATTCACAGTAACACTGAAAATTGTTCCTCTAGCCAGAGTAAATACACTATCATGTCTTCCTGTTGTTTCATTATATAGGAAAACTATTATGTATATGATATAATATATATAATATATCAATTATATAATCTATTATATATATATAAGTAGTGGAGAGTTCGTTTCAAGTGTATATGGGTTTGGACTATAGATATGCGTCTGCGCCTTTGCTACCGGCTACCAGCGCCAGTGTACATGCACCATTTTTCACCACTTCTCCGCAGATTTCATATAATGATAATACATAATATATATAATATATATAATATTACGGCGTGGAATATTGGGTCATGATGCTGGCGGCCTTATTTTCCAGTGAGGCAGCACTATAAAGTTGGCATGAGTGTGCACTGTCACAAATCGGTACCCGTCCCGATATGACCCTAGATGTTGCTAGGCCATAAAACAAGAACAAACAAACAATGCAATATTCATCTGTAACAAATTAAAGTAGGGTTGATTATAACAGTCAACCTAATATATTAAACTGTAAAAATTGATAATAACGTACATTATAACAATCAACTGGATATATTCATCTGTAGAAATTGAAAATAACGTCAATTATAACAATCAATCTAATATATTCATCTGTAAAAATTGAAAGTAAGATCGACTATAACAATCAATATAATATATTCATCTGTAAAAATGCATAGTAACATAGACTATAACAATGAACCTAACATATTAATCTGTAGAAATTGAAAGTAATGTTGATTGTTCATGGTGGTTCGCCAACATGGGTAATTTGCGCGCGAACAGGGAGCCTTACGGTGGTGCCACCTGGGTTTGAATCCTCCCCACTGCCCACCTACCGGTCTCGTCCAAAACCAGCTGCTCGCGAGACTCTGACGTCACGATACTGGCTCTCGCGAGACTCTGATGTCACGGGACCCATCCTGGGACTGCTGGGAACCTCCATACATCACTTCTACTCTGGCAGCCCAAAGAGCACTCACCACCTCAACTCAGCCGCCCACTCAACCCTTCAACAAATGAACATTCAAACGCGTGGGGTTGAGGGCCAGAGTCGAACAATCACTGACCGATCCTGACTTCTACCTCTCTACTGTACTTACTATATATCAACTTGTCTTCAATAAATTTGCATATCATAGGCTCCTTGTTCGCATTGTAAATTATAACAATCAACGTAATATATTCATCAGTAAAGATTTATAGTAACGTAGATTATAACAACCAACCTAATACACCCATCTGTAAAAATTGAAAGTGAGGTAGATTATAACAATCAACCTAATATATTCATCTGTGAACAAAATGATGGAAACTGAGAACTATCGCACTATTCAACATGAGCACCACGAGTCTCTCCGGTAATGCGCCACACCCCCTATTACAGCACAATATCAGCTCCAACAGCCACCATCCTGCCGGGTCATTCAGTGATGGCCTGGTGCCGGGATCACTAATGGCGGTATAATATCAGGCGTGTTTCTTAGAGCCTCACATATCACCCGACCCTCTTAGTAGCCAGACACGCCTCGTCTATAGACGGGTTCACGATGGCCCTATGTATTACATTTATATCCCCCCCCTGCCCCACTCACCCTCCATCCTTCCCCTCCTTCTACCACACCCATCCCCTCACCCACCCCATCACCCACCCATGGGTTCACCCTGGCCCTCATCATCATCATCATGCTGTCGGTCGCGATGCGACAAATACTGCTTTCATTACTTGACTGCCGCTCTCCATTTAGATCTCTGCTGTGAAAGTGATGTCCATGAGTCGGTCTTAATGTCTCTCAGCTTCAGGTTTCTCTTGATGGTATCCTTGAACCGGAGACGAGGGCTCCCTCTCTTTCTGTAACCAGAAGACAGTTGAGAATAGAGGATCTGCTTTGGTCGCCTGTCTGATGACATCCTCATGAGGTGTTCAGTCCACCGGAGACTCGTTTTGATCAGAAGATCTTCCATAGAGGGTAGCCCCGTCCGTTTGAGTATTTCCTTATTTGTCACTGGCCCTAGATATTACATTTATAGCCCCCCCTCCCACCCATTCACCCTCCTTCCTTCCCCTCCTCCTAGTCCTATCCCCTCACCCACACACACACATTGACCAAGTGTACTCCATACTTTAAAGGCCCATTGTTCACTATCTGATTGGTTGGTTGAAAGTTCTATCACAAATACAAGACAGCTTTTATGAATGACATTGGTATTTTTTAAATAACGAATCTAAATATTTAACAGCGTATGATTCAATATGTATGGCTGCAATAAAAAGCATCAATTGCCCCCGAATTTAGTCAACGGGATAAAATGCGAAAATATAGCTATGATTACGGCACAAAGGTATGTATGAACAACTAATGAATGGCCGCAACAGGATTTGATACAATAAATATTACAAACATTCTACCCAAAATTCTACCCAAATATAATTTCATAAGTAGGTAATAAGTTAATATATCATTAATATATATTAATTGCTACAATCGTGATTAATTGCTACAACAATGATTAATTGCTACAATCATGATTAATTGCTACACTCATGATCAATTGCTACAATATTGATTAATTTTTACAACCATGATTAATAGATACACTCATGATTAATTACCACAATATTGATTAATTCCTCCAAATAGGATTAATTGCTACAATATTGATTAATTGCTACACTCATGATTAATTGCTACAATCATGATTAATTACTACAATCGTGATTAATTCTTACAATCTACTGCAGACACCAGCATTTTATGTCAATTAACCACATAAAGCAGAGCCATCCTCGATATGAAAAAGATGGCCTTAAACACCTCCCATATCATAGACCGCTCCCTTCCCGCCGTGACCCCCACTCACCCCTATAACCCCCATCCGCCCTATCAGAAACTGCCACCTTCCGTCATGCCCTGAGCATGCGCAGACAGAGCCAATTCCAAAGAGCGCCACTAGGGGGAGCCCCGGCTCGAACACCACCTGACCCTGTCCACCCCCTATCCCCTCTCCTCCCATCCATACTATGCTCAACGACTGCCCCCTAACGGACGATAGGATTGGCCGGCCAAGCGCGCGTGGTATCAGGGGCGGCCATGCGGCGGTTGTGTTCCTTATCCTGATTGGTCCATTTTGCTTTCCCGCCATGCCCCCGCTGGTGGCCGGTGGATGGTCCCCGCGGTCGGCTGCCCGGCGCTGACAAAGCCACATCCGTCAGTCGCTTGACAGTCGCCTGTCATGTCCACCCATTCAATTTTCCACACAATCCACCAGCGTGGCGCTCCTTAAATCCGTTTATGTGGATATAGCGGGATCTGATCGGAGGAGTGAGTGGAGGAAGTGTGGAGCAGGGAGGAGGTAGGGGGAGAGGGTGAGGGGGTGAGGGTGTGGGAGGGAGGGTGGGAGAGGGAGCGTGGGTGGAAGGGTGGGGAGGGAGGAAGGAGGCAGAGGGAGGGTGGGTGGAAGGGTGGGGAGGGAGGGAGGAGGCAGAGAGGGGGACGGTGGGGGAGGTTGGGGGAAGGGGAGAGGAAGAGGGAGGGTGGGGGAGGGGCAGGGGAGGAGGGTGAGGGCAAGGGAGGTGGAGGGTAGGGTAGGAGCGAGGGTGGCGGAAGGCTAGCGGAAGGTAGGGGAGGGGAGGGTGAGGGAAGGTGAGGAGGGTGGGGTAGTGTGGGGGAGGGGCAGGGGGGGGGAGGATGGGGAAGGTGGAGGATAGGGTGGGGAGGGTGGGGGGAGAGGTGGGGGAGGAGGGACAGGGAAGTGGAAGTTAGGGGCAGTGTGGACGGAGGAGAAGGGAGGGGAGAGGGAGGGGTAGGAGAGAGGAGGGGAGAGGCATGGGGGAGAGAGGAGTGGGGGGGGGACGTGGGGGTGGGGAGAGGGTGGAGGGAGTGGCGGTAAAAGGGGGTAGGAGAGGGAGATCGTCAACTGGGATTATCAACCTATCGCTCATCACGCTCCGCGGGGAAAAGCACATCACCGACATCCGTCGGCTTCTATTGGCTGCCTGAGTCGCTGAGCGGGGTGAGGGGGGGGGGATATAGTACGCGGCCGCTGATTGGTCCACGATGTGATGAGCTGGCGCGAAATGAGGTCGGCGCCGAACAATAGCGATGGATGGGGATCGAGTCGTCTGCTCGGGCAGGCGCATGGATACCCACATGGATACCTCTCTGTGACGTCAGCAGACGTGAACACTGAATGAGGGGAGGGGGGTGAGGGGGAAGGGGGAGGTGGGAGGGAGGGGGATGGAGGGGGATGGAGGGGGTTTCCCCACTCAATGCGGGTGTTTGGGCGGAGGGGGAGGGAGGGGGAGGGGGGATGGAGGGGGGAGGGGGTTTCCCCATTGAATGAGTGTATTTGGGCGGACGGGGAGGGGGAAACGGGGGAGGGGGAAGGAGGGGGATGCCCCACTGGGTGGGAATGTGTCTGTCGGGGGGGGGGGGGGGAGGTAACGGGCAGGCGAAGCGCTAACGTCCTTTCACGTCAAAAGCAAAATTAGTTTTTATGTCGTCGGGTGTGTTCTCTAAAGGAGAATGGGAGTGATGTTAATTTGATAACAAAGAAAAAACAGGATTTAATTGACAAAGAACGAAAAGCTTCGTTTTGGACATAATCGAGTTTTCTCGCATTGTTTGCTTTTGGGGTTGATGTTTTATTTTATCGCTACAATATTTATTGGGTTGGGCATGGTGTTAAGTTGTACTGATGTTTAATTTCATCGCTGTGTTATTTTTGGGGGTTGTACTGATGGCTAATTTCATCATTGCACTATTCATTGGGTTGGTCCTGATGTTAATTTGTAGCAATGCTTAATGTCATCACTACACTATTCATTGTTATAGTGATGCTTAATTTCCTCACTACACTATCTATTGAGTTGGGAATGATGCTAATTTGTACTGATGTTTAATGTAATCACTACACTAGTCAGTGGGTAAGTCATGATGTTAATTTGTAGTCATGCTTAATTTCATAACTACACTATTTATTGGGTTGGGCATTGTGCTAAATTGTACTGATGTTTATTGTAATCACTACACTATTCATTGGGTAAGTCATGATGTTAATTTGCACTGATGTTTAATGTCATCACTACGCTATTCATTGGGTTGGGCATTGTACTAAATTGTACTGATGTTTAATGTCATCACTATGCTATTCATTGGGTTGGGCATTGTGCTATATTGTACTGAGGTTTAATATCATCACTACGCTATTCATTGGGTTGGGTATTGTGCTAAATTGTACTGATGTTTAATGTCATCACTACGCTATTCATTGGGTTGGGCATTGTGCTAAATTGTACTGATGTTTAATGTCATCTCTACGCTATTCATTGGGTTGGGCATTGTGCTAAATTGTACTGATGTTTAATGTCATCACTACGCTATTCATTGGGTTGGGCATTGTGCTAAATTGTACTGATGTTTAATGTCATCACTACGCTATTCATTGGGTTGGGCATTGTGCTAAATTGTACTGATGTTTAATGTCATCACTACGCTATTCATTGGGTTGGGCATTGTGCTATATTGTACTGATGTTTAATGTCATCACTACGCTATTCATTGGGTTGGGCATTGTGCTAAATTGTACTGAGGTTTAATGTCATCTCTACGCTATTCATTGGGTTGGGCATTGTGCTAAATTGTACTGAGGTTTAATGTCATCTCTACGCTATTCATTGGGTTGGGCATTGTGCTAAATTGTACTGATGTTTAATGTCATCACTACGCTATTCATTGGGTTGGGCATTGTGCTAAATTGTACTGATGTTTAATTTCATCACTACGCTATTCATTGGGTTGGGCATTGTGCTAAATTGTACTGATGTTTAATGTCATCACTATGCTATTCATTGGGTTGGGCATTGTGCTAAATTGTACTGATGTTTAATGTCATCTCTACGCTATTCATTGGGTTGGGCATTGTGCTAAATTGTACTGATGTTTAATGTCATCACTATGCTATTCATTGGGTTGGGCATTGTGCTATATTGTACTGAGGTTTAATATCATCACTATGCTATTCATTGGGTTGGGTATTGTGCTAAATTGTACTGATGTTTAATGTCATCACTACGCTATTCATTGGGTTGGGCATTGTGCTAAATTGTACTGAGGTTTAATGTCATCTCTACGCTATTCATTGGGTTGGGCATTGTGCTAAATTGTACTGATGTTTAATGTCATCACTACGCTATTCATTGGGTTGGGCATTGTGCTAAATTGTACTGATGTTTAATGTCATCTCTACATTATTCATTGGGTTGGTCAGGATGTTAACTTGTAGTGATGGTTAATTTCTTCACTATGTACTTTATTGGGTTAGGCACTGTGTTAATTTGATTCCAGTTCATGTTCTCTTTTTGCTAAAAAGCCTGTGGTGTCACAATCATGGTGTGGCGCCGAAAATAATTTAGCACATTTTCACTTCAAAAATCTTCAAAGTTAGCTATTTATAATAAATATTACCTCAAACTAAAGTGAGGTAGATAATAAAGACCAACTTAATATATTTATATTTGAAAGAAGGCCAGGAACTAACAAATATGGGACTAGGAAACTTAAAAAAAAGATTACCTGTGACAGCTTTCAATCTGACGTCGCCTATATTATTGGCTAAATAATGATTTATTTCTGTCATAACTGTCATGCATCTACAAAAGGAGTCGCAGCTTATCAAAAGCAATTAGTGACAGTTAATAAAAATGTACATTTAATACAGCACTGTCACTAGTGGCAGCCATTCTCAGGCGCTGTACAATAACAAGTAAAAGGACGCGAAAATGTCATTGACCAGCAAAATTAACAGTAATATCGGATAGTGTTGTTGTAAGAAGGGTGAGCTGGCACGTTTTACAGTGGCAATGGTCATGTTGCAGAGGCAACATGGGTAATTCGGATAGATACAGGACTCCTCTCTCCCCCCGCCCCCCCTCCCCCCCCCCCTCCTCCCCTACTACACCTTAGTTCCCCCTTTTAACTATAGGGGGCCCGGAGGCGACTCCAAGTGGCACCCCCTTCGGCTGCTGGTAGCCCGCTTGTACCCGGCCCGCCCCTGTGACATCACCTCCACCCACCCGCCTCTCCAGACGGCAATTCACCTCCAGGCGCCGACCCGAGACCTCCTCCCACCTTTTCTCACCGCCCCACCCGATGCTACTTTCAGATTGCATGTGGTTGAGTGCCCGGTTCTTCCAAGAGACTGAACTTACCTATTGAATTGAACTCCTACTGACTTTTGCCTTTGTATTCTTTTGTCTAGATTAATACATTTCCACACTACTAGTCTCGTGTCGTGTTCTGAATTGTGGGAAATAAATAGACTATTGCTGTGCTGTGTTTGTATTATGGTCATTTGGGCATTGTTTTTTTTTATGAATATGCCTCGCTGCTGCAATGTTATTTGTAGATTTATTGCACTACTGTTGTCAGTGACAGCTCACTGTACAAACATGTTCTGTTGCCAAGATTTTATCGAGGATTTCCAGTGCTAACTTGGCAGTGGAAAGAATCAATGTTGTGGGTAACAGCTCACTGTGCATCTTGTTTTGTTGAAAATGTTTTTATAGAGGATTTCTACCGCTAACTTCTCATCTGATGGCAGTGGGAAGAATCAATGTCGTGGGACGCAGCTCACTGTGCAACATGTTCTGTTGAAAATGTCTTATAGAGGATCTCCAAAAGTAAGATTCCCTCTAGCAGCAGTTGCAAGAACTAAACATTGTGGGTAGTAGCTCACCATGCAGCATGGCCTGTTGAAAAAGGTCTTATGGTTATGCAGGATTTCCACTACCAACCTGCTCTCTGACAGCAGTGGGAAAAAGACAATGTTGTGGCTAGCATCTCACTGTGCACCGTGGTCTGTTGAAAAGGTTTTTATAGAGGATTTTTGCAACCAATCTAACAGCAATGGAAATAACTAATATTGTGGGTTCCAGCTCATTGTGCAGCATACTCTGTTGAAAAGGTCTTATAGGGGATTTCCACCACCAATCTGGCGACTGATAGCATGGCAAAAATAAATGTCGGTAGCAACTCAATGTACATACTCTGCGAAAAGGGTCTATTATCATGGTCGTCTTAAGCTTTATGGTTCCAGAATATAGTGTTTGTTTTGTTGATTTATAATTATATCAGATGATGGTAATTTCTTCTTTTTGTGTGTGTGTGTGTGATTTTGTGATGAAAGGAAAACGGGAAAGGAGAGGCGACACATTTCTAAGCATCCCTAATGAATGATAAGTAACGGGCCTTGATACCCGGCTGTTCGCTCTTGTGGGAATAAATAGATCCCTTTGTTCATCAAAATCTGAAGCTAGCAGCCTCACAAATTGATTCAATCGCTTTGTGCAATTTCTCTTCATTTTTTCCCATGAATTCACTGAAAGTTGTTTGTTTGTTGTTGTTTTACGTCCTAGCAACATATCAGGTCATATCAGGACGGGTACCAACTTGTGACAGTGAGAACTAATGGTGACTTCATAGTGCTGCCCCACTGAGAGACCAGGCCGCCAGCACCATGACCTGATATCCCACTCAGTCACATTATCCTGACACTGAGCCAACCAGTCCTTCCCCTATCTTAATAATGCCAAGCGCCAGGCTAGGACACGATAACTATCAATGTTTAAGTCATTGGTTTGACTCGACCAGGGTTCGAACCCACGATCCCATGGTCTACCAACATGGGAGACGGACGCTCTAACTCATTCGGTCATCCAGTCTGGTTGACCGAAAGATTTGGTTTTACTGCTTTATTCCTGGAGATAAGACCACCCTTGTAAATACAGACACCTTTTTGTTGTTGCATTCATTGCTTAAAACTGCATTATCCAATATAAGCATATACTTCTCTAAACCAAACACTGACCTAGATTGGATCCTCTGTATCCAATGTTATATATTGATGCATTCATTACACGTTTATTGCAGAGTTGTGCTCCTATCATACATCGTTAAACTCGAAAAGGACATTTTTTTTATTCACAATCTCCATACATAGCATACATCATACATCTCAAACATAGCATACAGCACACAGCTCATGAGCATATAAAGCCGTGTTCACACGGGCAATGTAAATCGATTCGTAGAAAGCGACTTGCCTAGTTCGCCTCACATTTCGCGTGTGAACGCACGTCTGAGGCGGATTAGGGCTGATTCGACTCACGTGATGTGGATCGTGTAAACCACCTAAGCGAGGTAGTCTACGTGAATCGATTCGTGTGATGCCGATAATTTTTGTCCGTGTGGACGTAACCGAATTGTGTGAAGCGACTTATGACGTCACACGCATGCGCGCTCGATCGATTTATTTGTTGTCTTCCGGTAACTTGCCACAACGTGAGTTGAGCTCAAACAAGCAACACCCACCCAACAGATCGCACAAGCTCCACAACAATGTCCTGCTCCGCCGCCGCCGCCGCCCATCCTCCCAACCGCAAGGACAATTGGGAGCATCAGGAGATTCTCTCTCTCATCAGCCTGTGGGCAGAGGACAACACCCAGCGCGATTTGGAGCAGTCGGGCCGAAATATCACCATCTATCGGCGCATTGCCACCCGACTGGCACGCATCTCCGGCGACCACCGTGGTGAAAGAAACGCGACGGCATGCCGAACAAAAATAAAAAGCCTGACCCAAGCCTACAAGAAGGATAAAGACCACAATAAGTAAGTAGCTTTGGTTACGAAAACTAACTTCCCATGCTGTCCACTACTTTGTGGTTGCTTAAATAAATTGTCACCGCCAAATCCTAAACACTCCATTCTCCTCCTCCCCCCCCCCCCCTGTTTGTTTGTGAGAAAAACAATTGGCGCTACTGAGGGAATAGAGTATAGTGAAATGGTAATTGGGCAGACTTTTGATAAGGGCGTGAGAATGGCCTGATAAGACGAGTATGTATCGATTATAGCTAGGGGGGCGGTCGCAATACAATCGATACAATTTTTTAACGACCTGATAAAGCCCTGATAAGACGAGTATGTATCGATTATAGCTAGGGGGGCGGTCGCAATACAATCGATACAATTTTTTAACGACCTGATAAAGCCCTGATAACACGAGTATGTATGGATTCTTGCTAGGGGGCGGGGCCAATACAATCTATAAAAAAGTCCAAACGTGCTGATAACCCGCTGATAACACGAGTATGTGTGCATTATTGCTAGGTGGCGGGGCGAATACATTCTATAAAATGTTCTAATGACCTGATAACGCCGTGATAAGACGGAGTGGCTAGCGATTATTGATAGGGATGCTGGATGAAAGACAATCAAAAACATAAATCATATGTAGTAAGATTTACATTTCCAGCTGAAAGCGTTTATTCATATGAACATGTTTTTTAAACTCCCCAATATAAATGCAAAGTTAACTTTGTACATATGTGCACAATTAGTGTTTCTAGTTAACTGAAATGTACAATTTGCTTTCAGCCGCAGCGGGAGGGACCGACAAACCTTCCGCTACTTCGAACAGATGGATGCCATCCTCGGCACCCGTCCCACGACAGACCCGGTGGCGTACTCAGACAGCTTCTCCATTGATGTGGATACAGGTAGGGCCAAGCCTCCTTTAGCATTTTAACTTTGTTTTAATCCTACGTATTAATAGTTAAACACCCATGGGAGGCAGCGGTAACCCTTCATATATTTCCATCTGATCCACGTGATATTGGGAAAGCCATCGACAAGGGGTGACAAATTATATTCTATAGTATCAACTGCTTAATAAGGTTCTAAAACATACAACCTGGAGAGTTGTTTTACATGAAGCGAACTAGGTGAGCCGAACTAGATGAGGCGACCCACGGTAGTGTGCGGAAAATAATCATATATCTTAACCTGTACACACATACACATTAAACCGGTTTAACTAAGCCGTTTTAACTAATTCGGTTTAAAAGGTGTATGTGACAGTAACCAGAATAACCATTTACAATTACACACATACAGTGAGTGACACGCCCAAATGCTACGTCCTGGGTGTGCGGGGGGGGGGTAGGACTTACTGGTACAAATAATAGTCTTACAATATATTTCTTCAGTGGGTGAAAGAAATAGAATAGATAGTGCCACACAGAACACCATTATGAGGATACCATACACGCTGCATTACCTTTCAGCACCGTTTTAACTATACTGGTCTAACTTGGTACGTGTGAACACAGCTTAAGTTTGCAAACATAAAATCTTCTCCTGCCGACTCAAAGCCTATAAATACTTGTTGAAAACAAGTGTGTGCAAACCTAGCAGTGTGATATAGCAAATTGCTCGTAAAGTAGACCCCTGGCGTTTACAGTATTATTTAGAAACCTAATTTCATAAAGGTGTTCATATAAAATAGTTCCACAAGTGGTTTCCATAAACCGATTCTTATGATTCGATTCACCCCTAATCCGGCTCAGCGTCGTGTTGACACGCCTAATGTGAGTCGAACTATACGAAGCGAACTACGTTAGGCGGCTTAAGCCTAAATTGAAATAGTTCACGCAAACTTTATCAACATATTTTGTTTCATCGATATTTGAACTAACATCCCATCTTACAGCATACAATATAATTGCTACTCTCTTATCCAGACGCGTACACACAAGAGCTGGTGGTTGGCGCGGAGGAAGAAGTGCAGCACTCCATCCTCGTCGACGTCGAGGTGGACCTTGACAGTGAGGCGTCGGCTCTGTCGAATGTGGAGCCGACACAAGATGTGGAAGCAGCGACAGAGCCCAACCAAGCCACCCCAGCTACCCAAGCAGCACAGCCCGGTAAGGATATTTCTTCCGATCACAACATTAATATTTCATCTCCAAGTTGCGGTAATCGTAAAAAAGTAATGGGAATAACATAAACACCAAATACATTATACATTTGCTGACAGCTGGAATAATTTCCTTCCCACCTATGTATATTGTATTATGATCTGCACAAATCGCTACATGTGCTCATATGACCTTAGAGTTCGTAGCACATACAAGAAACCAAAAAATCAACATGTGTGAGGGTACAAACATGTGCAGTCGCACTATAGTAACAGCTATTTTCAAATTAAACCAGTGTACGGAAAATCATGTTCTGAACTCACAATGGCTTTTCATTTTCATACGGATTATTGCGCAGGAAATTCGGAAAGGGTTAATCAATTTAGTTCATGCAATTCACTTGATGCTAATGTTCGGGGTTAACGGCAAAACTTTATTGTGTATATTCGGTTTTTGTATATTGCAGGCTTGCGCAGAAAAAAGGCAAAGGCGGCGGGTAAGACGGAACGTTTCCTCCACACAATCCTTACCAAGTTCGTTGGTGCCCAGGCAGCGTCGGCCACCATCGTAAGCGAACGCGAGCAACAGCGAACCCAGGAGAACCGCGCGCTGGAGGAGAGGCGCGAGCAGCGCGAGGATGCTCGCGAGGTGGCTCGCGAGCAGCGGCAGGATGTTCGCGACCAGGCCAAGGAGGAGCGCCAGGATGCTCGCGAGCTACGCCGCGAGGAACGTGACGCGGCGCGGGAGAGGGTGCGCCAGCTAGAACAGCGCCAGCACGAGGAGAGGATGCTACAAGTCCTCGTCGCCATCCACAATCCTTCTCATCCCAGCACACAGCAGTTCCGCAGTGCCACCACCGATGGGGTGACACGCATCACCCTCGTCACCCCACAAGCAGGGCCATCGCACTCCACCCCGAACACCAGTTTTCTTTAATTTAATTTTTTTTTTACGTAACAGATCACAAACTTAAAATCACTGTATATCTTGCCCTTTCCTACTTTAATAAATTGTTACAGTAGTTCCCAAAATCAAACCCTTGTTCATTTTGTTCAATAATTCACCACAGTACACAACCATGAATCATGAGGGTACTTACTAGTATGTACACAGTCACTTAATATATCCAGTCATGTGATAGCGACAATTGTGAACATCTTGTTTCCCTTCCTTCCAAACGTAAAACGCCTCCGACATGGTTGTGTATTCCAATGAAATGTAAAGGCGTACTAGGTAAAGCCAACTAGCTAACGCGAACTATGTAAGGCGAACTAAATCCTGATTCACGAATTGAAGTACTCCATGAACGCGTCTCGCACCTCATGTCCAGTTCTGTCGTAGTCATTGTCGTGGGCGAAGTGTTGTGGATCATCAAAGGCCCCGCCGTCCCACTCCGCGTCAAAGGTTTCCTTGTGCACTTCACAGATATTGTTCAATGTAAAGCACACAAGGACTACTTTGGTCACCTCCTCTGTCTTTATGTCCGTACGACGCGAGAGAATCCTCCAGCGGGCCTTACACCGGCCGAAGGTATTCTCGATCGTCATACGTGCACGGGAGAGACGATAGTTGAAGTTGGTTTTCTCCGCGGAAAGATTACCCGTATCAGCAAACGGCTTCAGTAGCCAGGGACGGAGTGGGTAGGCGGGGTCGCCAAGCACCACAACAGGCACAGTAACATTGCCCAGCGTGCGCGGCCTCTCCTCGAACAGCTCCCCAGCCTCACCTTTCGCATACAAAATGGAGTTTACCAAAACTCGCGCGTCATGGACTCTACCGGGCCAACCCGCAGCTATGTTCATGACCTTGTATTCGTGGTCACACATTACTTGAGCGACAATCGAGTAGAATCCTTTCCGGTTGTGGTAATCGGTATGGTGACGCTGGGGTGCGATGATCGGGATGTGGGTTCCATCGATGACGCCGCCGCAGTTGGGGAATCCAAATTTGGTCTCGAAACCATCCATGATCTCGGTGAGGCGGCCAGGCGTAGGCATGTGTATGTATTTTGGCAATAGTACTCGGACTATCGCAGCGCAGGTCTCCTGGAAAATGGTACAGCATGTGGACTTGCCAATACCAAAGAGGTGACCTATGCTGCGATAGTCGGATCCTGTTGCCAAAAGCCACAGGGTAACCGCTACCCGCACCTCGACTGGAATGCATCTGAAATGATTTTACAAAACACAAACACCTTAGAATATACGCCAAATGGACAGTGCGCGCAAAATAAAACTTACCATGTCCAGTTGTACATGCGCTGCCCCCCACCCCCAATCATGTAATCGAGCTTGTATACTTGGGGTAGACATTTCCGCGTATAAAGTGGATTAAATTCATTAATAATGGCAAAAAATGCAATCGGAGCCCAATAGTTCAGCGAATCTTCAAGTTGAGCATTAGTGCATATAGTAGCTATGGGGCGACCGCAGACAAGCAGCGATGTGGTAATTACGTTATGTTTGGTGCAACAAACACCTAGATCAACTCACCTTCGCATGTTGGTGTCTGCCCGCCTGATATGCGCCTTCAGTTGGTCAACCACATGCTGAAAGGTGGCCCTCCGCATGCGGAAATTTGCCACCCACTGTTTGTCCCCGAACGTGCCGAGAACGATTTCTTGCCACCAGTGCGAAGACCTAGCAACGAGCGCAGAAAATGTATGTAAACAATCACTTCAAAGGATACCAATATTTCACCAAATAGTGTCATATGTATTTGGAATGGTGTCTGTATGATTTTCCAAATGCCCTTACAATGTGCCGCATAATACTAGTGACATAAGCGGAGGGAACAAATTATATGAAAATATAATGGTTAGAATTGTACAAGAGGCCCTCCCAACTAGTTCAACAGCAAGCGCACAAAAACGCTACGTGAACAAATACCCCTCCCAACTACTTCGAATCATGTAAGTCGCCTTTCAGGATGCGCGTTACGATCGGACCCGCAGGTGATCAGCAACTCAACCGGTAAAAACATTTATCTATTAAGTGAAAACATTTGTGCAAACAGTGTCGTATTTTGTCGTACACTGTGTAAGTCGGATCATATAAATCGCCTCACAATTTCCCCTGTACTACTCCTACCACCAACCGATACAAAACATTACCTGACAAAAAAATACCTCCCAACTAGTTCGCCTCATGTAAGTCGCCTTTCACAAATCGCCTTTCACGGCGCAGGACTTTACTCATCACTGAAGGCGGTACAAATAATTATTTCAAACAAGAACGGTAAACACTTTGCAAACACACTCACATCTAATTCGCTTAGTGTAAGTGGCGTTATAGAAATACGCTTACAATGTGCACAACCTTGCAGAACGCGCAAAAACAATTCGATAATAAAATAAGCTGCAACATTTACTACACTTATGACTAGTTATGAAAAGAGCAATTAAACATGGATGGGCGAACCCCAAAATAATGGGTACATTTAAAGGTGCCTATTCATTTCCGCATTAAGCTTTTGGTTATGGATCCAACCGAAATCTTATAAATCTAGTTTACCAAACAAATCTACAACCACTGGCATGCTGGTCAAAGTGCCAGGCCGCTCAAACTGCAACACCGGGGAAAAACATAGAACAATGTTGGCAAGTAAATCGCGCACAACAATACTGTCTTCACAATCGGAAATAACTGTACAAACAAAATACAGTGTACTACGAAGTAATCTGATTCATGTAGGTCACCTTGTGTAATGCGACGTAAAAGTGTGGCCATCTTTTGCGCACAAGCGTATGTGATAATCATGGTAAAAACCACACTCACTGTTCCCTACACAAACAGGCAATGGTATGTCGTAACAAAGGAGTGTACAACTTAACTAACATATTTTTTATTACCAACAACTTTGATCGCCGTAGTTACATTCTCCCACAGTTGCGTGACAGCATTATGGTTGTCACTACGTACCTTTGTCTCGACCACACTTGCCGTACGACGGGGGGTTGTAGGGCCATCACTGTCATTATCTGGAGGAAGAACCAACCACGCTCTGCCTCCTGTTGGCGATCGAAATCATCCAGCCTTGTTTGTGAACCGGGCATTATTTCCCCCACATTTCTTCTTCCCGCATCACGTCGATCTGGTGCATCTGCTACCTGTACTAGGCTCATGTTTGAACGGCGACCTTGCCCAAACACCCCGCAAACCAAACTACTCGCTATTTGTTCCGCCATTATTGTTGGTCAAAACGGTCATGCGCACATATCCACTTCCGCCTTAAACCGATTCACACACTGCCCGTGTGGACGCGACGCACTTTCAAAACACTTTCAACTCTGCCCGTGTGAACGGGCGCTAATTCGACTCCTTTAGTTCGCCTTGTCTAGGTCGCTTCACATTTTGCCCGTGTGAACACGGCTTAAGAGGTGTAACCAGATCGTGATATAACACGCAATAGCAGCACGGTGCACTACCAGAATGGCCTTCATTGTGTACAGTGTGTGCTGCCTGCAGCTGCAATATAAAGCGACAGGTTGGAAACTGTGAATGTGCATTATCGAATTGTGTCGGATAGCTTTCGGTCTGTCATGCCCTTAGGTGATGTCACGGACAACCCCTACCCCCCCCCCCCCCCCCCCCCCCCACACATTCCCTAACCCACCCCACCTCCCCTAACGTACCCCACCTCCACTACCGCACCCATACCGCACCCCACCTCCCCTAATGTATCCCGCCTCCCCTACCGCACCCCACCTCCCCTAACGCACCCCGCCTCCCCTACTGCACCCCGCCTCCCCTACCGCACCCCTACCGCACCACAGCACCCAACACCCCCTACCGCACCCTGCCTCCCCACCTCCCCTACCGCACCCCGCCTCCCCTACCGCACCCCACGTCCCCGCCTCCCCTACCACACCACGGTTCCCCTACTGCACCCCTACCGCAAACCTACCGCACCCCACCTCCCCTACCGCACCCCGCCTCACCGCCTCCCCTACCGCACCACGCTTCCCCTACCGCACCCCACCTCCCCTACCGCACCGCTACAGCACGCACACCACCCAACACCCCCTACCGCACCCTGCCTCCCCACCTCCCCACCTCCCCTACTTCACCCCGCCTCCCCTACCGCACCCCACTTCCCCACCTCCCCTACTTCACCCCGCCTCCCCTACCGCACCCCACTTCCCCACCTCCCCTACTTCACCCCGCCTCCCCTACCGCACCCACACCCACACCCCCACCCCACACACCCCCCCTACCGCACCCACCTACCACACCACACCCACCCCCCAACCACCCCCTACCACACCCCACCTCCCACCACCTACCCCCTACCGCACCCCCGCCTCCCACCACACTCCCTTACCGCACCCCCGCCTCCCACTCCTACCGCACCCGCCTCCCTACCGCACCCGTACCGCACCCGTACCGCACCACACCATCCAACACCCCCTTCCGCACCCCACCTCCACACCTCCCATACTGCACCCCACCTCCCAACCTCACCTACCGCACCCCACCTCTCCTACCGCACCCATACCTTACCACACCTCCCCTACCGCACCCCACATCCCCTACCGCACCCCTACCACACCCCACCTCCCCTACCGCAACCCTCCCGCATCCCACCTCCCTACCGCACCCAACCTCTCCTAGCGCACCCCGCCTCCCCTACCGCTGGTTGGTTGGTTGTTGGAGTTTCACGTCCTGGCAACATGCAAGGTCATATCAGGACGGGTACCAACTTGTGACAGTGCACACTCATGATGCCTATATAGTGCTGCCCTACTGGGAAATCAAGCCACTAGCACAAACCTAACATCCCACAGTCACATTATCCTGACCAATCCTTGCCCTATCCTATTAATGCCGAGCGCCAAGCTAGGAAGTGACAAGTATCAATTTAGTAAGTCATCGGTTTGACTCGACCAGGAATTGAACTCCCGATCTCCCACACCGGAGGCCTGTGCTCTACCGATTCGGTCACAGACGTCCGGTAAGAAAACATATGTCCATTGGCCATATTATAATGTGTAACTGAATAACTCAATAATGTGCGGCTACGAAAGTGAACTGAGAAATTCGCCAACTCCATGACACCTTTTAATATGAAAACCGGCGCGACTGAACTGCTTCAGAGAATTTATTTGTTGGTTGTTCTTAAAGATTATTTTGAGCGGAACTAAGGGTGTAGTTAGTAAAAGGGCAACCAGCCAGCCTTAATTAGCTTTCCGAGTCTTCCAAGTCGTCAACACAATTATCTGTTTTAATTGGCATCACAGCCTAATTCTCATTCAGTTTTACAAACGTAATAACGCCAGGCGCCACAACGGGCCTACGTGAGTCGAGTTATGAATGTCCTCTGTCTGTCACAAACTGATGTCCTTTTAATGTCAAACCCTGACCCGGCCGCTAAGACTGATATAAAAAAAACTTAAATTACTACGCTGCTTTGTATTAATGATTGGTAGGGTGCAGCTTTTAATTATAGATAGGTAATCCTAATTCTGACACAATCAGGCAAGGCGTGCGGGAGATCGCGAGTTTGGTTCCCGGTCGAGTCAAACCAATGACTTATAAAATTGATACTTGTTGCTTCCTAGCCTGGCGCTTGGCATTCATAATAATATGATAGGGCAATAATGCCGAGCGCCTGGATAGGAAATGACAAGTATCAATTTTTAAGTCATTGGTTTGACTCGACCAGGGTTCAAACCCACGATCCCACGGTCTACCAACACGGGAGAGGGACGCTCTAACTCATTTGGCCATCCCGTCTGGTTTAGGACTCGAATATCTGTTTATCTTTTACATTGCATGCTATTTACGTTAAAAGAGTGTCAATATGTGAGGCTCAATGCATGACGCTCAATGGATGAAGCTCAACGCATAAGCTAGTTGTACCAGGCTCAACTAGTGGGGCTCAATGCCTGAGACACTTTACACAAGGATTATTATATCGGACACACTGCCTGAGGCACGATGCGCGAGGCTCAATGTGTCTAGACCAATGTGTGAGATTAAATGTGGAAGGCTCAATATAGCTAGCTCAATGTGTGAGGTTAAATGTGCTTTGCTCAATATGTGAGGATTAATGTGTCTAGCTCTATTTGTGAGGTTCTGTGTGTTAAGCTTATTACCTGACATCCAATGTGCCTAAGGTCAATGTGTGAGGCACAGTACACAAAGGTCAATGCTCAGTGCACAAATGTCAATGCGTGAAGCTCAGTGCACAAGGTCAATGCGTGAAGCTCAGTGCACAAGGTCACTGTGTGAAGCTAAGTGTACAAAGCTCAATGTGTGAGGCTCAATGCACGAAGTTCAATGTGTGAGGCTCAGTGCACAAAGGTCAATGTGTGACGCTCAATGTACAAAGTCAATGTGTGAAGCTCAGTGCCAAAAGTCAATTTGCAAGGCTTATTTGCTAAACCTGAATACCACGCTGTACGGAAGGCTCATTGAGTCTCCCCCGTCTCTCCCCTCTCCTGCCCCCCCCCCCTCTCTCCCCCCTCCTCCCAGCCCCCGAGGCTCCAAAGCCGGGGTGTGCGCACGCACTACCAGTTCGCCACGTCGCTGTTCGCGCATTCACGCGCAGGTGAAAGCGGCCATTCACGGGGGACCAGACTGATCAGGGTCAATTGTTGAACGGAGGTGTTGGCTGAAACATGGCCGCGCACAATGGCGGGTCACCTGACCGGGACGTGACCGGGAAGTGACCGAGACGTGACCGGGACGTGACCGGCATCCGGATCGTCACCCGAACGCCGTACGCCGGCCGTACGCTGGCCGTACGCCGGCACAGTGCGCCGTGCGTGCAGCGGAGTGGAGGAAACCCACAGGTGCAGGCGCCTCAACCCGCCACCAGCTTAAGGGGCTGTCACACTACGACGTATGGCCTTCGCGTATGCCGACGTATGCGGATTTCGACGAACACATTGACATATGGTGTCATACGTTATGTATACGTTGGGTATACCTCCAGTATGCTCGGGATACGGCATCATATGTCGGCGTAGGTCGAGTCGCTAACAAATTTTTGTGCATGTTCAAAATTTTCAGCATATGTCGCCGTATGGCTCATACATTTCTCATACGCTCGGTGTACACTTAGCCGTACGTTCAGCCTGTTGGGAACACGCAGTCTGCGTACAGCCAATGGATGCATAACATACTCCAAACGTACTTTGAATGTATGCCTGCTGTATCTCCAGAGTACTTAACGTATGCACCATACTTCTAGCGATGGAGTACGTATGTAACGTTGGTCAGGGTACCGTCAGCGTATGCAAACATTTTGCGAACGTTTTGTGAGGCACATGAATGCTCTCACTAGGTCAGAGATACGTTCTGCATACATTAGGTACGTTGTGTGTATGTTGTGTGTACGTTTTGTGTACATCCATTTTTATCCCTCCCAGCGTGAAAAGTTTGGCGTATGCCGACCTATTTTGATTTTAAATTTATTTCAACACGTTACGCACACGCCGGCACCATACAGGGCCTTTACCACCACCACTGTGACAGGGCCTTTACCACCACTCCACCATACCATCACCCTCCTCATTCCATTAACCCCACTTACCCCATCCCCATCTCCCCACCCACACCTCCGCTCACCCAACCTTCTCTCTACCCCCCATCCCACCACCCCTCCAACTTCACCCCTCCACCCCACCTCCTCACCACCCTACTTCCCGGGATCCCACCTTCTCCCCACCCCCATCTCCCCACTCCCCACCTTCCCTCCTTTCCCGCACCCCCACCTCACCCACCCCACACCTACCTGCTTCCAATCGGCTCTGTCCCCTTGTTTGCTCCCCTCCCCCGGCCATATTCCCACCACTCCACCATCTCCTCACCCTCACCAACCCTCCCTCTGCCCTCCCTAGCCTCCTCTTCGCCTCGTTCCCCCTGATATTCCACTACCCTGTTCCCTCACTTCACCCTCCCTACTCACCTCTTCCTCCATTCCCCTTCTCTCCCCTTTCCCCCACTCCCCACTCCCCCACTCCTCCCTCAACCTTGTCCTACTTCCTCCCCTCCCATACTCATCCTTTGTCCCGCTGCCACCATCCCTGCCCCACCTACACCTGGTTCCCACCTGTTGTCCATATGTCTTCTCTTCCCCGCGATGTTGCCAGGACGTAAAACTCCAACAACCACCGAACTCACTTCCCCCTAACCCCCTTCCCTACATACCCGACGTGTCTCCACCTACCCCCACTTCCCCCTCCCTCCACCCACCTACCCCCTACCCCCACACCTCCACCTACCCCCACACCTCCACCTACCCCCACCTACCCCCACATACCCCCGCCTTCACCCTCTCCCCCACTGGACCCAGTACCCCACCTGCCTGCCCCCACCCCCATCCCCACCGCGCCCCTTCACCGACAATGCTCTACCCCACCTGCACCCCTCCATCTCCTCTTCTTTGTTCCCCAGCCCACCACCCCCTCCCTACCCACACCCCTACCACCACCACTACCCCTCCACCCTCTCCCCTGCTTACCACCCCCGTATGATCCAGCATTGCAAAACCATTGCTCCCCATTTCTAACATCATCCGAATGCCAGCAGCAATAATACTGCCTTGTGTTCCTGCTGGGAACCATCGGCGTTGTAACCTGGTCACGTGATTGACATTTCCTCGACCCGCTTTGACATATAAAAGAAGCCACGTGGGTGGTTTCTTGTTGTTTGTTCAGCTGACAGGATCCACAAATGTAGTACCTGGAGGATCTCACCCATAACATCGACCGGCGACATCACAGCGACATCACAGCGACATCACAGCGACATCACAGCGACATCACAGCGCCCCCTGGCCCTCAGAGGCGCGCCCTTTTGTCTTCGTCCCCTCTCCCCCCTCCTCCCTCCCCCGTCCCCATTCCCCCTGTCCCTCCCCCTCCCTCCCCCTCCCACCCTTCCACTCCCTGCTTCATGCCCAGCGCCTCCAGCTGAACCACATTATCTTCCTACACCTCCACCCGCACCCACCTCCCCCCCCCCCTTCCCATCCCCTCTTCCCTCCCCCTCCCGCTCACCCCTCCTCCCTCCCTCTATCCCCACCCTTTCCCACCTTCCCCCATTCCACCTCCTCCGCCTTCCCTCCACCCACTCGCACCCCTCCACTTCAGTGTCACTGTTTCATCCGCAGTGCCGCCAGCTGAACCCCATTGTCTTCCCACACCTCCACCCACATACGCCCCCCCCCATTCCCTCCCTCCTCCCCCACCCTCCCTCCCTTCCCCCCACACACTCACCCCTCCACTTTAGTTTCTCCGTTTCATCCCTAATGCCTACAGCTGAACCATATTGTCTACCAACACGTCGACCTACACTCGTCCTCCCCCCCCCTCCCTCATTCGTCCCTCTCCCCCCCCCCCTCCCTCCTCTCTCCTCCCGACCTCCTTTTCCACACATACTCTCACCCCTCCACTTCGGTGTCCCTGTTTCATCCCCAGTGCCTCCAGCTGAACCATATTGTCTTCACACACTACCTCCACGACTCACTCAACTCCCTACCTCCCCACTCCCCTCCCCTTCCATACCTCCCCCCCTTCCCACCTCCATCCACCTCTTCCAACCTCCCCCTTCTAACCTCCACATTCCTACCTCCCCCTCTCACTTGCCCCCTCCCACCTCCCCATTCCCACATTCCCCTCCCTCCTCTCCCCTCTTTCCTCCCAGCTCCAGACCCACCCCACATGGTCATGGTAATCTCTCCACTCCTACCACCAAACCACCCACATCCCGATAATAACGCTGCTCCAGCTGCCTCCTCCAGCCACCTCCACCTCCACCTCCACACCACGCGCACCCTCACAACCACGCCACTCCAATTGCCTTCCCCCTTCTCCGCCTGCCCCCTTCACCCACCCACCGGACCGACCTTCTCCCAACTCCCCACCTCCTCCCCTCACATGACACACACCGCCCTCACCCACTACTCCCACCCCCATATCCATACCACTCCAATTGTCTTTTCTTCACCCCGCCCCTCCTTCACCCGAACCCCCACACCACCCTCACCCCCATTCCCACACCCACCTCAACCCCATACCCACCCCCACAACCATACCACTCCAATTGTCTTTTCTTCACCCCGCCCCTCCTTCACCCCAACCCCCACACCACCCTCACCCCCATTCCCACACCCACCTCAACCCCATACCCACCCCCACAACCATACCACTCTTATATACTCCTATATACTCCATACAACCCCACACCGCCCCCCCCTTCACCCTCCCACCCACACCAACCATATAACAACTCCGCATCTCCTCACACCTCCTCCACCCACCAGACCGACCTATTCCCAACTCCCTACCTCCCACCCCCACCCCCCACACCCCTCACCCCACGCCTCCTCCTCCACCCACCGCAACTCCCCACCTCCCACCCTTTACCCCCACACCGCATCAATATATCTTCACCCCTTCACCTTCCTTACCGTCACCTCCACACACACCCGGATCCTGCCCGAACCCCCGACCCTTCCCAACCCCCACCGGGCCCCATAGGCGAATCGTTAGAGCGGGGGCCTCGTGTGCGAGAGATCGGGAGTTCGGTTCGTGGTCAAATCAAACCAATGACATATTGATACTTGTCGCTTCCTAGCCTAACGCTCGGCATGAATAGGATAGGGTTAGCTCAGTGTCAGGATATCGGGTCATGTTGCTGGCCGCCTGATTTCCCAGTGGGGCAGCACTCCATGAGTGTGCACTGTCACAAGTCGGTACCCATCCTGATATGCCCTTAGATGTTGCCAGGACATGAAGCTCCAACAACCACCCAATCCTCCCCCTCCCACACACACACTCACTCTCACCAAAATCCTTGCGGCCATCTGTGTCTATACTATCTTCTAGTCTCCCAACTAATCCCAGGTCTGCAGCGACTCTAATGCCTCTAATGCCTCTAATGCCTCTAATGCATCTAATGTCTCGAATGTCTCTAATGCCGACCGCTAACCAGCTAACAGGGCCGACGGTCCGACAAGACTGGTGGTGACTGCAATATACAACGCGCAGTGCCAATACTGGACGCGGTGGCCAAATCGGCAGAGTGCAGGTTTCCATCCGGAAAGTCAGGAGTTCGATTCCCAGTCGAGTCAAAGCAATGACTTACAAAGTTAATTCTTGCCGCTTCCTAACCAGGCGCTTAGCATTATTAAGATTATATGCATAGATACATAATATATATATATATCCATATATATGTGATGTATAAGACTTATGCGAGTATAAATGCACAAAAGAGAATGTTCCATATATGATCAACAATACATTATGTACTACTTTATGGGTGACCTATTTTTCACAGTTGGGCCAGGTGGCGCCACCACCACCAACCTGACCAGTGGCGTGAATACTATCACTCGCACCCTGGAATATATACGTAAATGCAGCTGATTGTTCCCGGCAGTCTAGTGTCTGATTTAATTCAACAATCCCACCCTGCCCCACACCCACAAGGCTGCATGACCGGCTTGACCTGCTTGACCTGCTTGACCTGCTTGACCTGCTTGACCTGCTTGACCTGCTTGACCTGCTTGACCTGCTTGACCTGCTTGACCTGCTTGACCAGCTCTGCTTATCCAGCACAAGGCCAGAGCTAGTTGGCCTCGACCCAAATCAGACCATCAGATGTCTTGCGTAATCGGCGCTCTTAAAGCAGGGCAGTGCAGCCGGTACCAGCTGCCCATCTTTCAACCTGCTCCCACCCACCCAGAGCATTCATCTCCTACCCGGCGCCACCAATCCTCCACGCGGCTGTCACTCACCAGGCGTGAGCAGCTGGTTACGAGCCGTATACATGATGCGTGCTGCATATTGATGGTGCATGTGGCCGATTGTTGTTAGTCCTGTGACACAGAAGGCTCAGATATTCCAAGCAGCACAGTGGGGGGGGGGGGGTGGAGGTGAGGAGGGGAGTGGCGAGGGGAGACATGTCGTCACACACTGTCAAGTCAATAACCATGTCAACTCAACAAAAAATGCCCCCTCTTGAGATCAATAAGGACCATTTCATGTAGGTTAACACTTTCCCTCTATTTGGACCAGGATTATATATATATATGAGCCTGTCTCAAAAGGTGCTAACTCTTCGTTTTTTTGTCCATAGTAACGATTGACACAAACAGCACAGAAACGGTTACACTGAAAACACAAGGACATTTGCTTCAAATCAATATGTATTCTATTGGGATTATGAAACACCATGTAAAAAACAAATCAGTTTATCCTGAGCAAATGCATAAGTAGATAGTGTGTTATTGTTACTATGGACACAGTTTTGTCCCATATTGCTTAGCACTTTTGAGACAGCTCGATATAATATAATTAAGTAACTAAGTGCCCATTTTAAATACTCATTTGAAGGGGCGAGATTCTGACAGATAAATCATTGTCCATATCGTCCAAATTGGCACTTTTTACTGATGCCCCTGCTCACACTACGACGCTCTCGCCGCGACCGTCAACTGTAAGTGTATAGTTTTGGGCGATATTTGGTGAAATATCGAGACACCTGGTGGCGCGTTATGGCGCGTCGGTACACGTCGGTACCTTCTTTGTCCGCCGGCGAGTCGCCGCCGGAAGTCGGTGCGCGTTAATTGGTCGCTGAGTAGTGGTTGAACCTGTCCTCACTTCCAAAACGCGGTCAACGCGCAGGACGAAATGGTAAGAACGCTAGAGGACGTTCAGGCGCGCGTCGCGCTGCGTGGACGCGCCGGCATAACGTTTATGGAATGCTAGAAAGACGGCGCGTCGACGTGCGGGAGAGTCGTTGCTCACCGCTATTGGCTAACGGGCCGTTTTGTTTTACGCCCTCAACATTTAAGTTTAAATGAAGACTACAGCGCCCAAACTTTGTGAAATTTTCTCAGCGCGTCGACACACGTGGGGGCGAGATGTCTCGCACGAAGATTTTAAATCCATTGCCAGGTTCGCCGATCTTAGTTGACGTCCCAAATTGCGACAGCGCTGTAGTTACAGCATAAATACAAAATAACCCGCATTTTCTTTTCTTTGACAAAAAGCAGGTTTAGCTGTAGAATAGCATTTGCTGTGCATGTAAACAAAAGCAGTGTCTCCTGGTCTGGTATATACTATGATCTTTGTTTTCCTATATATGTAAACAATACCAGTGTCTTCTGTTCTAGTACGTCCTGCCATGGCATCATTTTGCTATGTATGTATTGTAAGCAATACCAGTGTTGCCTAGTCTAGTCTATGATGTGAGACCTCGTTTTCTAAATATGTAAACAAAACCTGTGTCTTTGGGTCTAGTAAACACTATAAGCATTGCCTTGCTATATAATGTAAACAATGCCAGTGTTTCCTGGTCTGGTATATGTTATAAGCATTGCCTTGCTATATATGTAAACAATACCAATGTTTCCCGGTCTGGTATATGTTATAAGCATTGCGTTGCTATATAATGTAAACAATACCATTGGTTCCTGGTCTGGTATATATTATAAGCATTGTGTTGCTATATAATGTAAACAATACTAGTGTTTCCTGGTCTGGAATATATTATAAGTATTGCGTTGCTATATAATGTAAATAATAGAAGTGTTTCCTGGTCTGGTATATATTATAAGCATTGCGTTGCTATGTAATGTAAACAATACCATTGGTTCCAGGTCTGGTATATGTTATAAGCATTGCATTGCTATATAATGTAAACAATAGCAGTGTTTCCTGGTCTGGTGTTGCTATATAATGTAAAGGATACCAATGTTTCCTGGTCTGGGATATATTATAAGCATTGCATTGCTATATAATGTAAACAATACCAATGTTTCCTGGCCTGGGATATATTATAAGCATTGCGTTGCTATATAATGTAAACAATACCAATGTTTCCTGGCCTGGGATATATTATAAGCATTGCGTTGCTATATAATGTAAACAATACCAATATTTCCTGGTCTGGTAAATATTATAAGCATTGCATTGCTATATAACGTAAACAATACCAATGTTTCCTGGTCTGGTATTTATATTATAAACATTGCGTTGCTATATAATATAGACAATACCAGTGGTTCCTGGTCTGGTAGACTCTGCAGTGTGGCTCTGAATACAGGTTCAAACAATGCCAGCCGGCTGTGGGAGAGTTATTGTTACTGTGCCACTGAATGGTTATTCTGTTGCAGGATGTAAACAGGAAGTCAGTTGTGCCCAGTACCCTGACACCGCACCTGCATGATACGCGCACATGTAAATATGAATATTTAACGTGACATTGGCGGCACTGAATGGTAGTTCTGGGGCTGGGGGGTGTGGTGGGTTGGCACCGTCTTTTGAAGATTGGAAATGGTTGATTGATGTGTGCTTGGCTATTAAACTCTTTGTATAAACGTGGCATGGGTGTGTTGGCACCAGTGGCATACCTAGGGTATGGCAGGTATGACTCATGCACTAGGCGCCACTTGAAGGATGGAGGCGCCACTTGAAGGACGGAGGCGCCACTTGAGCTGACATCATGGTAAAGTTATCTAAAACATGGGCGTCAGATGTTTGGACGGGTGCACAAATTCAGGGCGTGCTACTTTCCGTAGATATGCCGCTGGTTGGCGCATGCGTGTTTGGCTTAATGGATCAGTTAAAGGAGCTACACAATAATAGCAGTGTATTGGTTCCAGAAGAGATGCGGTAACAACAGCAGGGCTTTGTTAAAGCTGCATACTCCGATGAGAGCATACAATTAGTGAGAGAGAAAATCCAGGCAAGTGCTTTATTTTTCATTTTTGTTGTTGTTTTCATTGGATTTTGCAACTTTAACAATCTGATCACTCGATTTGAACATGCATTCTTAGATTTAATATTCACTATGTCCTAACAAAGTATCGACATGTAGACATGTCAAATACTTTGCGTTTAGTACTACAAAGCATAGCCGTGGAATACTCAGTGTAATAAATGGCCCTGGGTAGATCAATCCTTACTTACTGGATTGATGCTCAAATAGCTCATTCTCTGACATCCTGAAGGGAAGTGATAGGTGGAATTACATTAAATTATAAGGCATATTCAAAGGGCTCCACATTCATTATTTACAAAGATGGCTTTTTAATACTTTCATTGATCAACTCTATTCCAGTGAGCTTCTTCTTTATAAGTTTTCTGCATAATTAGTGATTTGAGAATCTTAATCTGCTTCTTAGAGAAAGCTTATCCAACTGTGTAAGCATTCTCTGGCATGTGCCACTCTAAGAGCTGGGGTTAGTCATTAATGCTGAGTCATCCTAATAGTCACGGGTTGACCATAGAAGCTGCCGATCTTGATTAGGCTCCTAAGCCAATCCCAGTGAAAGGATTATTCCAGGAATTACAAACTATGACTGGTCATATTTAATCATGATGATTTTGAGTTATTAAAGGTGCATCGGTGCTGTAACTGTCCCTTTAAGAACAAAACATGTGCAATGTAGAGTAGGGCTGGCAGTAGACTTACGCCTTTACTGTGGATGGTCCTTGACCCTGACCTTCTCAGTAAGCAATCTCAGAGGCACCACTGTTATGCACATAGACCGCCATGCACCAACTCTACTCACAACCACGCTCCTTCAGAACTCTCTACCAACCCCCACCACCGCCAGTGCCACTGCCACCAATCTGCCCTCGTCTACTCATGTTAGTTTTGCAACCACCAGCCACATTCTCCATTGCTCTAGCAGCTGCATGCCCTGATATAACTGTGCCGATTACTCCACTCGCAAGCCACTTCCTGTTGTGATGGCCTGCTATTTGGCCTAAAGTCAATGGGACTGGTTGGTTCTGCTTGCAAGCATGACTGGGGTAGATAATCTTAGGGAACAATTGTCAGACGCTAGACTGCTAGAAACAATAAAATCTAATATATATATATATTTACATATATATATATATCTATAAATGCATAGCCATATGTGCCCCTATATATTATTTATCTACAAATACAAATACACTTATTTATTTATCAATATCTCAATATGCATATAAACATGTATGTGCTCGTCCTGATATGTCCTTAGATGTTTATAGGTTGCAAAACCCCAACAAACAAACATGGACGTGTATATGTTTATAGATGCATAGTAATAATCCATAATGCCTGCACAGTCCAATGAAAGCATTGCATTTTTTAAAGCCAAAACACTTACTTAGATTTAGTCCTACGTATCCAACTTAGATACGGATTAACTTATGAAGCATTAGTTCCTGAATGAAAGGGAATACATACTACATTAAATTAATAGAAGCTGTTATTGCTGAAGTCTATGGTGTGAGAATTTTGATATGCACACCGAAATTAATATGACATATTTTCAATTCAAATATCTCTAAAATTGGCCACTTGTAATACATTATAATTAAAACTAGAGTAAGATCAATTTTAACAATCAACCTAATATATCCATCTTAAAAAGTAGTAGAAACTCAAAATCATCTGCCTGTGCATTTTTAGGGGTCATCCACAATAACAGGGCCACTCGTGGCCACCTACACTCCCATCTATTAATGGGGTGTTCCACTCGGTCGGAACCCAGAATGGACCCAACCAGCCAATTCTAACTCCCAGAAATGTGAATTTCACATGCTATACATTGGACGCACACACGCACATGCACCTATATGTACATCAGAGCCATGGCCTGGCTTAACTGAACACAAGGTCTGTGCTTAAATTCAATTGAACAAAATAATGTCGAAAGGCCTTTGCCATGCGATACCACGCCTCCCCCCCCCCCCCGCACGGCTCCCTCCCCTCCCCCGTCATACCAGGCTGTCTTGTATGGCTGTCGTCGCAGTAAAACCCGGGCATTAGTCCCTTCTTACTCCCCCCCCCCCCCCCAACAAAAAGCACCCTCCCCTCCTCACCTCCTCGCCTCCTCTCCTCTCTCCGCCCCTCCTGCTTTCCTTCTCTCCTCCCCCATCTCCCCATCTCGCCTCTTACCCTCCTCCCCTCCTCCCGTCAGCCCCTCCTCCCCTCCTCCTCCCCTCCTCTCCGCCTTCCACCCTCCCCTCCTTCCCTCTTCCCCATTTCCACTCTCCCCCCTCCCTTCATCCCTTCCTTCCGCGCTTCCCTCCTCCTCTCCTCCCCTCCTCCCCACCTCCCCTCCTCTCTTCATCCGCTCCATCCTCCTCTCCTCCTCCCACCACTTTCTCCCCTTTTCCTTCAGATACCATGTCCCCATCCCTAACCCCTTCCCTCCTCCCCCATCTCCTCCCAGTTCCCCTCCGCCCCACACCCTATTCCTCCTCACACTCTTCTTCCATCACTTCTCTGTCGGTCCCCCTTCATCTTCTTCTTCTTCCTTCATATCCTCCTGGTCCCTCCCTGCACCATCCTCCTTCTCCTCCCCACACTCCCTATCCTTGTCCCTCGTCGCCCGTCCCTCCTCCCTCCTTCTTCTCCCCTTCTCCCTTGTCCCTCGTCCCTCCTCCTTCCCCCTTCTCCCTCGTCCCTCCTCCATCCTCCTTCCCCCCTTCTCCCTCGTCCCTCCTCCTTCCTCCCTCCTCCCTCCTTCCCCTCCTGCTCTTCGCTCCCCCTTCCCCTCCCTCCATCGTTCCCTCGCTCATTGTTCCCTTCCACCCTGCTCCCTAGAAGCCACACTGTCACTGGCTTCAGACTGCCATTGGCTTCCCCCTCCCCTTGGCTTCAAACTGCCACTGGCTTCACACTTCCACTGGCTTCACACTACCATTGGCTTCACAAGTACAGTGGCTTCATACCGCCATTGGCTTCAAACTGCCACTGGCTTCACACTTCCACTGGCTTCACGCTTCCACTGGCTTTATACTTCCACTGGCTTCACACTTCAACTGGCTTCACACTGTCATTGGCTTCACACTTTCACTGGTTTCCCACTGCCATTGGCTTCACACTCCCCTTGGCTTCAACCTGCCACTGGCTTCACACTTCCACTGGCTTCACACTTCGACTGGCTTCACACTTCCACTGGCTTCACACTTTCCCTGGCTTCACACTCCCCTTGGCTTCACACTTTCCCTGGCTTCACACTCCCCTTGGCTTCAAGCTGCCACTGGCTTCACACTTCCACTGGCTTCACACTTCCATTGGCTTCATACTTCCACTGGCTTCATACTTCCACTGGCTTCACACTTCCACTGGTTTCACACATCCACTAGTTTCACACGGCCATTGGCTTCACACTCCCCTTGGCTTCAAGCTGCCACTGGCTTCACACTTCCAGTGGCTTCAAACTGCCATTGGCTTCAAACTGCCATTGCCTTCACACTGCCATTGGCTTCACATTGCGGCTGGCTTCAAGATACCCCTGGCTTCACACTGCAATTGGCTTCACACTTCCACTGGCTTCAAGCTGCCTCTGGCTTCACATTTCCATTGACTTCATACATCCACTGGCTTCACACACTTCCACTGGCTTTGCACTTCCAGAGGCTTCAAACTGCCATTAGCTTCAACCTGCCATTGGCTTCACACTGCGGCTGGCTTCACACTCCCCTTGTGCTTCACACTACCACTAGTTTCACACTGCCGGGTTCATGGACATCAACACGCCCCCTGGTGGCGGGCGTCGGGTCCACGTTTTATCGCCGCTCCGTGGCGTGACTCAGGCACGTTCGTAAAACCGTGTAATCCCTGGCTGGGGTAGCCGGATCTGGCCGGATCTGGCCGATGGAGGTGGGGGGGGGGGGCGTTCGGTGGGCCGGGGTAAGGGGAGTGGGGAGGGAAGGGGTGTGTGTGCTGGGGCATGCGCATTTCACATGTTCTCTGGACCATAAACGGGACATATACAATCCACTGTTTGCATGTCTTGAATGTTTCGTCGGGTTGGTGCGAAAGGTGTATGGTTCGAGTACGCCCCTTAGCAAGTGAGTTAATATCTGCGCATGCGCGTAACCGTTGTTTTTGAAGGTGTTTTGTGTGTGTGTTTTTTTTGCTAACACCACCGATCTGTTATGATAATAATAATTTCGTAAACAATTTTTAAATGCTAAACGAAAAAGTGGAAACTGTAAAATGTTAGATGTACCGTAACAGACAGACATCAGAGGAAATAGAGGGCAAAAATATAATAATAATAATAATAATAATAATGCTATAAGAAAATCACAGACAATATATATGAAGATATATAAACAAAAATGGACGAAATCGACGACAAAATAAAACAATATTAATTAAAGAAAAATGATAAAATATTAGAAATATATGAAAACAATTTTCTTTTCAAGGGAAGAAGCGTTAGAATTCTTTTCTGGTTTATTTTGTTCAGGATTTTTTCCATGGAATATATTAGTGGAGTCGGATAATGGGCTTCTTTCTCGCTATGAGATGATTTGAATGGTCAGAATATGACATATATTATTGTTGAAATGATGTAAAGGACTAATTAGGGAGTGGGTAGAGCATGTTGGCCCAGGCATGCAGGTTGTTGGAGGGGGGGGGGGTGGAGGTCACGTGATTCCAGCGTCCTCTCTAGCCGATGAAATATGTAATATATATATAGTTCCTGGTTTATATATTTTGAAGCTATTAACTTGGAGTTAAGTAAAGATCTGGTTATGGGATTTTACCATGTATTTCTTTCATGAATAATCAATGTATCTTATTGAAAGGTGTTGTGACTAATACAGCACTGATCAAACTTAGATTATTTAGAATGTCAATTCCAATAGTAAGATGGCTGGAAGACCAGTGCTGGGGCTCACAAATGTCATATTCAGATGAATAAATACTTTACAACAAAAAAAGAAGAAAAAAAGCCCCCACTTAGAATGGGATATTTGACCTTGAACTCAGTAGGTCAGGATTGCTCTGCCCAGCACCGTTAGACTCTAAGTACAATGTGACTATTAGTAGTAGTTCAGTGACGTCATCCATGGAAGGGAAGGGTGGACTTACATAAGTTCTAAGGTGTACTCAAAAAACCTTCAAATTTTACTTTAAGTGACAGTAGGGTTTGGACTAATCTCCAAGTCTGTAATATTCCACAGCCTACATCACTGAGGGCAGTCATTAGCGCTAACTGACGGTAATAGTCACAGGCTGACCACAGAAACCCTGCGTGTGTTAACTTCAAAGTTAAGCCTTTAATAAAATAAAAGTTACTTCAAACTGATGTAAAGTAAATTATAACAATCAGCATAATATATATATATGGTACATATATATATATATATATATATATATATAAACACCATCCAATTATGCGTCTTTAAACATAAATGCATTTCTACAACACACAACTAACCTCTTTTACACTCCAATGGTGCTCACACAACCGTGTTATCTCTTTCAGGTGCTGATTGGATGCTGGAAGTATCTACGGGACGGCTCCTCTCTAGGTGCTAGTCACCGCCCCTTCCCCTCACCCCTCCTCCTCCCCCATCCAGGTCCTAGTCATTCCCCATCCTCACCCCCTCCCCCCTCCTCCCTCTTCCCGCCCCCATGTGGTGGCCTCTGAGAGCGCGAGCCCACCCCTCCTCAGGACGGCTACCCGTCCGCAACTACTACACGCCTAACGCATGGACCCCCCTGAAGATGGCGCTGCAGTGGCGGTCGCCGCTGCACCACTTCCGGTTCCACGCATGCCGGCTGGTGTCGGCGCTCCTACGGTGGCGGTGGCGGTGGCGGTGGCAGGTACGCCACTACCAGCGCTGCTTCAACGGCTTCCTCCTCATCTATGGGCTCGTCCTGTCCGTCCTCGTCTTCCGGTTCGCGCTCAACTTCGACGCCAAGTCGATGCAGACTTCCGGTGGGAACGGCGAGGCTTATGACGATTCGGTTGCGCCACCCGACATGGTTGCCATGGCGATGGAGCGGGCGGAGATGATGACGCGGCAACCGCTAAGAACTGACACCATCCTGTGGACATCCGCGCCGTTCTTCCCACGAGCGCTGAGTCGTGCCGACCACGACCGGTACGTGGCGCTTCTGCGCACGCTCGCCGAGCTCTTAACCAATCACAACGTGACGTTCATCATGTGCGATGGAACGCTGCTCGGGTCGTACCTGGGGCACGGTATGCTGCCATGGGACGACGACATGGACATCATGGTGAAGTACGCGGACATCAACAAGATTAAGACTATCTTCAGGAATGCCTCCGTGTGGAAGAACTACGAGATCCTCGGCTACCACGACGAGAGCAATGAGTACGACTACAGCGTGCTCACTGAGGGCACCTTCCTACTGAAGGACGGCAGCCCGGCCGCTTACGAGGAGGAGACCAAGGTGGGTCAAATCCCGACGGCGAATGGCGGCAGGGGCGGCGGTGTCGGTGGAGGCGTTGAGGACGCCAAGAAGACAGACACAGCAATCGAACACGGCAAAAGCGACCTGCTCTTCAACTACCGGCCATACGCCGACTACACTGAGTCCTTCCAATTCCAGGATGTAAAACCAAACGCCACACACCAGCGCTACCACAAGTTCAAGTTCTTCTACAGGGACGCGGCGCATGCCGGGAAGCGCTCGTGGAAGTGGCCCTTCATCGATGTTAAGTACTACCTGGAGAACAGCACGCACATCTGGACGCTCGACCACCGCACCAAGACGGTACCACGCGAGATGTTCTACCCGCTCCATTATCGCCCATTCGCCGGACTCTGGCTTCCCGCGCCGCACGACACGCGCAGCTTCCTGCGCAACAAGTATGGCCGCTTCCGGTGCCGGTCTGCGCGCTGGAACCACCGAGGTGAGCACCGCGTCAAGCCACGTAAAGTACGCTGCTGGAGACTGCACGCGTACTACCCGTTCGTGTGGCGCGACCAGTCGCCGGCCGGAGTCATAGAGAGCCTCATGCAGGACTCGCGCGTCATCCACTCAGTCATCGTCAAGGAGAGCTTCTTCGCCTGGCAACGTCAGTTCGAGTTGTAGCGACGACGCCCGTGTTAGTGTGTGGGTGGGTGGGTGTGGGTGGGGTTGGTTCCGGGCCTGTCGGACCGGCGGACTGACTACTGGCTGACTCTGTGGGGCGTATTATTATTTGTTTTTTATTTTCATTGTTTTATTTTCTTGTTTACTTGTTTCCTTGTTTATTTGTCTCATAGTTTCGTTGTTTCTTTGTTTATTCATTTATTTGTCTAGTGGTTCATTAGTTTATTTGTTTGTTTGTTTAGTTTAATTTATTTGTTTATTTCCTGACTTGTTTATTTGTTTATATTTGTTTATTTATTTGTTTGTTTATCTGTTTAACTGTTTATCTGTTTATCTCTTTACTTATTTATTTCTTCTCCATTTCTTTATTTCTTTATTTCGTTTGTTAATTGTTGTTCCATTTTCTTTCTTTCTTTATTAAAACAAAAATGGGATAATTCTACAGGGAGTTTTATACAATCAACTTACTGAAAGCGTCATCTGTTATTTATTTATTTATTTATTTATTTGTGGTTTGTTTATGATTCATGAATATCCCCTAGCGGGGCACCACATGTATTTTAAATGGATACATGTAACAGAATGGGACCTGCATTTACGGACCCCCCACACCTGGGCGCCACATGTATTTTAAATAGATACATGTAGCAGAATGGGACCTGCATTTAGGGATCCCCCGCCGCAGGGCGCCACCTGCATTTAATATGGTACATACAGCAGGGTTGCCTGACGCAACCTGCATTTTAAATCCGTCATCACCAATAGTACACCGCCTACATTCATGCAACCCCCACAGCAGGACGCCACCTGCATTTTAAACAGTTGCTATGATAGATACCTGCATTCATGTATCTATCATAGCAGAACATCACCTCCATTTTTACATCCATTCTCCCACAATGGTATTCCCGCCGTGAATATCAACTGTATGTGAATATCACCTGTAATTATATAGCCACGGTTTACAGTTTAACTGCAGTAGGATGTCACCTGCATTCATACATCGCTAACAGCAGGACGCCACCTGCATTCCAATTCCATCCCCCTGAGCCATATATATATATGTCTTTTCCACACACAAACACACACATATAACACATAAAAAATCTTATCATTAATAAAAATAAAAATAATTTAAAGGAAATTTTAACAAATTAACTATTCATTAAAACCATTAAACATTAAACATACACAATAATAATACTTCAGTAACTATGGAAACACAGACGATAACCATATCGCTCCATGGTGTCATCTAAGACTAAGAAGATGATTGCTGGAGTAATAGGAGACGGCGACGCTAATGGAACAAGGACAAGCCGGTGTAGGTGGCGCTGTTAGTGGGTTGGCAAAGCGCCAGCTCTGCAGGCAACAGCCGCGCCTCTCAACTCAAAGGCGCCATTCATGCACAATAGGGGTTCCACAACCGGAAATCATTGTTAGGACATAGGGGGAGCGCCTTTGTTGTTGGATTAATGAGACAGGCTGAGTAGTGGCTTGAACGATGTAAGCATAAGGGCTCTGTGAGATAAAGCTATCTTACTATATATAGACATATATATGGATATGGATATATATATATATATATATATATATATATATGTACGGACAATATACCCGTCTTTAATGGGTGACTGTGCATTTAGAGCAATGCAGCTGTCCTGTCTGTTATCAGAGGGACAATACAATGAAACAAAGACAGTTTGTGCATTTTAAGAAAAGTCCGCTCATTGCAAAGTTCACTAATCATAGGGGTCAATGAAGGCAGGTAGGCCTACAACTGTGTATATATATATATATATATATATATATATAAGTGTGTATCTATACAGCTATATATATATATGTCTATTTATAGCCCTCTATAGATTTATATAGTATGTATTTGTATCTATGTATAGATCTATTTATATATACATATTTATTTATATATTGATATATATTTATATGTAGATATCTATATATCTATGATTATAAATATCGATATACATAGACATATATATATTGACATATTTATATAGAGATTATTATAGAAATTATATGGCATTTTATATATATGCAAATATGCATATATACATATGAAGAGTTTAAGCACAAAATCCTGTAAACGCCAATCCAAAAATGTAATACAAATAAAATATTTCTACCTGAAGGTAATCTTAATTCTCACTGATTCCACTTTAAAATGATTACGGAGCAATAAACAAAAAACAGGAATGCAAGAAAAAGGGAACTTTTTGAAGGCTTAATTCCAATGTTTATCTCAATTATTGGATCGCCGTTTATGGGAATTTTCGCCTGGACTCTTCATATGTATAAATAAGCATCGATATGGAAATATATATGGCCGTAATCGATTAACACGGCCCGGGCGACTCGGGTCACCCGAGTCATCAGAATTTCAAATCGAACACCGCGAGTGGAGTCAAGAAATACACGGGCCGTGTGCAAAACAACCTGACTCGAGTAACCCACCTCTTGGCTGGGGTTTGCTAGGAGCGATGAAGTCACATGTGTGCTGGTACCTGCAGAATAACAGCTACCCGACCTATGTGTTATTTTGATGCTTTTTTTAAATAACCCAGATTATCAGCTTCTACAATCATAAAATGCTTTTAATCCTATTTTGCTGGACTTATATCGGTTATTGAAAAAAATATTAAGTTTTAGATTAAGCCACCATTTTTTCCACCCCGAGCATATTCGTTTATTCAACCCGAGTCTGTAGGATGTGCGCATGTGCCAAAAAGTGGCTCGGGTGACCCGAGTTGATTAATCGATTACGCCCTATATGGTCATATATATGTGTGTATATATATATACAGGCCAACACTACAAACTCAGCCAAACTGACGCCTACATTGTGAACCCAGACTTAATTATAACATACCTGTTGTAAAAAAACCGACTGTGATGAAAGATGAACTGAAAGCATCTTTACGAAAACGAAATTAACATTTTGTGTACATTACAATACAATTAATGACGTGCACATTTTCAATGTTGACATCTGTTGGGACACCACACATGCTATTATGGCATCACGTGTTCGCCTTTGTGGTTTACGACAAGAGCAACGCGTACTCTATCTGTACGCGCCAGTTTAAGTACCCTCGTTACGTCAGAATGTTATTAAAGTATTTTAAGCAAGTGCCTTTTCATTTGTTATATCTTATGGTTGATTGATTGTGAAGAACCCATGAAGGGAAGTTGGTTAGATGGTTGTCGGAGTTTTACATCCTGCCAATATCTAAGGTCATATTAGGATGGGTACCGACTTGTGACAGTGCACACTCATGGCGACTTTATAGTGCTGCCCCACTGGGAAATCAGGCCACCAGAACCATGGCCCGATGTCCCACTCAAGTCACATTATCCTGACACTTAGCTAATCAGTCCTTGCCCTATCCTATTAATGGTGGGCGCCGGGCTAGGAAGCGACAAGTATCAGTTTTGTAAGTCATTGGTTTGACTCGACCAGGAACCGAACTATTAATGGATAATCAACTTCAAGACCACCGAATCTGTAAGAGTGTTGTCTGGCTTCCCACGCAAGCGGTTGGCATTTCGAATCTCGACTGAGTCGAACCAATTACTTCCAAAATTCATACATGTCGCTACCTATCCTAATAGGATAGGGCAAGGACTGGTTTGCTCCATATCAGGATACTGTGACTGAGTGGGATATTATGTCATGATGCTGCTGGCCAATATGGCAGCACTATGCAGTTGCCCTAAATACGCACTGTCGCACATCATTACGCACCCTGATATGACCTCAGATGTTACTAGGATGTAAATCCCCAAACAAACACAGCAAACAAACAAACCTTCAAGACCGATTAAGATGATTAAAAGATGACCGTCCCAGGGGGTGTATGTTCTGTCACACGTCAGTTCCCCTCCTGATATGACCTTAGATGTTACTAGGATGTAAATCCCCAAACAAACACAGCAAACAAGCGAACTTTCAAGACCGATTAAAGATGATTAAAGATTACCTTCACAGCAGGTGTGTGTACTGTCACACATCACTACCCACCCTAATATGACCTTAGATGTTGCTGGGATGTAAATCCCCAAACCAATGCAGCAGACAAGTGAACCTTCAAGACCGATCAAAGATGATTAAAGATGATTAAAGATGACCTTCTCATCAGGTGAATGTACTGTCACATGTCAGTACCTATTCTGATATGACCTTAGATGTTGCTAGGAGGTAAACCCCAAACAAGCACAGCAAACAAGCAAACCTTCAAAGCCGATTAAAGATGATAAAAGATTACCTTCCCAGCAGGTGAATGTACTGTCACACGTCAGTACAACCCTAATATGACCTTAGATGTTGCTAGGATGTAAATCCCCAAACAAACACAGCAAACACGCAAACCCTCAATGCCGATTAAAGATGATTAAAGGTGACCTATCCAATCTGACAGCCATCAAGACCCACGCCCTGCAATCTGCAGTCTTTATTAGACTTGTAAAATGAAAATTAAATTCCCTTTGACAGGTCCCTATAATTCTTATCAGCATTTCTATATTAAAAAAAAGAAGGGGACACAAATGTAGCCCAACCTTGATATCTGAATTCCGATTACCCATTACAAGTCTGCATGGCTGGTGAATATGGATCGGTGTTTGTCATCGGGGAATGGCCGTCTGGAGAGCAGTTAGTGAGTATAGTTGATGGTTTAGCTGGGAGAGAAATGGACTCAGCAGAATAAACAGAACATTCCAGTTTCTCCTGCAGTGAGAGTTCTCTCGATGTACTCGCATGGATCTAGTGATGAGGTTGTTGGATCTAGAAGTGAGGTTGTATCAGCCAGTGGTGAGGCTGTTGGACTTAGCAATGAGGTTACAAAATCTATTGGTGAGAATATAGAATCCATAACCCTCCCTTGCCACCACCCTTAACCATCATGAACAAGTGAGGTTGTGGAATTTGGCAGTGACATTGTTGGTTCCCGCAGTGAGGTTGTAGGATCTCATGGTGAGATGGCTGGTTCCTACAGTGAGGTTGTAGAATCTAGCGGTGAGATGGCTGGTTCCTGTACAATGAAGTTATAGAATCTAGTGATGAGATGGCTGGTTCCCGCAGTGATGTTGTAGAATTTAGCAGTGAGATGACTGGTTCCAGTTGTGAGGTTGTAAGATTGAGCGGTTGGGTTGTAGAATCTATTGGTCAGGTTGCTGGTTCCCGCATTCAGACTGTAGAATCTAGCGGTCAGGCTGCTGGTTCCAGCAGTGGGGTTGTAGAATCTAGTGGTGAGATGACTGGTTCCTGCATTCAGACTGTAGAATCTAGCAGTCAGGCTGCTGGTTCCAGCAGTGAGATTGTAAGATTGTGCAGTCGGTTTGTAGAATCTAGCAGTCAGGTTGCTGGTTCCCGCATTCAGACTGTAGAATCTAGCGGTCAGGTTTCTTGTCCCCACAGTGAGGCTGTAGAATCTAGCAGTTAGGTTGTTGGTTCTCGCAGTGAGGCTGTAGAATCTAGCGGTCAGGTTTCTGGTCGCCGCAGTGAGGCTGTAGAATCTAGTGGTGAGATGGCTGTTTCCCACACAATGAGGTTGTAGAATCTAGCAGTGAGGTTGCTGATTCCCGCAGTGAGGTTGTAAGATTGAGCGGTTGGGTTGTAGAATCTAGCAGTCAGGTTGCTGGTTCCTGCAGTGGGGCTGTAGAATCTAGCGGTCAGGCTGCTGGTTTCCAGCGGTGACCAAATTGAGGTTTAGTGCCACTGTGTGTCTGTATTACTGCTCCAGTGTGGTAGCATTGTATTATGTATAGGCCATCAGAGGCGGTCAGTCAGTGCGTGTTTGCGCAGTGTGTTCTGGGTAAGCAGAACGGGGATGCACCCAGCCTCTCTAACATGATGAAAACAGCAGCTGCAACCAGAGCCGGGGAAAGCGGAGAGTGAGTGCTGTGCACAGCGACGGAAATCCAGTATTCGCAATTAATTATTTAGGGCAGAGTTTAATGTGAAGACCTATATCTGTCCTTATTGTCTGTCTGGAAGATTCAGTCGGCAGCGTGAAAGCACAGGTTTAATTTTAAATTGAACTGCATCTTTTAATATAAATAACCATGTTGTGAATATGTCATATTTTGGCTTTAATACACAGTACCTTAGAATTGGCTTCGGCTAGTAAGTCTGCTTTATTAAATCTACATTATTGTTAAAGCTGCATAGTACGATGAAAACATCAAATCTTCAAAACCAAATGAATCAATTAGATTTTACTCTACATATCTGAATTAGATACTGGTGCACTTATTAAACATTTTTTGCCACATAGCAGCGAATACTGAGGCAATGTAATAGAACCTGTTACTGCAGACCCCTATGGTGTCAGAGTTTTGGCATGCTTGCCAAAATTAATTTTGCATCGTTGCACTTCAAATATCTCAAAAGTTTGTCATTTTAAATAGAAGTTACATCAAACTAAAGCGATGTAGATTATAATGATCAACCTAATATATTTATCTAAAAAAATGACAAAAACTCTAAACCATCGGACTATGCAACTTTTAAAATAATATTATTATCGCTATTATTCTTTTTTTTAAATAGCTTTCCTAGCTGGAATTATCCAGAATATAAAGAGATGTGAATATAATGAGTTTTCATACATATGATGAGTTAGCCCTAGAGTAACAACATATGTTTAGTCATGAGCCAATACCTTTGAGAAGTAGGTCTAGAAAAGTAATTTTAAGAAGAGATAGTTCCTGAAATTAGTCACACAATTATACAAGTTCAAAATAGTTTATATGGTCACGAGATGAAGGTGTTGCCAACACATTCGTTGTAATAGCTGACACTCATCAATTCTATTCTAAGCATGACCAATATATCTACTATATATATGCGCACTTATGGGATATATATAGATGATATATCATGATTGCGTGAATATTGTCATGTTGCATGTCATGTCTTGCTGCTTACAATCTAATCTCGACGTAGCTCATATTTCTTGTGCTTGCCCCTCCTCTTAGATGGTGTTGTATCGATTTCCCTCAGAATCCGGTCAGTTTCCCTCAGAATCCCTTCAAAATCCCCTCAGACACTCTCAGAATCCTTCCAGAATCTCTTCTGAATCACTTCAGAACACCCTCAGTATGCCCTCAGAATCCCATTAGAATCTCCTCAGAATTACTTCGTAATCCTCTCTGATTCTCCTTAGGATCTCCTCAGAATCCCTGCAGAATCCCTCAGAATCCATTCAGAGAATCCCCTCGGAATCTCCTGAAAAATCCCTTGAAAAGTCCATCAGGACACCCTCAGAATCCCCCCCAGAATCGTCTGAGAATCTCCTCAGAATCCCTTCAGCATCTCCTCAGAATCTCGTTAGAATCCCCTCAGAATCCCTTCAGAATCCCCCCATAATCTCATCAGAATCCCCTCAAAATCTCATTAGATTCCCTTCAGAATCCCCTCAGAATCCCTTCAGAATCCCCTCAGAATCTCTTCAGAACACCCTAAAAAATCCCCTTAGAAAACCTTCAGAATCCACTCAGAATCTCCTTAGAATTCTCTCAGAATCCCCTGAAAATCTTTTTAGAATCACTTCAGAATCCCCTTAGAATCCACTCAGAATCTTCTCAGAATCTCTTCAGAATCACTTCAGAAAAGCCTCAGAACACCCTCAGAATCCCCACAGAATATTTTCAAAATCCCCTCTGAACACCTTCTTCTCCTGTCAGCCCTCCTCAACCCTTCTTAGTTCTTCTCAGCCCTTCTGATTCCCCTCAACCCCTAGCCCCTTTCCGACCACCACAGCTCTTCTCAACTCCTCTCAGCCCCTCTTAGTCCTCTCAATCCCTCTTCATTAACCAACCCCTCTCAACCCCGTCAACCCCTCACCTTCCGTCAGCCCCCTTAACCCCCCTCAATCTCCTCAACCCCCCTCAATCTCCTCAACCCCCTTTCAACCCCCGTCAGCCCCCCTTAACCCCCCTCAAATCCCCTCAAGCCCCTTCCATTCCATCAACCCAACTCAACCCCATCACCTTCCATCAGCCCCCTGAACCACCCACCCATCCCCCCTCCCCTCCCCCACCCACCAAGTCTCTCCCACCACATCCCCCCCTCCCCCCCCATCTCCTTCCCAGCACATCCCCCCCCCCCCCCATCTCGCTACCACCACATCGCCCCTCCTACAGCTATGGAGTCCCATTTGCCGTTGACATCTAATTGACCCCGACCGTTCTCCACGCACTCGCCACTTTTTGTTCGTCGGGGACTGCCTGTGTGCTGTCATTGTGCTCCCCCCGTGTGAACCAGACCCGCTATTCTCCGGTGTGGTGCTGGGTGGTTGGAGATTTACGTCCTGGTAACATCCAAGGTCATATCAGGACGGGTACCGACTTGTGACAGTGCGCACTCATGGTGACTTTATACTGCTGTCCCACTTGGAAATTATCCCGCCGGCACCATTACCTGCTATCCCACTCAGACACATTATCCCGACACTGATCTAACCAGTCCTTGCTCTATCCTATTAATGCCGAGCACCAATCTAGGAAGTGACAAGTATCATTTTGATAAGTTATGGGTTTGACTCGATTGGGAACCAAACTCCTGATCTCCCGCACGCGAGGCCCGCGCTCTACCGATTCGGCCACCGCGCCCGGGCGGTGCTGAGTGAGTGTTGAGTGTTGATTGGTGAGTGCTGAAAGCCCTTGATGCCCCACTCCGCCTCCAGACGGCGCCACCACTGTGCCTGCAGCTGTAAGGAGTGCATTGTAATCAGAGTGAGATCACACGCCACTGCAGCAGGCCGCTCACTTAATTTGCTTAACTGTTTTTTGCCCTTTTCTCATAAATGTGTCGGGGGGGGGGGGGGGGAAACTGCCCCATCCTTCGATCCAACGCCTTATTAGTTGATTGGTTGTTGGAGTTTTACATCCTGGCAAACATCTAAGGTCATATCAGAATGGCTACAATATATGGGTCAGTCGTGTATAATATATGAGTGACAGTGCGCACTCATGGCAACCTTTATAGTGCTGTCCCACTGAGAGATGAGGTCACCAGCACAATGACCTGATATCCCATTCAGTCACATTATCCTGACACTGAACTAACCAGTCCTTGCCCTATCCTATTAATGTCGAGTGGCTGGCTAGGAAGTGACAAGTATACATTTAAAGTCATTTTGTCTGACTTGATCAGTGTTTGAACCCATGGATTCGAACCCCACGATCTCCCAAATTGGGATACGGACGCTCAACTCATTTGGTCATCCCATCTGGTCGGCGCTTTCTAATTAGATGTATTGATATAAATATGAATTACATGAAGTTATATTGTTTTAATTAATTAATTAATTTACAGGCGCGAACACAGCATCAGCCTTCTCAGCAAGGTTAATAAACATGAGGCTTTGTATTGTTTTACATGATAGAAGTGACCAACTGGTACTGGGACAGGAAGCACCTGCTGACCAGCTGCCTTTGCTTACCTGTCCCCACTAGCAATAGGGCTCCAAGCTGCTCTAACTGTACACCACAGAACTTTCCAGAATCAGCACACAATAGATTCACCTGTACCGCTTATATAATACTTGCATAAAGGTAAACATGTATACATGCACATAAAGTGAGAGGAATGAGGGTGTCAGGTGAGTACAATCAGATAACATAGTGAGAGTCAGAGGTAAGTAAAATCAGGTAGTGCATTGAAAGTGAATTGGAAAGTAAGTATAATCAGGTAATACATTAAGAGGGAACGCAAAGGTAAATGCAATTAGGTAATGTTTTGGTGTTTTTTTTCCGTGATGGTTTATTTACCCTGTCATAATGAATAAGTCGCATTGCGGCTTGTGTTCCTCGCTGAACAGCAATAGTCTCAATTTGGTAGTAGCCTTGTCATCTTAGCTGTTAGTAGTTATGTTAGTCTTTTTGTGGGGTTTTATTTTGGTGCCACATGTGCAACATTTTGGTATAGACCTACCGCCCGCGGCAATAGAGTCAATAGAAAGGTAAGTAAAATGAGGTGATGCATTGAGATTCAATATGGAATTAAGTACAATCAAGTAATGCATTTAGAGTCAATAGGAAGGAAAGTACAATTAGGCAATGTGTTTAAAGTCAATAGAAAGGTAAGTACAATCAGGCAATGCATTAAGAGTAAATACGGAGGTAAGTACTGTCACATAGGAAGGTAACTACACTTAGATAATGCATTAAGAGAAAATAGGTATGTAAGTACTAGATAAAGGATTCACCCGCTACCCGCAGTACACGGGTGAAGACCAGCCTTATATAAAAAAGGTCGAGAAATCGGGTTAATGAAATGAGTCTTTATGAGAGCCTAATTTCACAATCTAAGAAGCAACATCTATTCTTTGTATGTGTCTTCATATTTCCCCGCTACCTTTGAGTTGAAAAATATAATAAAACATCTGGTTTAATAAGATTTAAAAGTGAAATCGACGGCGTTCTATGGCCGCCATCTTGTCTTTTTGCATTCTCTCCCATTTCACCAACTCTGTGCCGATATAAGTAACCATTTGACAGTGGAGCCAGGCACTGTACTTCCTGTTCCATACTAAAGCTATTTTCACCCATATTTACACTACGTTGTCGTTCACCCATGTACTACAAGTACAGGGTGAATCTTTTATCTATGTAAGTACAATCAGGTAATGCATTAACAGTCAATATGAAGGTAAGTATAATTAGATAATGCAGTGAAATGTAATAGGGAGGTAAGCACAATTAGGTCATGCAATAAACAGGTTATGTATCTAGAATCAATAGAGAGGTAAATACAATCACACAGCGCATCAGTAGAAATCACATGTCATGTATTACCACTATTTTCAAAACCATCACAGAGCGATTAATTATGATCACGTTTCCAAAACTGTTTAGACAATGAATTTAAATTAAATACTATATCAACGATCATTATCTGCGAACATTTCTTTTCTATAAAACAATAATCACCCCCACCACTACCTTTCTCCTCATGTCCTTATTAATTAATTCATGCACACTACACAGTGTCATTGTTTTGAAAAAGGATCTGCAGAATCTGCATCAGCCTCTCTGAATTTCAGTTATGTGCGAGCTCGGTCTATCATGATAGAATTTATTTTGGTTTGTTATTGAAACAAGAGTTGATTAAGTAAGGGAAATTTCAATCGCGGACAGTTGATCTTCCTCATTCCACTGCTCCTTGCCATATCCTAGTAATGCCGTGCACCAGGCTAGGTTGTGACAAGTAATTGTTAAGTCTTTGATTTGACTCGACCGGGGTTCAAACCCAGGGGTTCGAATCCAATGACCTACCAATGCAGGAGGCGGACACTCAACTCATGTGGCCATCCCGTCTGATTATGACAGTGAAGTTCATTAAGCCTGACTGTTATCAATTAAAGCTGCCTCCCAAACATATATTACTACGACACATCTGGAATACCCAATCACTTCTCAACCGAGGTTTAGGAGCCAAAGACAGGACGATCAGCAAGTAACTGATACATATTTCACAACTGCCCTTTTCTTCTATTTCTTTTGGTAGATGATATTTGGTATATTTTGTATTATTATTTTATCCCCGAGCCAAAGACAGGACGACCAGCAAGTAACTGATACATGAGCCTGTCTCAAAAGGTGATAACTCTTTTTGTGTTGTCCATTGTAACGATTGACACAAAACAGCACAGAAACAGTTACACTGAAAACACAAGGACATTTGCTTCAAATCAATATGTATTCTATTGGGATTATGAAACACCATGTAAAAAAACAAATCAGTTTATCCTGATCAAATGCATAAGCAGATAGTATGTTGATCATTACAATGGAGAAAGTTTTGTCCCATATTGCTTACCACCTTTTGAGACAGTCTCACATGTTTCACAACTGCCTTTTTTTTCCTTCTTTTTTTTTGGTCAATGATATTTGGTATATTTGCTATATTTTAAAAATATATATTTTATCCCCAAAGCACTGGTTGATTATTAAAGATAAAGAAGAAAATACCAAAACCCCATTCATATTCTATTTAATGTATTAATCCAAATAATCTTCCTCCCCTCAACCATTTGGGGACCGTATAGCCAGAGAGGGAGTTAGAAAAGGAGTATTTCAGTTGGGGAGGAAGGAGAAGGAGAATTTCACTTCCGGCTCAAATAGGCGCCAATAACAGCCACTCGGTCACGTGATTGGTTAATGGTCGGTGAGCTGCTAACAAAACGCCCTCCTGTCTCCCTGGGGATCAAGGTCGGAGGTCAGAGGGTCAATCCAATCACCATGGGAACGGGTCCAGGAAAGCAGGTTAGGTGCAGTATTGGTCAGCAGTACGCTATGCTACGTCTGCTATTGGAGTGCAGACTGTTACCTCTACAGGACATCAATGCCACCCAGAGAGGACTATTAGGAGGAAGGTCAAAGTACTCTTATATACGTCTAATTCAGGTGATCCATTATCGAGAACTAGTATTAGGATTAAGGTCATAATATTCTGCTGTAAGTTATAACTCTAGTCCAGGTGACCTATAGAGGACTATTAAGAGTAAATTCATAGTACTCTGCTATAGCTCTAACGCAGGTCACATATTATAGGGGACCATTACGAGTATTACGAGTAAAGTCATAGTATTCTGCTATAGCTCTAATTCAGGTCACCTATTATAGGGGCCTATTACTAGTATTACGAGTAAAGTCATAGTATTCTGCTATAACTCTAATTCAGGTCACCTATTATAGGGAACTATTACTAGTATTAGGAGTAAAGTCATGGTATTCTGCTATAGCTATAATGCAGGTCACCTATTATAGGGGACTATTACTAGTATTAAGAGTAAAGTCATAGTATTCTGCTATAGCTCTAATTCAGGTCACCTATTATAGGGGACTATTACTAGCATTAGGAGTAAAGTCATGGTATTCTGCTATAGCTCTAATTCAGGTCACCTATTATAGGGGACTATTACTAGTATTAAGAGTAAAGTCATAGTTTTCTGCTATAGCTCTAATTCAGGTCACCTATTATAGGGGACTATTACTAGCATTAGGAGTAAAGTCATAGTATTCTGCTATAGCTCTAATTCAGGTCACCTATTATAGGGGACTATTACTAGCATTAGGAGTAAAGTAATAGTATTCTGCTATAGCTCTAATTCAGGTCACCTATTATAGGGGACTATTACTAGCATTAGGAGTAAAGTCATAGTATTCTGCTATAGCTCTAATTCAGGTCACCTATTATAGGGGACTATTACTAGCATTAAGAGTAAAGTCATAGTATTCTGCTATAGCTCTAATTCAGGTCACCTATTATAGGGGACTATTACTAGCATTAGGAGTAAAGTCATAGTATTCTGCTATAGCTCTAATTCAGGTCACCTATTATAGGGGACTATTACTAGTATTAAGAGTAAAGTCATAGTATTCTGCTATAGCTCTAATTCAGGTCACCTATTGTAGGGGACTATTACTAGCATTAGGAGTAAAGTCATAGTATTCTGCTATAGCTCTAATTCAGGTCACCTATTATAGGGGACTATTACTAGCATTAGGAGTAAAGTCATAGTATTCTGCTATAGCTCTAATTCAGGTCACCTATTATATGGGACTATTACTAGCATTAGGAGTAAAGTCATAGTATTCTGCTATAGCTCTAATTCAGGTCACCTATTATAGGGGACTATTACTAGCATTAAGAGTAAAGTCATAGTATTCTGCTATAGCTCTAATTCAGGTCACCTATTATAGGGGACTATTACTAGCATTAGGAGTAAAGTCATAGTATTCTGCTATAGCTCTAATTCAGGTCACCTATTATAGGGGACTATTACTAGTATTAAGAGTAAAGTCATAGTCTTCTGCTATAGCTCTAATTCAGGTCACCTATTATAGGGGCATATTACTAGTATTAGGAGTAAAGTCATAGTATTCTGCTATAGCTCTAATTCAGGTCACCTATTATAGGGGACTATTACTAGCATTAGGAGTAAAGTCATAGTATTCTGCTATAGCTCTAATTCAGGTCACCTATTATAGGGGACTATTACTAGCATTAAGAGTAAAGTCATAGTATTCTGCTATAGCTCTAATTCAGGTCACCTATTATAGGGGACTATTACTAGCATTAGGAGTAAAGTCATAGTATTCTGCTATAGCTCTAATTCAGGTCACCTATTATAGGGGACTATTACTAGTATTAAGAGTAAAGTCATAGTATTCTGCTATAGCTCTAACGCAGGTCACCTATTATAGGGGACTATTACTAGTATTAGGAGTAAAGTCATAGTCTTCTGCTATAGCTCTAATTCAGGTCGCCTATTATAGGGGCATATTACTAGTATTAGGAGTAAAGTCATAGTATTCTGCTATAGCTCTAATTCAGGTCACCTATTATAGGGGACTATTACTAGCATTAGGAGTAAAGTCATAGTATTCTGGTATAGCTCTAATTCAGGTCACCTATTATAGGGGACTATTACTAGTATTAAGAGTAAAGTCATAGTATTCTGCTATAGCTCTAATTCAGGTCACCTATTATAGGGGACTATTACTAGTATTACGAGTAAAGTCATAGTCTTCTGCTATAGCTCTAATTCAGGTCACCTATTATAGGGGCATATTACTAGTATTAGGAGTAAAGTCATAGTATTCTGCTATAGCTCTAATTCAGGTCACCTATTATAGGGGACTATTACTAGCATTAGGAGTAAAGTCATAGTATTCTGCTATAGCTCTAATTCAGGTCACCTATTATAGGGGACTATTACTAGCATTAGGAGTAAAGTCATAGTCTTCTGCTATAGCTCTAATTCAGGTCACCTATTATAGGGGACTATTACTAGTATTACGAGTAAAGTCATAGTCTTCTGCTATAGCTCTAATTCAGGTAACTCATTATACAGGACTTTTAGGAGTAAGGGCATACATAGTATTCCGCTCTAAGTTATAACTCTAATTCAGATTACCTATTATGCAGGACTATTAGGAGTAAGGTAACCGTATTCTGCAATAACCCTAAAGTAGGTGAAGCATTAATTTATAATGCTACATGAACTACCAGCACCATGTCAACTCCAACCATCCCCCATCCCCACCAGCTGACGAGCATCACTTCTATTTCTAAGGATGATTGGCTTGGTTTGGTTGCTGAAGTCTTACGTCCTGGCAACATCTACGGTCATATCAGGACGGGTACCGACTTGCACGCTCATGGCAACTTCATAGTGCCGCCCCACTAGGATACCAGGTCACTTGCACTATGACCTGATATCCCACTCAGTCGCATTATCCAGACAGTGAGCGAACCAGTCATTGCCCTATCCTATTAATGACGAGCTCCAGGCTAGGAAGCAACAAGTATCAATTTGATAATTTATTGGTTTGACTCGACCGGGAACCGAGTACCCGATTTACCACGCGGCCCCCGCTCTACCGACTCACCAACCATGACCTGTCTAAGAATGACATGTACGTGTATAATATATGGGTGCTAATATGTATATAAATACCTGATGTATATATGATATATATATGATATATATATATGATATATATCCTAATTGCGCATCTATTGTCACGCTGCATGTCATATGCTGCTCCATCCATCTTGCCATTGCATCTCGATGTTTTTAATAATTTAGTGCGCTTTTCTCCGCCTCTAAATGCTGCTGTGTCGCTTCGCATCTCTCAACCCCCAACCTCACAACTCTTTTGTCAGCCCCTCTCAGCCTTTCCAATGCCCTTCAGCCCCCTTCGTTCTATCTCAACCCCACTCAGCCCATCCCAGGCCCAAACAGCTCTTATCAGCCCCTCTCTGCCGTTATCAGCCCCGCTCAGCTGATCTCAGCCCATCTCAGCCCCTCTCAGGCCATCAACCCCCCCTCTGCTCCTGTAAGTCCCTCTCAGGCCCTCTCAGCTCCCACCAGCTCCTATCAGTTCCTCTCAACTCCTAGCAGTTCCTCCCAGTTCCTCTCAGCTCCCCACAGTTCCTCTCAGCTCCTTTCAGCTCCCATGGGTCCGTGTAAGCCTTTACCAGCCCCTGTTAGCAATTCTCAATTCTCTTCAGCCCCTCCCAGTTCCCACCAGCCCCTCTCAGCCCCTCTAAGCCCCTCTTAGCTCCCCTCAGTGCCTCTCAGACCTCCTCCCACCTCCTCAAGTCAAACTGAACTCGTTCTCATCCATGGGATTACCGGACGTGGTGGCCGTGCGGAAGGTCGGGAGTTCGAATCCCAGCCGAGTCAAACCAATGAGTTATAAAATTAATACTTGTCCCTACCTAGCCAGGCGCTCGATATTACTAGGACAGGCCAAGGACTGGTTAACTCAGTGCCAGGATAATGTGACTGAGTGGGATATTGGGTCAGGGTACGGTGGCCTGATTTCCCAGTGGGGCAGCACTATAAAGTTGCCATGAGCGCGCACTGTCACAAATCAGCACCCATCCTGATATGACCATGCATGTTGCTATGACCTAACACTCCAGCAACCAACCAACCATTAATGGGGTAAGGAGGAGGAATCTGAAATGGCGCTAAGTCGCCATAATGCATGATGATCTATACATGCCTTGCTATGCAGATTACTTTGCATATTTGCATAATATTCTGCATCATTCCAACATTTTTTTCTATTATTTATTAGCATTGTTTGACTTGTACATCGAATAAAAGATTGGTTCCATCGAAAGATATGATGATCCTTGGGTTTCCACTTCGATGCCAATTATTGTTTATTTTATAATAACATTATTCAATTTGTAAGTCAGCAATTGAGGAGTCCAAGCGCAAAACCTTTTTTTTTCATAGATAAAAATTGGTATCTAACCTTGAAAAGGTTAATTTGTTTGCATTCATAAATTTGTTTGTTCACTGCTTCATAACCATTTCATCACAAGAAAAGTTGAATTAGTGAGAATTAAAATTACCTTCAGCTACATATCTTTTATTTTAATTTAATTGTTGGATTGGCGTTTACAGGTTATTTTGCATGAACTCTTCAATTCACTTGTTTATGGGTTGCTTTTATTGGTAAATAAAATGTCTCCATCTTTTAGTTAAACAAGAACCCTGTAAATATGCTATATAATATGCGATATCATAGAATGACTCCTGTGAATGAGAGCACCCTACTAAATTTACATGATTGCTTCTGTTCATTTTAAGAACCGAGATTTTAAATTGACTATCTTCTATCTGACGGTATGGATATAAGATTCCAAACCGGAAGTCCAATATAGCATGCTACTCTGATTTCATCGACATTAAACTGTGCTATATTCTGCACGTGAACTGCGTCACTTCCGGTCCTAACAACCATTCCGGAAACTGCGCACTTCTTTTAACTATGCACATGTGACAGTCTTCCATCGATCCCTATGAGAATGCTAATCCCGCAGCCTCAATATTCAATGTCCAACTCTAAAATATCTCTTGTATTATTATTACATTTCCCATTGCTTTAAAATCCATTTAGAAGTTATGCAATATGATTAGGCTATGTACATCTGCTTAGATGTACATAGTAGGCTAAGTTATCATATACAGGTTAGGAATAAAAACTTTGAAAATTAAAAAAAAACTAATACAGAAACTACTAACACCCAAAACCGCAAAAGGTTGGCCCGAGAAAGATCAGGTAAACACTGCTGAGTGCAGGACCAGACCAATCCAGTATCACAGGTGTCCAGCGTTGAAAACAAGCACCCTCAAGGGAGCTTACACGTTATGGGCAGAATAAAAAACTTGTGCAAAAAAAAGAAAAAAGTTATGATACTATAGTAATGGGGGTCATACAAATGGGAAATGTTCTGTCTCGAACAGGATTGGAGCCCACACGTTCTGCCATTCTGGAACTAGCATTATAACCGTGATACTTCCTAGACTTCCTGATACAATCACCCTGTCCATGCCTACCTGTCTATGCGGCTCCTTGCCTGAGAGGTCACTGCTGACTACTACATTAATCCCCCTGGAATCAAGAGTCCATTAGATAAGTTGTTTACTGCTTATGATTACACACATACAGGCATCATCATCCTCATGCTGTCGGTCGTGATGCGACAAAGACTGCTTTCATTACTTGACTGTCGCTCTCCATTTAGCTCTCTGCTGTGAGAGTGATGTCCATGAGTCGGTCTTAATGTCTCTCAGCTTCAGGTTTCTCTTGATGATATCCTTGAACCGGAGACGAGGGCACCCTTTCTTTCTGTAACCAGAAGACAGTTGAGAATAGAGGATCTGCTTTGGTAGCCTGTCTGATGACATCCTCATGAGGTGTCAGTCCACCGGAGATTCTTTATGTTCAGAAGATCTTCCATAGAGGGCAGCCCCATCTGTTCGAGTATTTCCTTATTTGTCACTTTTTCCTTCCAGGTTAGCCTCATGATTGAATGCAGATGTCGCATCATGAAGGCATGCAGCTTTTTCACCTGTCATCTGTACACTGTCCAGGCCTCGGCTCCGTATAGTAGGGTGGATAGCATTATTGCACAGTAGATCTTGCCTTTGACCCGCATCGACACATGGTAGTTGTTCCAGAGTCTCTGGCGTAGTCGGCCGAAAGATGCGCTAGCCTTGGCCATCCTCCTCTGTATTTCAGCATCAATGCATCTATCACTTGATATAGTGCTTCCAAGGTAGGTGAATTCCGGAACAGAGTTCAGCTTATTTCCGTCAACCATGATATCCTCCTCTTGGGTTCTTGTAGAGTGTGGTTCGTACAGCACCTCCATCTTCTTGATGTTAATCTTCAGGCCAAACTTCTTTGATGCATCGGAGAAAGCGTTCACTATTTTCTGGATACATTTCATGAAAGCTGCCTGCAAAAGTGTTGAAGTGCTGCTGGCTTTTGCAAGTTACCAGCGGCACTCTCTTGGGGAACAAATAGATGCTTCACACCGGCAAGAACATGTCCAGACAGGCGCAAAACTATTTTGCAATACACTTCCATATACAGGGTAGGTTCAACAGCCATACATCATGTAGCTTTACCAGATCCTGGTCATGGCACCAGTGTAATTTGGTGGGACACACATGAGAAATATTGTACCTAGATCAGGATTCGAACCCACACTTCTTGCCATACCTTGGCTAGCATTGGATCCATTACATTTCCTAGAATCCCTCGTGCAATCACCTTGTCCACGCCGATTATCTATGTGGCTATTTCTCTGAGAGGTCAGTGCAGACTACTACACTATTCGACAGAAGAAACCTGTCATTCCATTGGTCTACAATATTCAAATAGAAAGATACTTCCCTAAAGTGGAGTCCCAGGGTTAAGTGGACTGCTTATGGTCGCAATGCAATCCCACAACACCTCCCACCAGCAGGACAGAGTTGGATATGAATATTCCCCAGAGAATTATTATTTGTCAAAATATACAAGAATGGTTATTGATAAGTGTGACCCGATATATATATCGGAAAATATAGCAAAAACCCCAAACCATCGGACTACGCACCCTTTAGTTTAAGTGTATCACCCCCCCCCCCCCCACCTCACACAGACACTCTGTTCCCACACACTTGGATGGGCCGGTATTTCCCCGAACCAAACTCCAGATACCCCTCTCCACCCCCACTATACTCTTCACACACCCGCCCCCACCCACCCACTCACCTCCGCTCCATATATGGACAGATTTTTTCCCACCTCGTTAGAGCCGGTTCCCCCTCCTTACCCAGTCATCCCAAGCCCCCACCTCCACCTACACCCCCACCTCCACCAACACCCACACCCACACCCACACCCACACCCACACCTACACCCCAACCTACCCCCACCCACCTCAACAGTCACACCCACCCTCCACCCTTACCTCCACCCCACCCACACTCATATCCACACTCCACCCAGACTCCCCCACCTCCACCCCTACCCCCACCTCCACCCACACCCACACTCCTATCCCCAACTCCACCCCCACACTCACCTCCATCCCTACCCACACCTCACACCACCATCTCACCCCCACCACCACTCTCACCCCCACCACCACCTCCACCCCATTCCCCACCACATCCCCACACTCACCTCCACCCGTACCAACACCTCACACCACCACCACCACCCCACCACCACCCCCACCTCCACCCGACCACCTCACCCCCACCACCTCCACACCACCACCCACACCTCCGCACCCTCTTTGTAACGCCCGGTCTGCCCGACAATCCATATTACCGATCGCTGTTTGCCGCAATGTCGTCTGCTGCTTTCCCGCTCTTCACATGGCCCCTTTAATGCAAACCTTTCCAGCCGCCTCTTTCCATCACAGTTGCCTGTAGCGGTATACACCCGTGCCGATAGATCCCCCATATGCTCCATACCCCATATATATATAGACACATACATATATATACACATATATATGTATATATACAGTCATCATCATCATCATCATCACCATCATACTGTCAGTCGAGATGCGACAAAGACTGCTTTCATTACTTGACTGCCGCTCTCCATTTAGCTCTCTGCTGTGAGAGTGATGTCCATGAGTCAGTCTTAATGTCTCTCAGCTTCAGGTTTCTCTTGATGGTACATTTCATGAAAGCTGCCTGCAAAAGTGTTGAAGTGCTGCTGGCTTTTGCAAGTTACCAGCGACACTCTCTTGGGGAGCAAATAGAGGTTTCACACCGGCAAGAACATGTCCAGACAGGCGCAAAACTATTTGTCCCTGCAGTGGCTGGTCGGGAGATGTTGGGAGTTTCATACATCAACCGCCCTTAATGCAATACCTGCAATACCTGCATACCTGCATAACCTACTCTGAGTGATAAATCAGGGATGAAAGTGGTCTCCGGGAGAAAAAGAGGAAATGCTGATATTGTCCCATAGGTTTAGCCAAAGACCCTATATATACAGTAACACCTCTCTAAATCGACGGACCACGAGACCGACTTTATGTGGTCCATTTAGGGAGGTGGTCGGTTTAGGGAGTGAGAATATCCTTACAATGGTATTGTTGGGACCCACATAAAGCGATTGGTAGAGGTGATTGGTCGATCTGTGGAGGTGGTCGGTTAGGAATGGTTTACTGTGCATATAGTAAAACCTCTCTAAACCGACCGACCATGGGCCTGACTTTAGGGCGAGTGTGACAGTACGCGCTCATGGTGACTTCTTAGTGCTTCCCCATTGGGAAATCAGGCTGCCAGCATCATGACCTGATATCCCACTCAGTCAGATTATCCTGACACTGAGCTAGCCATTTATGGAGGTGGTCGGTTCAGGGAGATTTTTTTTATTGTTACAATGGTATTGTATGAAGGATCGTTTGGGACCCAAATAAAGCGATCGATAGGCCCTATATAGTAATGATTGATCTGTAGAGAGGTTTACTCTGTATATATATACATATATATATATCCATATATACATACATATACATATACATATATATAAATACATATATATATACAGTAAAACATCTCTAAATCGACCGACCTTGGGACCGACTATAACGTTGTCCATTTAGGAAGGTGGTCAAGGTGGTTGCTTTAGGGAGTTAGAATATGGTTAGAATGGTATTGTTGGGACCCAAATAAAGCGATCAATATAGGGGAGTGGTCGATCTGTGGAGGTGGTCGGTTAGAGAGGTTTTACTGTATATATATATATATGCATAATGTTGGGACCCAAATAAAGTGACTGAAAGAGGGGAGTGGTCGATCTGTGGAGGTGGTCTGTTAGCGAGGTATTACTGTATATATATATGCACATTGTTGGGACCCAAAAAAATCGACTGAAATAGGGGAGTGGTCGATCTGTGGAGGTGGTCGATTAAAGAGGTTTTACTGTACATACACACATATATATATATACACACACATATATATACACATATATATATATACATACACACATATACATTCACACATATATATATATACATACACACATATACACACGCACATATATATACATCATCATCATCATCATGCTGTCGGTCGCAATGCGACAAAGACTGCTTTCATTACTTGACTGCCGCTCTCATTTCATGAAAGCTGCCTGCAAAAGTGTTGAAGTGCTGCTGGCTTTTGCAAGTTACCAGCGGCACTCTCTTGGGGAGCAAATAGAGGTTTCACACCGGCAAGAACATGTCAAGACAGCCGCAAAACTATTTGTCCCTGCAGTGGCTGGTCAGGAGATGTTGGTTGTTCCATACATCAACCGCCCTTCATGCTGCCACAGTGACATGGTTTTCTGTTCAGGGTTTGCTGCCTTAGCCTTCCGTTCTGTCAAGAACCTGTACCACAAGGCAGTGGTTTACAACTCTGCAGGGCAGGGGCATCAAACTCCCTGAGGTATTGCAATACCTTCAATACCTGCATACACCATATATATACGCACACATATATATACACATATATAGATATACACACATATATATATAGACACACATATATATACACACACATATATATATATATACATATATATGTCTTCGTGCCGGCACTCTGGTCTGCTACACATACATCTCGCCATTCCGTGCATCGCCACCAAATCACACGGCACTTATACACAGACGTGTTCCTGCCCATTTTAGAGCACCAGGGCATTTTACACCGACGTTTACTATGCATCCGTTGGCATTGCCATGGCAACGAACACTCTGGTTTTTCAGTTTTTTTAAACCGCGCCATTGATCTTCATATAACTGTTTTAAGAGCCGATACATTTTAAGCGAATGTAAATGTTCCCATTCGCTCGGACTCCTTATTTTTGTAATAAACCTACCCTAATATTCATGTGGCTTATTACAAAAGGTTGGTTGGTTGTGGGAGTTTTATCTCTTGCAACATCTAAGGTCATATCAGAACGTGTACTGACTTGTGACAGTGCACAGTCATGGCAGGTGTATATTACGTCCCCACTGGGAGAACAGGCCGCCAGCACTATGAAACTGTATCCCACTCAGCCACATTATCCTGACACTGAGCCAACCAGTCCTTTCCCTATCCTAATAATGCAGAACGCCTGGCGAGGAAGCGACAAGTATCAATATTTAAGTCAAATCCTACGATCTACCAAAAGGGGAGACGGACGCTCAACTCATTCGGCCATCCTGTCTGGTCCGAAATTGAGAACGGTAAATACACATGTAGGTCAGTTGAATTTCTGGAATAGTTTTCTTGTTTTCCTTTTTCGTTTGTAATCGCAAGCTAACAGAAATAAATAATCTCTGAATCTATCACAGTATCCGTGGCATTGTTAGTAGAAGTGACCCGGTCCTTGTGTTACCTGGAATAACATAAATATAATTGATTTATGTTGCAATTATATTATGCTATGATTGACTTATGTGCATAATAAGGAAGCCATTAACATTCAAACTGATATGGGTTTATTTTAGTATGGACCAACCTTGCACATGTTGTAGCTTTGGTTCGGTTTCATGGTGACTCTGACTGAAGTCAGTAGACTTTATTCACACGTGATGAGAAGGCCAAATGAAGGCCAGTTGAATTTCTGGGATCGTTTACTTGTTTTCCTTTTTAGTTTGTAATCACAAGCTAACAGAAATAAATAATCTCTGAATCTATCACAGTATCCGTGGCATTGTTAGTAGAAGTGACCCGGTCATTGTGGTACCTGGAATAACATAAATATAATTGATTTATATTGCAATTATATTATGCTATAATTGACTTATGTGCATAATAAGGAAGCCATTAATATTCAAACCGTTATGGGGTTTTTAGTATGGACCAACCTTGCACACGTTGTATGTAGCTTTGGTTCGGTTTCACGGTGACTCTGACTGAAGTCACTAGACTTTATTCACACGTGATGATAAGGCCAAATGAAAAAGAAATTGGTGATCGTCCTTTTGAAATAAACATCAGGATCGGGTGGCCGGTTTTTATTTTAAATTTTGACGTCGACGTAATACATAACCAGAGGCGATGGAAGTTGAACGTCCTTCTCCTGTTCTGGTAGGGCAAGTGATTCGAACTCCTGGGTTCGAACCCTGGCCGAGTCAAACCAATGACTTAAGAATTGATACGAAAGTTGATTTGCTGATAGCCCGACAATATTTTCATCAGGGGTGGGCGAATTTTCAGGCACGGGCGGGGGACGATTACCAATGTCTTCTCTTTTTGTCCTAATCATGGCTTTTCTCATTTCTTCACCAGATGCAGTGGCCGAATTGCTAAGAGCGTAGGCTTCCTGTGTGGAAGGTCGAGAGTTCGAAAACCTGACTGAGTCAACTAAATGGCTTACAACATTGATGATTGCCACTACCTAGCCCAGCACTCAGCATTACTAGGATAGATGCTGATAGCTCAGCATCAGGATAATGTGAGTGAGTGAGTGAGTGGGACATCGGCTCATTGAGCCTGTGACCATTTCAGGGCCTTGCGTCAACACTGTTTCAATGTAAATAGCATGTGGGACATTTTTACTAATGCAAAGCGCAAACAAATCCTAAAGTTCCTAAGAGTAACTGGGCTATATTACCTCCTATAAATTTGGCTATTTGTTATGAGTTAGATTTGACTGTCAGTTGACACAAGTCTAACTGCTTTAAACTACCTGTCTTGTTTATAAAACCATGATGTTACCATATTTGGACTATGGAGACATATTTTATTAAGCATGTTAAAAAGAATATCGAAACAAATTAAACCGTTTGCAAAATAGAGCAATTTCCATAGTTCTTGGCCCCTCAGGTATTTGCCTAACTATAGACGAAAATCATTGTAAAATTAACTTATTCCCACTAGAAACTAGAAGAAGCCAGCAATTAGCTAATGTTATGTTTAGGAGAGCTCAAGATAAGAAATATCATGATATAAATCCTGGTATAATGAGACAACATGACAAGCTCATGCTTAAAGTCATTCACACAAACAATGAACAAGTTAACAAACAGCCTACTTTTTAAGGGGTGCAAAATCTGGAATGACATGTCACTTGCAGCTCAGACCTTATCCACCTATGATGTATTCAAGAATTACTCCAAGCATTTGTTTATAAATGTGCGTAACAACTAATACATTCCTTGTATGGGTCTCAGCATTCGTAAATACTAAGTATGTACTGTTTCATTTATTGAAGTTGTTAATCTGGATTGTTATGTACTATTTCTTAGAACATCAAATTGCTATTTGTGGTCCATGTGTTTTTCTGCGTGTTTTTAATTTTGTTTGTTTTCTCTCTTGCCTCATATCACCCATCTCATCTTCCATAAAATTCACAAATCACTTAATTTGATATGTAAGTAGTTCTAAGGACCATCTGGGCTGGATGTGTTATAGTCATCACTTGTTCATTCAAATCATGGAGACCAGCTAGATAAGCATCGCTTTTATGGGATCCTTTCTGTCTGTAAGGAATTTGTATGCATTTATTGTATCACCTCAGTTTATTGTAAACATACCTTGCAGAGAGTTAAAATAAAAGAATTGAATTGTAGGGCATCACGACTCAGGTTGCATAAGTGACGTTGGTGCTCTACAATTCCATGTATTAGCTTTCTTTTGCCCTCAATAAAGAAAATCAAAATTTGTAAAAACACTTGCAATAGAGATGGGCTTGTGCTATTATTTAAAATGGATTTGACCATTTTAGAATTTCATATAAATATTGGCATGTGAACGTAATTGACAAAACCGACAGAATAGATACCGCTAGCTTTTTGTAGTGAATATGGCCCTTCTTGCTGACACAGCTTTAACAATTCAGCAATCAACCTTTTCCATAGAGCATGCTGCATAGCATTAGTTTTTGTCACTAGCATCAGAAGATAGGTTGTTCGTTGAAATCTTCTATAAGACCTTTTCCACAGAGCTGCTGCTACCCACAACATTACTTTCTACTACTGCCATCAGAGGGCAGATTGGTGCTGGAAATCCTCTTATAAGACATTTTCCATGGAATATTCTGCACAGTAAGCTGCTGCTAACCACAACATTAGTTTCTACTACTGCCATCAGAGGGCAGATTGGTGCTGGAAATCCTCTTATAAGACATTTTCCACAAAGCATCCTTCCACAAACCTGCTACCTACACCATAAGTTCAGGCACTCCGATCCAATCATGGGTTCACAATTGAAATTGTCTATTATTTACTAAAAATAAAACAAGCAAAAGCAATAGGAAAACATATGAAATAGAATTTCATTTAAATATGATGTATTAAAATTCAGATTGTTTTCTCAATTTGATTCTGTGTTTCCTAAGTTCCCTAACAGTAACATGGTGAGGAAACTAAATGGTTCATAATACATCAGAATTGCGTCTGATTCATAGAGACGCGAGTGTGATCGACTGGTCTCTCCCACTTGACATGTCCCTCCACCAATTGGCGGGCACTTCTCTAACGCCCCCTGGTGGCACAAGCCTGAATGACCCACTTCAAAGCCATCTTCTATGCAGGTGGTTGACTGCGCAATAAAGTATAACCCCGTTAAACCAAACTTGAAGGAACCCTAGAAATTTGTTTGGATTAACCGATCATTGGTTTAACCAAGCTTTGGCTTCGACTTTGACTTGGCTTTGACAAAAACGTGGGTGCATTATGAATGTAATATACAAGGTATGTGGACACTTTGATTATTGTTTTTTATGTATGTACAGTATAACCCCGTTAAACCAAGCTCAGTTAAACCAAACGATTGGTTAATCCAAACTTTTTTCAGCGGCCCGGCAAAATACTACCATTTATCATATAAAAAAAGTCAGTGGGGTCTCAGATGACCTTATAACCACATGAAAGTTTGGTTTAGCCATACCGTAAGTGGCCTGGGGTCCAACAATTTTGTTTAGATTAACCAATAATTTGGATTATCCGAGTTTGGTTTAACCAACTTTTTTATATCATAAATGGTAGTATTTTGCCGGGCCATCGAAAAAAGTTTGGATTAACCGATTGTTTGGTTGAACCAAGCTTTGTTTAACGGGGTTATACTGTAGAAAGTTTACCGCCTCCATGGCTTGCATGTTGCTTATTATACCGTCAGTGATTGATACATATTGCCTTTCTGTCTACAGATAGCCATTCTACATTCACAGGGCTTTAAGAATCTTCTTCACTCAAATAAAGATTACCATACACATCTACATGACTGATCGGATGGAATTACCGAATTGGTAACAGCACTGGCTGGCTTCCCATGCAGCAGGTCATGGGTGCGAATCCCAGCCGAGTCAAACTAATGACTTACAAAATGTCTGCATGTTGCTACCTAGTCTGATACTTAGCATCAAAACTATAGGCCAAGGACTGATTTGCTCACTGTCAGGATAATGTCACTGATGGGGTATTGGGTCATGGTGCTGGCAACCCAGTCTTCCAGTGGGGCAGCACTATAATGTTGTCATGAGTTGCTAATGTCATAAGTTGGTACCCGTCCTGATATAACCATAAATGTTGTCAGGACGTAAAACTCCAACATGACTGCCTCGATCATCTTCCCTGCGAATCATTGTGTAAATATCATATTCCAAAACCAGTGTTTAAGGCTATATGAAACGCACTCTGGTCATTTAGTAGCCATTGGAAGGTTATTTAGTGTATGGTGTTTATATCATAGACGATTTCAAGCACCAACCCGCCCTCTAGTGGCAGTAAGAAGACCTAGCATGGTGAGTAGCAGCTCACTGCACATGCCTTGTAGAAAAGGTCTTATTAAGCATTTTCATTACCAACTGGTGGCAGTATGACGACATAATGTTGTGGGTAACAGCTCACTCTATATGCTGTGTGGAAAAGGTCTTCTTGAGCATTTCCACCTCCAACCCGCCCTCTGGTGGAGTATGATGACGTAATGTTGTGTGTAGGAGCTTACTGCACATGCTCTGCGGAAAATGTCCTCTAGAGGAATCTTACCATCAACTCGCCCTCTGATGGGAAAAAGAAGAATTAATGTTGTGGATAGTAACAATATATTATATCAGTCTACAATATGGTGATGGAAAATCGGTAAGATTGAGTTTTATCATTCATCTTGAATGTGTGCCTGAATATATGTGAGTAGTGTATAAAAAGGGCTATTTGGCACAGGCCGGGAATGACTATGATGCAAGTAGTATATAGAAAAAGGGGCATAGTTGGCATAGGCTAGGAATGAAGAGCCTGGCCATGCCGGCATACAAGGAAATGAATGAGCTGATTGGGCTGCGAAGAAGGCCCTGAACTGTGATCTTGAACCATGTCTGATCCCTCACTCTGATCTGAAAACACTAATAGCCACCCACATAAAATCCAAATGGCAACATGAGTGGGATGAAAACATTAATAAACTTAAAGAAATTGAACCATCTGTGGGAAAACCACCACATACTCATGCGGGAGGTCGGCGGGACCAAGTGGTCCTTAGCCACTGCCGTATTGGTCACTCGTGGCTTACACATGCTTTTCTGCTCAAGGGGGAGCCTCCCCCTGAATGTATTGGGTGTCAGTCCCCACTGACACTCAAACACATTTGACTAAGTTGTGTTGCTTTTTTGGCCCTGCGCCAACAATTTTACACTGTAGACAGTATGCAGGACCTTTTTAGTCAAGTAAAACAAGAAAACATTTTAGCCTTTTTGAGGGCAGCTGGTCTGTACCACCTCATATAGTTTGCTAAATAAATTCTAACAATTATTAATAAACTTTTCTTTTTCTATGGGAATTTGTTTCCCTCAGCCACAAATATATAATTGTGAGCTTTTTAATTTAATGAGTGTCTATTGGCACATAATTAATTGTCTGCTTTTACATGTAAAAGCGATGGTTTGGATAAAAAACATATATTTCTCGCCGTGAATATGGACTATGCTGCTGACACAGAGTAAAGGAACCACCAATCAATCAATCAATCAATCAGGAATGAAGATATTTGGTGAACACCAAGAGCGGTGTCCAATTCGGTTAGAACGCTGGCTGGCTTTTCGTGTGAGAGGTCAAGAGTTCAAATCCTGAATGAGAAGCAAGTACGCAATTCATTTAGCAGTCCTGTCTGGCCACTAATCAAATGTCAAGGTCGATTGTGTTCCTTATCCAAATTTCCCCTCTCCACCACCCTCTGCATGCACATTCATACCATTCCGAACCGAAAATCCATATATTTGCACATATAGTTAGTGTAAGTAGGTTGATATTGATTAATTAGATACATCAGTAAGACGCATCTAGAATCATTTCCAGACTGAGTCGCTGGTAGATACGAGAGTACACCAGCGACTCAGTCTGGAAATGATTCTAGATGCATCTTACTGATGTATCTAATTAATCAATATCAACCTACTTACACTAACTATATGTAAAAATATATGGATTTTCGGTTCGGAATTATATATTGGCAGAAAGCATTATTATCCTCGGGCGACAGAGTGGGGACCAAGGTTATGTAATAGAAAAGCAATGGGTGCCCCACTCGCTGTGTGACATATAAGGCTATGTGAAATATATGTTAAGACATAGTGCCCGAGATTATGACGAGATTTTCCTATATAAGAGACAGTTAATGTTTGGTGAAATGTTCCCTCTATGCATCAGTAAGGGTGCAAGTGGAGAAGGACATTTTTAATATATATATTTATTGTAACTGTCGGCAACTACCTGTTACCGCAGGGCCGATGGGCAAGCAAACCAGCCATTCTAAATACATTATGGACACCACCTACAGCTGGGGTTGAGTGACAGCTGCCCGTATTGGGGCATCCCCCCCCCCCTCCCCCCCAGGCTGTAGAGGGTACCTGATTGGCTTGCTCTGGGATGCCCAGTCACCTGCACCCCTTTGCCCCACCTGACAACACAAGCCTCATTCTGATATTGATTATCCTATACACACTGCTCCATCCAGGTCAATGGGCTGTAGGCACTGATTCATATACATACTAAAGAAAGTAATGAGGCTCTGTGTAAAAAGAAGGTAAGGGGTCAGGGTGACAGGTCACTAGTAGGTGAACAGGAGTTGATGCCAATAAAGCACAACTTCTTCACTGTCAATCTTGCATGACTTGTCTTCCATTTCCGCCTTATGAGAGATAGAGTAGATATATTACAGATAAGTTTGTTGGAGAGGGGCAACAGGTGTGAGCGGACCGACAGTTGTCAGAACGCATCTGGGAAGAGTTTGTGGTATATCTGGGGCTCAGACGGCCAGGCATTCCAGTAATATTACATATAGCACCAATGTGAGATCACCCTGAAGATCATTTTAACACCAAAGGCCGATGCTACACCCACTATCACCACCCTCCTAACCAGTATTATATATCATCTCTAGAAAAATATCCAACTACTCCCCACCCACCCACCATTAACTCACAGCATGCTCGTCTAACATAGTCCTCACACTCATGCTTTTTTTCCATTTATGTATTTCATTTTTTAGTTATTCATTCATAACAATGCTTTTCTGTGTATTTTCTAGTGGCTATCTATATTGCCATAATCTTATCTACTGTGTAGCAGCATTTGTCACAAATACTCTAAAACAATAGAACCGGCGCTCACATGTTATTCAGAGGAATAACACCACTTGAACAACAACAGAAATGATTGAAAGCTAAAGGCATTATCGTCCTAATATGAGGTTTGAATGCTTAGAATCTCTGGGATCCGTTTTGACCTCAGCTACACCTCGTTCAGGTTCTGCCATTTTGTACACTCTGCATCATTCTCTACTGACCACACGCAGTGGCCTAATTTTGCGTATGGTCGTGAGTTCGAATCCCAGCTGAGTCAACCTAATGCTTTACTAAATTGATACTTGTCGCTACCTAGCCTGGCACTCGGCATTATTAGGATAACGCATGGACTGGTTGGATCAATGTAAGGATAATGTGACTGAGTGGGATATCAGGTCATGGTGCCAGCAGACTGATCTCCTAGTGAGCCTGCACTATGAAATTCGCTATGAGTGCACACAGTCACAAGTCGATACCTGTCCTGATATGACCATAGATATTGCTAGGATCTAAAACTCCAATAAACAACAACAATGATTCTCTACTTAGTTCTTCAACTATGCATCCATAGTACCTTGTGCATACCATAAAGTCCTCACACAACTACATTGGGACAAGTGCTACACTAGTGGCTAACCACCAGGGCCTGTATGCAGGAGTCGGTGGTAACGGGTTTTGGTGTTACAGCCTATTACCGGGTAGCTATCGCCGATGTCGAGAACTGTGCCAAGTCATATGCGGGAGCGCGCAACACTTTGATTATAGCTACCCGTGAATTTATTTATAGATTTGGGAAATCCCTCTGCATCTGTACCCATATATTAGGCTTAAATATATTCAATGCGACCATATTTAACAGAATTACATACGCAATAAGTGAAATTTTATCAATTTAACCCTAAATTCGAAGCGTTATTAAGGCTACTGCCGCATTGGCGGCGATATTAATAGTTATATTTTCGAATCGACGAACGTACAGTAAACAAACCACCGCCGCCGGCAGTATGGAAAGCGACGTCGATGCGGCGGCTGTGGCGATTTGTTTACTTTACGTTCGTCGATTCGAAAATATAACTATTAATATTGCCGCCAATGCAGCGGTAGCCTTAATAACGCTTTGAATTTAGGGTTAAATTGATCAAATTTCACTTATTGCGTATGTAATTCTGTTAAATATGGTCGCATTGAATAGATTTGGGCCTAATGCACTCGCTATACCTACTATTTACCAGGGGTAGGGTAACACTGGGTAAGCTTTTGGTGTTAGGCCTATCACCGCTTCGTGCATACCATTTTTCGCCGCTAACCGGGAAATTCCTGATTACCACCGTTTTGCCTCACTACCACCGAATAGCACCGGCTCCTGCATACAGGCCCAGACAGGTGCTACATTAGCAAATCCAGAGATTGCAACAACAAACAATTACAAATTAAGCTTTGAATAATGCCCCCAGCGGCAATCGGATGAACTAGCTCAGGAAGAAATGCATTTCTAGACTGGACTAATGCCATTAAAACCTGTCAGTATTAAAACAACAACCAGGCCAACGGTACAAGTACTGCTAAACTTTAAGTTCATCCAACTTGGCAAGGCGTTTCAGAAATGGTACGAGCCAGATCTAAATTGTACAACAATGAACACAGACGACATTGACATGGTGCGCCTCAGGCAGACGCTTCACATGGAGCATGCGCAGTGAACTGCCACCAGCAACGCATATAAAGCCTTTTTCACAGAGCATGCTGCACAGTGAGTTGTTTATCATAGCATTAGGTCTTGCTACTGCCATCAGAGGGCGAGGTGGTGGTGGGAATCGCCTACAGCACATTTTCCACAGACCCTGCTTCACAATAAGCTCTTACCCATAACATTAACAGTGACAGTTGCTACAATCCACCACATCTGAAGAACTGTCTCGATTTCTATTAAATAAGAGTGGTTAACAGGTCCAAGGCCTATTATAGCTGTATCCTATTGATTGATTAATTAGTTATTTCCATTGACGTCAGAGAGCGAGATGGTGGTGGAATTCCTCTATAACACCTTTTCCACAGAGCAAAACGCACGGTGAGCTGTCACCCATACAATTAGTTCTTTCCACTGATGTCAGAGGGCGGGTTGGTAGTGGAAATCCCTTATAACACATTTTCCGCAGAACATGCCGCAAAGAGACCTGATACCCATAACATTAGTTCTTGTTATTGACGTCAGAGGGCGGGTTAGCAGTGGGAATCTCCTATAGTACCTTTTCCACAGTGTATGCTTCAAAGTGACCTGTTACCCATCCCCTTTTTTTTTTTTTTTTTGGTCCATTAGTTGTTTAAGCAGGGGAAATTTCAGTCATAGACGACTGGTCTTCCTCATTCCACTGCTGGTCGATAGAAAGCCTGAGCCTACACTTTTACCGACCCAAGGGATTTTTAACCTCCCACACCACATAGACATGGTATGAGAGCAACCGGGCTTTGATGATGCTGTAAGTTATACACAGTGGTGGAAATCCAAATTGGCAGAGCTGGGGGCATGGGGAATCGAACCGCCGACCCTCAGATTAGCAGTCTGACCTAGAAAAAAGTCAGACACTCTAACCACTCCACCACAGAGAACCCCACATTAGTTCTTGTTACTGACATCAGGGGGCTGGTTGGTGGTAGACATCCTCTATTGGTCGATCCTGGAGCAGTGTGTGAAATGTAATCCACGAGACGTGCACGAAGGACGGCAGAAGGAGGCCAAAAAAAGAGGGAGGAAGCGTCTGGTGATTATCTGGTTATTTCGTTTCAGTCCTCAGGCAGAGAGCTGTCAGTTTAAATATTCAGCAGGGTGACGATATCCAACAGCTCCTTCTTCGTTTTCACCGCGAATCGGACCCACATCGATCTGCCGAGAGCCAGTGAAAATGTTTCACAAACAAGTTAGAAAGCATTCCCACCGACCTCACAAAGTTACAGCGTAAAGTGAGTATCAGTATTAACACTAGCACGTGGGGGAGGTATATATATATATACCAAAATGTTGTAAACGTGGCACCAAAAAGAACTGACATAATTAAGGTGAGCCATTAATGGCTAAGATGACAAGGCTGCTACCAAATTGAGACTATTGCTGTTCAGCGATGAAAACAAGCTGCAATGCGACTTAAGCTAAGATTCCTTATATGTGGTATGCGGCATGCGAATGCGAATGCGGCAAAAAATCAAAAAGCATGTAAATGAATAGTGGTGCTTCCATACGTCCGAATGCGAATACAAAGGCGAACGCAAATGCGAATGCAGCAAATGGATCGACCGATGGACCGATCGGTGCAAATGCGAATGCGAATACTGCTGCGTTTGCCATAGAAAACAATACTAGCTTTGATCTTCCTTCACAAATTTGGAGGAAAAACCCAAAAAAATGTTATGGGTAACTTTGTTGGTGTGTTTGTTTGTTTAACCATCCCCCAGCACCCAAAGTAAACATCGGCTATTGGGGGTTGGCATATATCTATGCCGCATATACCACATTCGTATTCACAAATGCTGCATGCCACCTATAAGGAATCTTAGCTTTACTCTTTATGAACAGGGTAAATAAACCATTACACACATACAAAATGTGTTTGTTGCGAGTTTCTACATCTTAGCGACATCTAATTTCATATCAGGTCAGTTATCGACTTGCACTCGTTGTGAATGTACAGCGCTGTCCCATTGAGGGGGAGGACCGGGCCACTAGCACCATGACCCAATGTCCCACCCAGTCACATAATCCTTGGTCTATCCTATTGATGCTGAGCGCCAGGATAAGTAGCGATAAGTATTACTTTTGTAAGTCAACAGTTTGACTCAGCTGAGTTTGGAATGTACAACCTCCCACACAGGACGGAAGCCAGCCAGCCTCTTACTGGTTCGGCCTTCCTGTCCAGTCTCGCTGACATGAACATATTACTTGCTGGTACATAAATGTATTCTCTTGAATAAATCTATTTTGTAGTTTCAGGACTTATACACTGGATTTCCGCCCATCATACATACCTCTATGGTTATTTTGATAAATCAGGAAACATGGGAAATGAATACATCGAGAATAGTAGTTGGTAGATAATGAATAGAACAATTAATAATAATAATTCCCTCCCGTGCCTTTATACTCGCAGAATTCTTATACATCACTTATATCTACTATGTAATTTATTATGCGGATATACTACGGATGTCACGTTATCTCCATTCTCCTCCGCATTAACAACGAAAGTGCATCCTATTTCTCTGAGTTCTAATATATATTCTCCATATATGAAACTACGGATGTCACGTTATCTCCATTCTCCACTGCATTAACAACTAAAGTGCATCCTATTTCTCTGAGTGCTAATATATATTCTGCCAGTACGAAACTATGGATGGCATGCCATCTCCACTCTCGTCAATTATCACATTTGGCTAGGTCCCTAACTCGCCGCAGATATATCAATATATATGTGGGTATATGTATTGATGTATATGTATCTATGTATATACATACATACACATATATCCATATATATACATATTGACATATATATACATGTATGCGATGTATATGCATTATACAAGTATAATTTATCAGAAGTTTTCACACCATATTATATTCTAAGTCATCTACTATACTGATCTGTTATTAAATTGTTCATCTATTATTCAACTGGGCCGATTGTGTCGCCTCCTGCCTTCAAATGTTGTGACTTGTCTGACTGCGCTCACTCACTCTGCCCGTGATTTATATATATATGTATATTTATATTTACATATATACACATATATACATATCATTTTGAAGTGAGACCTGGGAGACCATTGGAATCGGTTCCCAGGAAGGGGGAAGCAGAGAGTGCCCGGTTACAGAGAGGGCCTGCTGAGAATGAGGGATGTTTGGAAGCGAGAGGTGCCCAGAAAGAGCACCGAAAAGCATTAGGGTCTATTCTATATTTTTATTCACATAATACATTATATAGCACATATATATACTTGCATGCATAGACATATATTCATAGACATATACATATACATAGACAGACATATACCGGCGAGTTACCGAGCTAACCAAATGTAAATATATATATAATGAAATCTTTGCTTATGTACATATATATATACATATATATATGTGGTTACCTTATATATATATCTATATATATATATATATATACAGTCAAACCTCTCTAACTGACCACCTCCACAGATCGACCACTCCCCTATATCAATCGCTTTATTTGGGTCCCAACAATACCATTGTAACCATATTCTAACCCCCTAAGCAGACCACCTCCTTAAATGGACCACCTAAAGTTAAAGTCGGTCCAAGGGTCGGTCGATTTAGAGAGGTTTTACAATATACGGTAAAGCCTCTCAATACCGACCTCTCCACAGATCGACCACTCCCCTATATCGATCGCTTTATTTGGGTCCCAGCAATATCATTGTAAGGATATTCTGACTCTCTAAACCGACCACCTCCCTAAATGGACCACTTAAAGTCGGTCCCATGGTCGGTCGATTAAGAGAGGTTTTCCTGTATGTATATATATATATATATACATGTATATATATACACATAAGGTACCATCATAAGCAGCGGCCCTTTTATTGGTGAAAACGCCCCGGCCCCCTTGGTAAGCCGGCCCCCTGGCGGCGCGGTGCCGCGGGTACATGTCAACTGTGATAGTCAACTCTGTCGGGCAGAGAGACAAAGCGCGGCGGTAGGCGCGCCCTAATTGCCTTAGCGAGCCGCTATCTCGTTCTGCAGCGTCTAATGGCATTAGCCGTAATGTGCCGACCGGGCTGCACAGCTTTTTGTGGCGCCGCCTAGTGGCACTGCTGTGTGGCGCCACCGTGTGGCGCAGCGGACGTGAGGTGGGTTTGTTTGTTTGGAGCTTCACATCCTAGCAACATCTAAGGTCACATCAGGATTCCCCATGCCATCCACCACATCTGCCAATTTGGATTTCCACCGATGTGTATAACTTCATCATCATCATCATGCTGTCAGTCGCGATGCGACAAAGACTGCTTTCATTACTTGACTGCCGCTCTCCATTTAGCTCTCTGCTGTGAGAGTGATGTCCATGAGTCGGTCTTAATGTCTCTCAGCTTCAGGTTTCTCCTGATCACATTTTATGAAAGCTGCCTGCAAAAGTGTTGAAGTGCTGCTGGCTTTTGCAAGTTACCAGCCGCACTCTCTCGGGGAGCAAATAGAGGTTTCACACCGGCAAGAACATGTCCAGACAGGCGCAAAACTATTTGTCCCTGCAGTGGCTGGTTGGGAGACATTGGGAGTTCCATACATCCACCACCCTTGATGCTGCCACAGTGACATGGTTTTCTGTTCAGGATTTGCTCCCTTAGCCTTCAGTTCTGTCAAGAACCTGTACCACAAGGCAGTGGTTTACAACACTGCAACATATATATATGTGTATAACTTACAGCGTCATCAAAGGCCAGTTGCTCTCATAATCATGTCTATATGGTGTGGAAGGTTAAAACTCCCTTGGGCCGGTAAAAGTGTAGGCTTGGGCTATCTATTGTCCAACTGTCTAATGGTGAAAACAAGTCTATTCAGACTTATCCATGGTAGGATGTATACATCTTCAAGAAAAAAAAAGGATTGATACCTACCGATTTTGTGACAGGGCGCACTGATGGTGATTCCAAAGCGGTGTCCTCTGGGAGATGCGGGCTGCTGGTGCCTTGGACCCTATATCCCACTCAGTCACAGTGTCCTGATACTGAGCAAACCAGTCTTTGCCCTGTCTTGTTAATGCCATGTGCTGGGCTAGGTAACGGCAGGTATTGGTTTAGTAAGTCATTAGTTTGATATGATCTGGATTCAAACCCATGATCTCCTGCAATGGAAGCCAGTCAGCACTCTTACTGATTCGGTCAACCCATATATGAGACTGTCTCAAAAGGTGCTAAGCAATATGGGACAAAACTTTGTCCATCGTAACGATCAACATACTATCTGCTTATGCATTTGCTCCGGATAAACTGATATGTTTTTTACATGGTGTTTCATAATCCCAATAGAATACATATTGATTTGAAGCAAATGTCCTTGTGTTTTTAATATAACCGTTTCTGTGCTGTTTTGTGTCAATCGTTACAATGGACAAACAAAAAAGAGTTATCACCTTTTGAGACAGGCTCATATACATATATATATATTAATACGCAGATATATACACAACAATACATATATACATGTTAATACATACATGTGTGTATTAACATATATATTTGACAACCATGTCAGTCATATTGACCAACTAGTCCTTAGCCATTGCGACATTGGCCACTCGTGGCTTACACACTCGTTTCTACTCAAGGAGGACCCTCCCCCTGAAAGCATTGGGTATCAGTCCCCACTGACGCTCAAACAAATTTGATTAAACTGCATAGATTTTATGGCCTTGCGCCAACAATTTTACAATGCAAACACCAGGCATGATATTTTGACTACTGTAAAACAAGAAGCGATCCTAACCTTCTTGAGGGCAATAGAACTATACCGCCCTGTATAGTTCATTAAAACAATTTTCACCAAATTCAGGAAGAATGATATCTTCAACATTTATCTAGATATTTACCTGGTCTCAATGTTGTTATTGTTTTAATTGTGAGCGCTTAACTTTGAAAATAGTGTACATGGCGGCGGTTTTTAGTTCGCGAGTTGGTGGTAGGTGGCGCCAATGGTACTCAAGTTAGCCGGACGGTGAGGTACCCACGCCTCCGCCCGTAAATTACCCATGTTACGAATAACATGCACAATTACTAACTAACTAGTCATATTGATCATATATATATATATTATATATGTCCCAATAGACGCGCACTGCACAAGTGCAGACACATGGATGCACATCTTTTCAAAGTTAAAGAATTTCATGGATTTGTTTTTGTCATGCCTCTGAAACAAAGTGAGATTGTCTTATTTTATGTGCATTCAGTCTGAATATGATCGTAGATTTTTATTTGTTTTTGTTGTGCCTCTAAAATAAAGTGGGATTGTCTTATTTTATGTGCATCCTGTCTGAATATGATCGTAAATTTTTATTTGTTTTTGTCGTGCCTCTGAAATAAAGTAGGATTGTCTTATTTTATGTGCTTTCAGTCTGAATATGATCGTAAATTTGTGCATGCTTTCAATCCTGAAATGGGGGGTGTGCTTCTATTGGATAGCATGCTTCTATTGGGACATATAGGGTATGCATATTTACATATAAAGGTGGTTGCAGAATACTATAGATATATATATATATTATAGAAGCCCAATCTGGGGTAGGTTGCGGTGGTTAAGGGAGAGTTGGGGAGGTGGGGAGCAGAGGGATAAGAAATGGAATTGAATCATGTGTTTATTTAAATAGAAAGTGTAAGCAACAGTTAGGAGTTCATTCCAGACAAAATATTAATGGCGAGTGTAGGAGCAAGGTAGCAAAACGAGGTGAACGCCCACTTCCCATGTGACAGGTCCGGCCATTCAAACCGTGGGTATGAACCCCGTCGAGTTGATATAATGACTTAAAAATGTATACCCATTGCCACTTAGCCTGGTGCTTGACAAACAGTGAAATGAGGAAGACCAATTATTCCGCGATTGAAATTCCCTTCTGCTTAATCAACGAATGTAACAACAAAAAGGGAGTTGGGGCGGCTGAAGTTAATTCTGGGTGGAGTGTGTACCGGCGTACGGAGGGCAGTGTGTGCTGTGTAGGGAGGGAAGGGGGTAGGGGGGTAGGAGGAGGGGGGGGGGGAGGGGGAGGATGACGTGTGCTAGGTGGACTCGATGTAGAAGTAGTGTCTGTCTGTCTGTCTGTCTGTGGCAGTAAGAAAAAGGAGCAGTGAAACGGGATGTCAAATTATTCATGAGCTGAGGGTCGCTAACCTGATTTGCTGATAGGGCCGTGGCGGGCCGTGAATCGCTGTAGGCGGAGCAAGGAAATAGGAAGAGAAGAAGGAGAGAAAGGACTACACGGCGGCGGGGCAGGGGTGTGTGCGTGGTGGTGTTTACACACATCGGCCGGCCAGCCAGTGTGGGCACAGCGTAGAGGGAAAACACTGTGAACCTGCTGAAACACAGTACGAGTGCTTCACAAGCAACGCTTAGAGAACCTGGCATTATCGACAATGATTAATTAGTACATGTTGCGTGTGTGCCATGTGTAGTGCAAGAAGTAGGACATTTGATGAATTGGTTGTCATGTTAAATGCATTTGGTTTGGATTCGGCCCGTCTGTAATTAACGTATGTGAGGATAGCACCTGCATTACTGCATCCTTACTGAGGATGGATAGGCGTAAAATATTCTGATATTCAGCAAGGGGGGAATACAAATGTTCTATTAATGATTGGTGCATCTATATATATGGGTTGGTGGTGCCTGAGTGGGATGTAAATAAACATGGTGCTGGCAGGTCTGGGTGTGATTGCACTCAGGGCCTAGCCCTTCTGCTGGGGTAGGGGTCACCATACTCAAAAGGTCAAGGTTAGTGGTGGCGAAGGGCCATACAGCTATTGGTGGTGGTCAGACCACAGGTATTCATGGAGACCAGGAATGCTGGATTCCTATTGGTGAGGCCAGAAATGCTCGATTCCCATTGGTGGAAGGAGGTGGTATGATACTGTACCATGAACCCATGTAACTATATAACAATAAACCAGAGGGCTGGACTCTCTCTCTTATACTTTACTCTCTTCCTTTCTCTTTGTCTGTATTGTTTTCCTCATATCCTACATACGCAGCCACAGATCCGAGCATTAGATTCTACATAGGGATGGCATATGCATTCATACAGGCAGTCATGTCCTTTTTTTTCAAATTAATGTAATATGGACAGCTCAGATCAAAGATGGATTTGGCGTATGCATACTAGAGAAGAGGAACACGTCAGTTGGCAGCCATGGAAACGTTGGAGACGATCTGGTTTGCTTGTTTGTTGGGTTTTACGACCTAGCAACATCTAAGGTCATATCAGGACGGGTACCAACTTGTGACAGTACATAATCGAGGAAGCGTTACAGTGCTACTCCACTAGTAGACTGGGCTGCTGGCATCATGGCTCAATATCCCAACCATTGGTTATCTCGATCATTTTTAGACCTTTTCCCACACATACATCCCATGGTCTGTAGATTCCCGTGTTCAATCCATTAGGTCCCACACAGGAAGGCAGCCAGCGCTTTTACCAATTCAGTCCCACACAGGAAGGCAGCCAGTGCTCTTAGCAATTCAGTCCCGCACAGGAAGCCAGCCAGTGCTCTTAGTAATTCAGTCTCACAGAGGAAGTCAGCCAGCACTCTCACCAATCCAGTCCCACACAGGAAGTCAGTCAGCACTCTTAGCAATTCAGTCCCACACAGGAAGGCAGCCAGCACTCTCACCAATTCAGTCCCACACAGGAAGGCAGTCAGCACTCTCACCAATTCAGTTCCACACAGGAAGTCAGCCAGCACTCTCACCAATTCAGTCCCACACAGGAAGCCAGCCAGCACTCTCACCAATTCAGTCCCACACAGGAAACGCACCATGAACTCCGGTCCTTGGCCACTATTTCCCAGGTTTCAGTGTTAACATTACATTTCTTCAGGTTGTATTTAAGGCAGTCCTTGACCCTTTTCTTCTGACCACCTTGTGTCATTTTACAGGTTGAAACCACAGAGCTTTTCGTATACAATAGTGACTCCATGAATAAATAACCTTTGGCCAATTTGTTCCTATTTTAGGAGACATTCATTCTGTAGTTCTTTCCTTTATCTGGGCGGTGTTTTGTAATCTGAAAGGTCGTCACGGCTCCTCTTATTCGAGATTAGATTCACTGTCACCCAATACACAGGCTTTAACCAACACCGGGCCTCCATCTCATTTTCAACAAGTGAAATGATGGATGGCCATAAAGAAATCCCCGGCCGCAAAAGCATCTTAATCCCCCACCTCTCGACGTGAATCGGATCCTGCTGAGTTACCCCGACCAAGTAACTTCCAGGCTGAGACGATTTGGTTTGACGGAGTGGGATAGTGACTGATGCGCAATTGTTGTTTATACATTGATTCCTGCTTCTTTGCGCATGGTTGGTTGTTGGAGTTTTACGTCCTGGCAACATCTGAGGTCATATCAGAATGGGTACCGACCTAATTGTGAGAGTGCAGATTCATGGCAACTTTATAGTGCTGCCCCACTGGGAGACCAGGCTGCCAGCAACATGACCTGATATCCGACTCAATTCCATTATCCTGACCCTGAGCCAACCAGTCCTTGCCCTGTCCTAATAATGCAGATCGCCTGACTAGAAAGTGACAAGTATAAATTTTTGAGTCATTGCTTTGACTTGATCAGGGTTTGAAACGGTCGCTTCGAATCCCACGATCTACTCAAACTGGAGACAGACGCTCAATTCATTCGACCATCCTGTCTGGTCTCACTCACAATGTGTCTTCACTGTCCATAATATATCAGAATTGCGTCTGATTCGTGGGGGGAGGAGACGTCGACAGCCACCCACTTCCCTCCCACCAGACTCTCTCCTCCGGGGCCTATGCCCGTCAATCACAACTCTCCGTCAAGGTGCCACCTACCGCCTCCTAGAAGAAGCCCCTACATGGCTGCCACCATAATCAGCGCTTCTCCTCCAGCAGCCAAGCAGGCGAATTCACTTTTTCGCCCACCCACCCAACTTGAGGCTCTTCACTTAATACACGCTTCTCCTTTTGCCACGAACCTTGTTACTTCACTTTTATATGTTCGCATAATGTATCACTTTATCAGTCTTCACCAGTAGAGCTTGAGGGTTCTTAGGGTCATTAATCTATATCCACCTCGAATACGCCTCCATCTCCTCCTTCCTGCAACTATCATATGTTGTTGGCATCCTTCAGTCTTGCAAGTTATGGAGTAGCGCTTGTAGAGTTGGTTGAGAAACATCCTCTTGTATGGCTATATAGACCAATCCTCGATTTGCACAATCTGTTGCAGCCCTGACATGTGAAGTCATATACATGCTGTGATTCTGTGGAAGCAACATCTTCGTTTCAAATGACTGTCTTTCCTCCTGGCCCTCTTGTCCTCAGCAGCATCGCACATAGCAGACACTCCACTCCTCCTTTTAGACCGTGTGAGACTTGCTGTTTCCACCGAGTTCTGTTTCCACTGAGTTCTGTTTTCTGCTATCATGTATCCTCCCTGTATGAGTGCCATACCGGCAACCTCTTTCTAAAGGCTGCAAAATCTGATTAAAGGCCCTGTCACACCTCACCGGATTGGGGGAAACGGACAGAAACCGAGCAAAGTCCGTTTTGTGTCCGTACAAGTTTTGAACGTGCACAAAACTAGGAATGGATGCCGCCGGACTGAAATCTGAAGTTCTTGTCCGGTTTGAGTTTGTTTCATCCGTTGGCTATCCGTTCCATGTCCGTGTCATGTCCGTGTCATGTCCGTGTCATGTCCGTGTCATGTCCGTGTCATGTCCGTGTCATGTCCGTTTCATGTCCGTTTCATGTCCGTTTCATGTCCGTTTCATGTCCGTTTCATGTCCGTTTGTCCAGCAGCCATTGACTCGTTACCGCAACATTTTGACACATCTTAATACATTTTGATACTTATCACCAGCGGACTCGACAATTCTGTCCATTGCTCAATCCGGCGAGCTGTGACAGCCGCTTAAAGCATGAACTTTTCTCAACCAGAACACTTCCCAAGATTTTTCTTCTTTTTTTTGGTCCATTAGTTGTTTAAGCAGGGGAAATTTCAGTCATAGACGACTGGTCTTCCTCATTCCACTGCTGGTCGATAGAAAGCCTGAGCCTACACTTTTACCGACCCAAGGGATTTTTAACCTCCCACACCACATAGACATGGTATGAGAGCAACCGGCCTTTGATGACGATGTAAGTTATACACAGCAGTGGAAATCCAAATTGGCAGAGCTGGGGGCACGGGGAATCGAACCACCGACCCTCAGATTAGGAGTCTGACCTAGAAAAAAGTCAGACACTCTAACCACTCTGCCACAGTGATTCTACACACTGGTTCACCCACTAAGCATGTAGGGCTTCCTAGCCCTGTAGCAGGTCATTATATGAATAGCATTAAGTGGAACAATAAATACCCTTAAAGCTGCATCGTCCAATGAAAGCATAACCTTTCTAAACAAAGATTTGATCCTACATATACAACTTAGACACTGGTGTATTCATTGAACATTTACTGCTGCATGCAAGTTCTTATATAATATCATTATAATGGGACCATTTTGACACAGCCCTACGCATCCCTACGAGCCCCCCACCACCCCTAAGCACGCCGATAGTATTATATAACCCAGATCTGCTACCTGACACATACCCCTATTGTCTCCTACAAACTATATATAGAACCTCCTCCACCTCTAAGCACGCCGATAGTATTATATAACCCAGATCTGCTACCTGACACATACCCCTATTGTCTCCTACAACCTAAATATAGAACCTCCTCCACCTCTAAACACTCCGATAGTATTATATAACCCAGATCTGCTACCCGACACAAACCCCTATTGTCTCCTACAACCTAAATATAGAACCTCCTCCACCTCTAAACATGCCGATAGTATTATATAACCCAGATCTGCTACCTGACACATACCCCTATTGTCTCCTACAACCTAAATATAGAACCTCCTCCACCTCTAAGCACGCCGATAGTATTATATAACCCAGATCTGCTACCCGACACAAACCCTTATTGTCTTCTACAACCTAAATATAGAACCTCCTCCACCTCTAAGCACGCCGATAGTATTATATAACCAAGATCTGCTACCCGACACATACCCCTATTGTCTCCTACAACCTAAATATAGAACCTCCTACACCTCTAAGCACGCCGATAGTATTATATAACCCAGATCTGCTACCCGACGCATACCGCTATTGTCTCCTACAACCTAAATATAGAACCTCCTCCGCCTCTAAGCACGCCGATAGTATTATATAACCCAGATCTGCTACCCGATACATACCCCGGTTGTCTCCTACAACCTAAATATAGAACCTCCTACACCTCTAAGCACGCCGATAGTATTATATAACCCAGATCTGCTACCTGACACATGCATCCCTACACACACCGTCCCTATCTCCTCTAAACCTGATATGGAACATCTCTAAACACCCAATAGTATTCTGTAACCCAGATATTGTACATACACACCCCTAATATCTCCTCCAACCGAACATTAGAGTCCCCCACCCACCTCTAAGCACCCTGATAGTATTATATAACTCAGATATACCCCTACACACCCCTACCGACTATTACAACCCAGATATGGACACCTCATATACAAAACCCTAACGTCTTCAACACACCAGACATGCCCCCCCACCCACCACCGCCACCACGACCTCCCCTCTGCCCCCCCCCCCCCCCACACCTCCCCCCGCCTGCAGGCGATATCTCACCCACAACAAAAAGTGGCAGATTGATGAGGGCGGTGCAACCAACCTTACACCGGAAGTGTAATTTCAGCCGGAGACGAGTTACAACGCCACTCTGCGCTACTCCCCACGGGAATAAGAAGATGATGAGTCATGCCAGGCCAAGCAACACGCCGCCCGCACACACACCGCATGCACACATACCCACACACACGTACACACCCAAACACACACACACATTCACCCGCACATACATACACACTCACATACACCCACACACATCATCATCATCATCATGCTGTCGGTCGTGATGCGACAAAGACTGCTTTCATTACTTGACTGCCACTCTCCATTTAGCTCTCTGTTGTGAGAGTGATATCCATGAGTCGGTCTTAATATCTCTCAGCTTCAGGTTTCTCTTGATGGTATCCTTGAACCAGAGACGAGGGCACCCTCTCTTTCTGTAACCAGAAGACAGTTGAGAGTAGAGGATCTGCTTTGGTAGCCTGTCTGATGACATCCTCATGAGGTGCCCAGTCCACTGGAGATTCTTTTTGATCAGAAGATCTTCCATAGAGGGCAGCCCTGTCCGTTCGAGTATTTCCTTATTTGTCACTTTGTCCTTCCAGTTTAGCCTCATGATTGAACGCAAATGTCGCATCATGAAGGCATGTAGCTTTTGCACCTCTCATCTGTACACTGTCCAGGCCTCGGCTCCTTATAGTAGGGTGGATAGCACGATTGCATGGTAGATATTGCCTTTGACCCGCATGGACACTTGGTGGTTGTTCCAGAGTCTCTGGCGTAGTCGGCCAAAAGATCCACTAGCCTTGGCCATCCTCCTCTGTATTTCAGCATCAATGCATCCATCACTTGATATAGTGTTTCCAAGGTAGGTGAATTCCAGAACAGAGTTCAGCTTGTTTCTGTCAACCATGATATCCTCCTCTCGTGTTCTTGTAGAGTTGGGTTGGAACAGCACCTCTGTCTTCTTGATGTTAATCTTCAGGCTGAACTTCTTTGATGCATCGGAGAAAGCGTCCACTATCTTCGGGATCGCTTCAGCAGAGTGGGCAACCAGTGCACTGTCATCTCCGAATAGCAGCTCTCTCACCAGTATCCGAGTAGTCTTGGTCTTCGCTCTGAAGTGTGCGACATTGAATCGGTCAGCGCTCTGTCTGGACTGTATATAGATGCCATCCCCCATGCCTCGGAAAGCCTCGTCGAGCATTGCTGATAGGAAGATGGAGAAGAGCGCGGGAGCCAGTACACAATCTTGCTTGACCCCATTGGTAACCCCGAACGATTCCGAGACTTCCCCTCCAACACTAACATTCGCCATCATTCCTGTATGTAGAGCCTTGATCATAGTTGACACAATCAGTTCCGGCATCCATACTTCCTCAGTAGCTGCCATAGCCCGGTCATCCCGACTGTATTAAACACACATATATGCATACACACCACACACACACTCACCTGCACATACATACACACTCACACACACACATATATGCATACACACCACACACACACTCACCCGCACATACATACACACTCACACACACACCCACACAAAGGTACACACCCGAACACGCCCACACATTCACCCGCACATACATACACACTCACACACATATATGCATACACATCACACACACTCACCCGCACATACATACACACTCACACACACACCCACACAAAGGTACACACACGAACACGCCCACACATTCACCCGCACATACATACACACTCACACACACATATATGCATACACATCACACACACACTCACCCGCACATACATACACACTCACACACACACACACACCCACACAAAGGTACACACCCGAACACGCCCACACATTCACCCGCACATACATACACACTCACACACTGCCACACACACATATATGCATACACACCACACATTCACTCACCAGCACATACATACACACTCACACACACCCACACACACTCACCCACACCCACACAGACGTATATGATTACATCACCCACCCACTGACCCGCACATACATACACACTCACACACACCCACACACACTCACACACCCACACACATAAATATGCATACACACCACACACTCACCCGCACATACACACACACTCACACACATATGCATACACACCACTCACACACTCACCCGCACATACATACACACACAAACACACCCACACAAACATATATGCATACACACCACACACGCACTCACCTGCACATACATACACACTCACGCACACTCACACACCACACACACATTCACATACACCATAGACACACAATCACTCACACACACTCACACCACACACATCCACACACACATAACTCACACCACACACACATCCACACACACATACATACACACTCACACACACCCACACCCACATATATGCATACCCACCATACACACACTCACCCGCACATACATACCCACTCACACACACACCCACACACATGTGCATACACACCACACACATTCACCCACACATACATACACACTCAAACCCACCCACACACACATATATGCATACACACCACACATCCACTCACCCGCACATACATACACACTCACACACCGCGCACACATTCACATACACCATAGACACACAATCACTCACACACACTCACACCACACACACATACACACCCACACATACACACTTACATAAACCACACACACACCACACACACATCCACTCACACACTCACACTCACACACACTCGCATACCCACACCACATACACTCACATGCACACTCACACACACTCACACACCACATACACACCACACTCACACCCACCCACAGACAACCACACGCACCCACCCATACTCACACACTCCCCCACCACCCCACACGCACCTACACACACATACTCACACACACACTCCCCACACACCCACCACACATAAACCCACACACACAAACCCTAACACACACCCGCACTTGTATTGATTCAAGGTAGATCTCCTTGTAAACGATACACGTCATGAAGCAATTACTCGTGTCTCGGGATTCTGCGCAGATGTGGGAGTGAGGGGGGGGGGGGGGGGGGGGGGTGAGTGGGGGTGAGTGGGGGGGGGGGGGTGAGTGGGGGGTGAGACTGGGGGTCTGGGTGTCCCGCCTTCCATGCTGCGCTCCGATTAGATAGCTGCCTCGCTTTGACGAAGGAGCCCATCGTAGCTCAGCTCTACATCGACGCAGGCTGGGGCAGGATTCAATTAGCCAGAGCGGAACTGATTGTGCCGGCTTGGTGAGGGGAGGGTGAATGGGTGTGGGGGAGAGTGGGGAGGGTGTTTGTGTGGAGGATGGAATGTTTGATTCTGATCCAAAGTCGATAAGAATGGGCCAGAGCCGGCTGGTGCCTGAGACAGCAAGAACCGGCCCCTGCGAAATATATATATATATAAAATTCCCAGTATATACGAGTATAATAACCCGGAATATCCTTCCTTTTCCTCATCACTCACTCAGCTCCATGAACTGATGGAGTCTGTCCTAGTCATCTCCTGCTCCAGCCTCCCCAACCCCAGCTCCGATGGGGGCGCCACCACCCCTGCACACTGTAACCGCCACTCACTGTACTGCTGAAAATTGTATATATATATATTTATATAGTTTGAAAATGAGCAGAATGACCATTGACTCACGGCATAGATGAGGTGGGGAGGAGAGAATGCCGGTCCGCAGGCAATATAATAGAGGTTAAAGTGGTTAGAAAGAAACAGTAAGGAGCTGCCGATATTTATATACTCATAATAAATTATATAATGCATATATATAGTGTGTGCACCTCACTATATATATAAATAGTTGTAAATATACATATATATATTATATAAATATATATATATTTATTTAAATATATATATATATATATAGCTAGTATATAAATATACGGGTATAAATCATCGGTGTGAGGTTTATTATTATTATTATGATTGTCACTGTATAATATTGTTAACATCCAGTAACGGACAAATATCGATTAACTGTGGCCTGCTGGCCTATGGTGGCACTGCCACCGGCAGTTCTTGGTACTTATGTTCACTCGCTGTATGGATCACTTTGCTGTGAAAAGTCAGACCATAGTGGATCCTAAATGTTTCAATCTATACAAATTATAACTCGTCATAGTTAATCACATTAATTATGAATAAATGAAGTTCTTTTGGTCATGTTACTGCCCTTTAAGGGTTAAAGCATTTTGAACTCAATCTCATGAATGCAGTCACATGGTGTAATAGAATATGTTCAGTAATAGAAGTAGAGCAAAGCAACCTATGATTTTGTAATAGTGGCTGATGGGAAACGAGAGTGGAAATTATAAGAAGACAAAGAGGTGGCGGGTCAGGTTTGGCACTTAGCACTTGACATTAGAGGCAATGAATAGCTAGTACATGGTGTTGCATTCTTGTGTCCCATTAGTCCAGTTGTCATTACATGAACCTAGCAATGTCCTTTCCTATGAACTTTCTTTTTATGGATTTCTACTCCAATCGGAACCTAGAACAAATTCAGCTTGGTTGCCCAAATGGCATCTTTGGGAAACTCTGGTAATTTGCATAATCCAAGATGGCCACTGAACACCTTCTTGAAAATTTAACTTTTGAACCACTTGTCCTAGAATGATGTGTAATACCTCTTTTACATGGGTGTTGTGCATGTAGAATCCATTTCTGGTGTTCTTTTCTCAATTCAAGGTCAAGATCAAGTGTTAAAGGTCAGGTCAAGGTCAAAGGCTAGGTTAGGTCAAGGTTCAGGTGGACACTGAATGAAAACTTCAGCTAAATGACATTTAATGATCATCTATGCAACCTGTTACCCCCTATGCACAATACACAAAACTGCCTGCAAATGGTCCAATTAAGATATAGGTCAAACCTTGCCACAGAAGAACTATAGAATAACAAGGATTAACCCGAGCAGGCAGAATGGCAGTATTCCGAGTTCTGCTGGTACCTCAGGAATGTATAGAAGATCTAGAAGGTCTAACTACCGCAGACTCCCCTTCATCTTAATTCGCCACAGTTATTGTTATTAACAGTAATGCTTAGTAAAGGTAGCGTGTTGTTTTTCTGGTTTGATTTGATATATTAAGAATGATGTATAATAAAGATAATAAATAGTTATTTTTATGAAGAGCAATGCCTAGTAAAAGTACCACATAGTTTTTTTATATATTCTTTTCATGTTAAGAATGCTGTATAATAAAAATAGTACATAGTTATTTAGCAATGCCTAGCAGAAGTACCACATAGTTACAAAATATATTCTTTTTATATTAAGAATGCTGTCTGTATAACACAGGTAGTACATAGTTATTTTGTATTAAGAGCAATGCCTAGTAAACGTACAACATAATTTAAAAAATATTCTTGCTATATTAAAAATAACTCGTATACAAGACTGTATACGGCTGTAAGGCCAAAGCAGACTCCGGCTATACTACTTCATGATACTACTTTAGTTCCCGGCTCTGGCACCAGGGGACTATTGGCGCTGCCTGCGCTGCTGGGCTGCCGCTGCCTGCAGAGCTGCCACTCGCTCCCCCGGCTCCACCCGAACAACTACTGTGCGTTACTGTACTGCGTGGTGCGTGGTGCTGTACTGCGTGGTGCGTATTGTTGCATTCGGTGCCTATGGCTAAGCCGGTGACTGACTACTGCGGGCCTTGTGGGCAAAAGCATAAATTGCCGGTGAATGTGTTATGCCCTGTAGGCAAGGCAGCTGCTAAGCGGGCAACTCGTGCACACCCTCAACAAGAGGCTGAAATGGCAGAAAGTCTGGTCAAAGAAGAGGTTCGTGCTATGGGTGTGACAGGCGACAGGGAGTCGGAGGACGAGCAAGAATTGCAGAAAAGAGTGGACGCGTTAGAAAAAAAGAGACGGGTGGCGGAGCTGTTGCAGCGTCAAGACGCGTTGGAGGACGAGTTGCGGAAAATGGACGTCTCGGCAAAGGAAAGGGGGCGATGCCGGTCGGGGCACGCGCGCCGGTGCACGCGACGGCGCAGGTCGTCCTCGTCAAGCTCAGGCAGCCGCACACCGAGTACTGAAAGACGCCGTCAGCGTAAGTGGACACTCAAACACTATACAGTGGACCGAAAACAACTTAAAAAGTTAAATGCTTATGAGCTTATAGAGTCAAATTGTGTGTGGTTTTCGGACACTAGTGGCTATGACGACATTGAGTCGTGCCACGCGATGTTGAACCACATAAGCTATCTCTGTACGAAGGCAAAATTAAATAACTTTAATAATACGGCTCATGTAGCGTACGACACGGGGGTGCGTAAGTTGGCACAGAAGCAGGGTCTTGCGGCATTCGCCTCCGGTAATAGTGACTTGGCTCTGCGTCACTACGCGTTTGAAAACATTAAAGACGTTAACAAATCTACAGGGGAGTCTTCAAAGTCGTCCAACGCGTCGTCAAAATTATTTACGCGTGACGGAAAGAAGCCGTGCTTTGCCCACAACGGGGACTCAGGGTGTGTGCGAGATGAAAAGACATGTGACTTTGGGCACTGGTGTTCCCGTTGTGGCAGTCGCAGCCATAAAAGGGGTAATTGTCGAAGAGACTGAAGATGCAAGAAAAAGGTGCTGAAATGTCAATTAAATGGTCTCCACGCTGAATTTAATAATATAATGGTGCATGATAATGATAATAATAATACGACGCATTTGGAAATACTTGATAATCCGCTAGTAATGAATGTGGGAGGGTGTGCTTCCAGCACTCTACTAGGGATTGGTTTTGGCAATGCTCAAATTCCTCTGACGCGTAATAAGACTACAGTGGGTTCAGGGTTCCAATTACCTAATTGGATCCCTGTAATCTCTAATTGGTTACAAGTGTCTAATAGCCAAAGTGCTTACACATTAACTGCTATTGATAGTCATTCTATTGTTAGAACCGAACGCATTGTAATTGTAGCTGAAGCGTGTTTGAGAGGGGTTTGTGACTGTATACATTGTGTTGCTAATGTGCCGGTGCTATTCAAACCTTGTCGAGTTTTTGTTGAATCATCTTTTCGTGGGGACATTGATCCTGACTGGGAATACATATTGCATGGGGCCATATTTGGTTTCAAAATAATAAATTATAATTGTTCGACTAGTTATAATAATACTTATTCTGAAAAAATTGATCTTGACCATAGCGTTTTCATTACGCGTAAATTGGACTCGGAATTAGAAAAAGGTTACATTTCACGCACTGATAAATTACCAAGGTGCTCTCATAATTTGTTTTGTGTTCCGAAACCTGGCAAGGAAGGTTATAGGGTGATTATAGACTGTAGTAAGCCTTACATGCATTCTGTTAATAATTATGTTTCTGAGACTTGTTGTAAATTTAATTATAAGAGTGTCGATACCTTGATTGAAATGTTGGTTCAGGGAGATTATATTTCAGTAATAGATATAAAGGATGCTTACAGGGCTCTGACTATACATCTATCAGATAGAGAGAGGCAGGGATTAATATGGACTATAGGTGATAAAAAGATATATTTCCTAGATAATCGCCTGTCGATGGGACTTTCATCTAGCCCGTACATATTTAGTAAGGTATCTGATTTTGTTTATCGTTGTGCTGTAAGAGAGGGTATTAGCAAATTAGTGAACTATTTGGATGATTTTGCTGTGCTCGGAGCTAGTTATGCAGATTGCGTTAGGCGACAGCTTGGCTTAATTGCTATACTTCGTAGGTTAGGATTTTATATAAGTTTCCCTAAGGTGATAAACCCTGCTACCGAAGTTAGATATTTAGGTATAGAAATAAATACAATTACGTTAAAAGTAAGGCTGCCTTTTGACAAGGTGTTAAAACTAAAGGATCATCTTCGAATTTTTGAAACTAGGACGAAGGCTACGGGTAGGGAGTTGGAGCGCCTTGGGGGAAGGCTATCGCATTGTTCAATGGTAGTAAAAGGGGGTCGCTCTTTCTCTGCTGGAATTCATGATGCGGTTAGAGCTTTAAAGCATCCATATCATAAATATAGAATTAATTGTGCATTTCGTGATGAGATTTCCTGGTGGTTGAATTTTGTCGACAGATTTAATGGTGAAAAACGGATGTTGAAAGCTCAGACAGAAACCTTTGCTGTATATACTGATGCTTCGTTATCTGGTTATGGTGCATTGCACAAAATGGATTGGTGTGTGTTTAAAAAAAAATAAAACTGAGGTTATTAATAAATTGTCGCACCATCAGGTATTTGCCACAGATGACATTGTGGATGAGAATATTAATGTGAAAGAAATGTGGTCAGTTGTAGCGGCAGCAGGACAAGAATATAATTTTTGTTGCTGATAATAATACAGTCAGGTCAGCATTGGTAAAGGGTACTGCGAAAAATCCCATTATATTGAAGTGGTTAAAGCGGATTTTTTGGGTATCTGTCCGCTATAATTTTGATATTTTTTCGGTGCATGTAAGCACACATGATAATATCATTTGTGATAGTTTGAGCAGATGGGATACTCCCCTTCAGATTCAGAGAGTCCAAAGTGTGGATAAAATTCAAGGTTTGTGCTGTTCGCATTTGTTTCATATTTAACTCGTTTAACGCTCATTTGTAGAATTGCTGGCGTTGCAGAAAGAAGTCAAAACGATTGCCGCGCAGTACTACGCGCCGAACAGTCGACTGACGCGCTCTGTGCAAATGAGGAAATATTTTAAATTTATTGAGGGATTTGGTGGGTTGCTGGCTCCAGTGCCTTGTCCTGCAAGCCAGGTAGCTTTATATATAGCCTGGCTATCTCATTCTTTGTCCTATAGTTCAATTACTAACTATTTGTCTGCTTTGAATTTTTTATTACTTTCGGAAAATACCATTCCGATAGATTATAAAAATCATACAATTAAAACCACACTTGGAGGTGTGAAGCGTTTACTAGGGTGTCAGGTGCACACAGCAAAACCTTTATTACCTAGGGACCTGTTGGTTATGTTTAGTTTTCTTTCTCAGTCGATAGGGCATGTTGCCACTAGGGCTGCAATTTTGACTGGGTTCCGGGGACTGCTCCGGAAGTGTCAGCTAACGCATTCAGACTCAGTCCTGTTACGCTCGGACTTTCAGTTTTTCTCTTGGGGGATGTTGGTTTCAGTAAGGAAGTCAAAGACTATACAATTTGCTCAGAGATAACTATTAATCCCTATTGCGGTAATGAACAATACTGACTTATGTGCAGTACACTGGACGAGATTGCATTTTGCACAGACCCCTGTGTCCGCTGACGCACCGGCGTTCCAGGTACCTTCTCCTGCAGGGGGGTACATGCCTTTAACTTATTCAGTTCTCCAAGCTACTATAAAATTTGTGTGTGCCTTGTCAGGACTAGATCCTCATGATTTTTCATGTCACTCGCTCAGAAGAGGTGGGTGCACCTTTTTGCGCATGCAGGGTACGTCAATAGAGGAGCTTAAGGCTCGTGGAGACTGGCGGTCAGAATGCGTATTTAAATACATTGCCTTGCCTTTGGCAGACCTCATTTTGAATGACATGCGGGCAGTTAATGCAATTGATAGCTGTGCGTTGCTAGACGACTAGTCGTCTTACCCATTTTTTCTTTTCTCTTTCTCTTCTTCTTGGCTGGTTGGGCTTGCGCCCTTGGCAGTGGCCAGCCAGATGTCAGTTGATGGTCATAGGACCCACTTACATTGATTGATAATTGATTATGGAGCTGTTGCTCAACTTACTGTTATTATGAATTGATGCGATATTGCCCTACACGGCTTCACCATGCATTGTGTCTAAGCATGAATAAACTGATGTCGCCCTTGTTATTCTAGCCTCTGCTTCTTACAACTCGTATACAAGACTGTATACGGCTGTAAGGCCAAAGCAGACTCCGGCTATACTACTTCATGATACTACTTTAGTTCCTGGCTCTGGCACCAGGGGACTATTGGCGCTGCCTGCGCTGCTGGGCTGCCGCTGCCTGCAGAGCTGCCACTCGCTCCCCCGGCTCCACCCGAACAACTACTGTGCGTCTTGTTTTTTTTACGGTAGGCAGTGGCCAGCCAGATGTCAGTTGATGGTCATAGGACCCACTTACATTGATTGATAATTGATTATGGAGCTGTTGCTCAACTTACTGTTATTACGAATTGATGCGATATTGCCCTACACGGCTTCACCATGCATTGTGTCTAAGCATGAATAAACTGATGTCGCCCTTGTTATTCTAGCCGCTGCTTCTTACGGTGTATAATACATAGTTCATAAAATAGTATTGTATTGAGAATGATTAATAATAATGGTAGGACATAGTTATTTTTATTAAGAACTAATACCCAGTAACAGTAGCACATAATTGAACAAATATTTAAAAGATTAAGAATGATATATAATAAAGGTAGTACATAGTTATTTTATTAAGAAGTGATACCTAGCACATAGTTAAACAAATATTTCTTTATTAAGAATGGTGTATAATAAAGGTATTACGTAGTTATTTTATTCAGAACTAATGCCTAGTAAAGGTCATCATCATCATGCTGTCGGTCGCGATGCGACAAAGACTGCTTTCATTACTTGACTGCCGCTCTCTGCTGTGAGAGTGATGTCCATGAGTCGGTCTTAATGTCTCTCAGCTTCAGGTTTCTCTTGATGGTTTCCTTGAACCGGACAGAGTTGAGAATAGATACATTTCATGAAAGCTGCCTGCAAATGTGTTGAAGTGCTCCTGGCTTTTGCAAGTTACCAGCGACACTCTCTCGGAGAGCAAATAGAGGTTTCACACCGGCAAGAACATGTCAAGACAGGCGCAAAACTAGTTGTCCCTGCAGTGGCTGGTCGGGAGATGTTGGAAGTTCCGTACATCAACAGCTCTTAATGCTGCCACAGTGACATGGTTTTCTGTTTAGGGTTTGCTCCCTTAGCCTTCGGTTCTGTCAAGAACCTGTACCACAAGGCAGTGGTTTACAACTCTGCAGGGCAGGGACGTCAAACTCCCTGAGGTGTTGCAATACCTGCATACTCATAAAGGTAAAGGTAGTCATATAGTAAAGGTAGAACATCATTTAAACAATATCTTTTATTATTAAAGAGGATGTATAATAAAGGTATTACATAGTTATTTTACAGAGCACTAGGTTTTCCGGAATACGGGAGTAGTATGTACATACAGCTGTATAAACGTAGCTGAGTGGGGTACTGAATCATGGTGTCGACTCGCAGCTTTTCTAAAGGCCCTGTCACATTACGGCGTATGGCGGGAGCGTATGGCGGCGTAGCGGCTTACGTCATATACGTCGCCATATGCCGCATACGCTACGCATACGCTACGCATACGCTACGCATACGCTACGCATACGCTACGCATACGCTACGCATACGCTACGCATACGCCTCCAGTGCCGCAACACGCCGGCGTATGTGAAGCCTATGATGCATACGCCGCCATACGCTTTCATAAATCCGTCCGTCCAAATTTTTTTGTGCATGCTCAAAAAAACGCGACCTACGAGGGCGTATGGCCCATACTGTCAAAAAATGTCACAGCACGCTCCCATACGCTCCCATACGCTACGCATACGCTACGCATACGCTACGCATACGCTCTTCATACGCTCCTCATACGCTCAAACACACCCGAAAGTGGCACCCGATGGCGTACGTAGGTTTTCAATACGCTCCCGCCATACGCCGTAATGTGACAGCCCCTTAAGAGACAGCGCATTGAAGCCAACAGTTGCAATTGGCATTTACTAGATTCATGGGCTCGACCAGGTGGGATGGCCGCGTGAGTTGAGCGTCCGTCTCCGGTTTTGGTAGATCATGGGATTCGAACCTTCGGGTTTGAACCCTGGGTGAGTCAAACCAATGACTTACAAATTTGTATGTGGTGTTCTCTCTGGCGGAGTGGTTAGAGTGTCTGACTTTTTTCTAGGTCAGACTCCTAATCTGAAGGTCAGGGGTTCGATTGCTGGTTCCCTACCCACCTCTGCCAATTTGGATTTCCACCGCTGTGTATAACTTACAGCGTCATCAAAGGCCAGTTGCTCTCTACCATGTCTATGTGGTGTGGGAGGTTAAAAATCCCTTGGGTCGGTAAAAGTGTAGTCTCTGGCTTTCTGTCGACAAACTGTCTAATGGTGAAAACAAGTCTATGCAGACTTATCCATGACAGGCAGTATAAATCTTCAAGAAAAAAAATATATATGTGTCGCTTCCTAGCAAGGTGCTCGGCACTATTATGATAGGGCAAGGACTGGTTGGGTCAGTGTCAGGATAATGTGACTGAGTGGGATATCAGCTCATGGTGCTGGTGGCCTGGTCTCCCAGTGGGGCAGCACTATAAATCGCTATGATTGCACACTGTCACAAGTCAGTCCGGGTCCTGATATGACCTTAGATGTTGCCAGGGCTTAGAACTTCAACAACCAACCAGCAAACTAGATTCGTGACACATTATTTTTGGGTCTTCTCTAAAAGCGCCTTGGCCACATCATACGTACACTGCGGAACCATAACCATGGTTACAGGTAGACAGCTGCTGTCGTGTTTCCAACCAGTACAGCAATAGAAAGCCTGCGATTTCTGAGAAGAACCCCCCCTCCTCACCCACTCACCCCCTCACCCACACACCCACACACATACCTGTCAAGCCTGAGAGGTTATCCCTTTTGCGCCGTAGCTAAAGGGACACTTTTTCTTTTTCATTTTTACTTAAAGTTGCATAGTCCGATTGGTTTTGAGGTTCTGTCATATTTCTGAGATAAATATACTAAATTGATTGTTATAATCTACCTCACTTCAGTTTGAACTAACTTATATTTTTAATGACTTTGGAGATATTTGAAGTGTAAACATGTGAAATTAGTTTTGGCAAGCATGCAAAGCTCTGACACCATAGGCTTCTGCAGTACCAGGTTCTATTAAATTGCCTCAGTATTCCCTGATATATCGCCACAAATGCTTAATAAGGGCATCAATATCTACGTTAGATATCCAGAATCAAATCTAGATAAGTGTTCTGGTTTTGAAAATGTGATGCTTTATCGGACTATGCAGCTTAAATTAAACTTGGTGAAATACTTCGCAAGCTATTATTTCCTTATTCACATTTACTTAGGTTTTTTGCTGGGTGAAGGTTGTTAGATCTTTGTATCCAGATCGTTGTCCAATGAATGACCTGTCATTGTCACACTTTATCTGTGTGAAATGAAAGACTCAGATCCACTCTATAATTCCATACAAAGTCTCGATCCCTCCAGTATCTGTCAATCCTTTTTTTTTTTTAACGGAGTGACTATTGTCACGTGACCATGTCCCTAGTGTGAGATTCTGTAGTCACAGTACCGTGACGGCAGTAGATTATTCTACAACCACGGTTCCGCTCAGCGTTAGGGTTAGGGTTAGAGTTAGATATTTTGGATAGGCATTGACTGTAGACTTCGGATCTAAAAGAATGGTACCATGATGCTAAAATGACGATCTATATCAACAGTACCATGATACAAGACTGCCACACTGCTGTCAGACTGTCAGGGCATCGTGATTTTAGAATATCTTTCTGTCGCCACGGTACCGCGACAATAGAACCATCCCCATTGGTCTGAATGTGGCAACCTTCAGATCTAAAAGATCGGGAGTCTAGCGTCACGGTACCGATCTTTGTCCATTGTACCATGATGTTAGACTACCGCACTGCTGTCATGGTACCGTGATTTTAGAATATCCTTCTGTCGTCACGGTACTGTGACAATAGAGGCGTCCTATCGGAATGACTATTGTCATGGCACCGTGATATCAATGGTACCGTGACATTAGACTGCCACACTGCTGTCATGGTACCGTGATTTTAGAATATCCTTCTGTCGTCACGGTACTGTGACAATAGAGGCGTCCTATTGGAGTGACTATTGTCACGGCACCGTGATATCAACGGTACCATGATGTTAGACTGCCACACTGCTGTCATGGTACCATGATTTTAGAATATCCTTATGTCATCACGGTACCCTGACAATAGAGGCGTCCTATCGGAGTGACTATTGTCACGGCACCGTGATATCAACGGTACCATGATGTTAAACTGCCACACTGCTGTCATGGTACCGTGATTTTAGAATATCCTTATGTCATCACGGTACCCTGACAATAGAGGCGTCCTATCGGAGTGACTATTGTCACGGCACCGTGATGTCAACGGTACTGTGACGTTAAGCCGTGTTTACATGGGCGAGTTAAAACGCTTCATATAAAACCATTTGTCTAGATCGATTTACATTTGCCATGTAAACGCGATGCTGTCGCATTTTAGGGCTGAATCGATTCATAAGAAACACTTTATGTACACCACCTCGCGAGGTCATTTATATGAATCGATCTAGCTTAAGCGCGTCACACGCATGCGAGTCAAGACCTTAGTTTGTTGACTTTCCGGTCGATCAAAAGCGCATATTATAGAATTTAGTCTATGAAACCGCTAGCTGTGCACAGATATTTTTTTCATCATTTATTTTTAGGGTTTCACTGCCCAGCAGAAATTTTGACCGTTCCAAACCAATACGATTCAGTCCATACAGATCTAGGTCGAACCCACACTCTCTCGTGGTGACGTCGATGAACCCAAACTCGCGCTGGTTAGTCTGGACTTGCTCATGCGCAGATATCGATTTCCGCCTTCAAACTAGTTGCATGTAAACGCGCCACTACATCGCTTCATATAAATCGCTTTGTCTAGATCGTTTTACATTCTCCCGTGTAAACACAGCTTTAGACTGCCACACTGCTGTCATGGTACCGTGATTTTAGAATATCCTTCTGTCGTCACGGTACCATGACAATAGAGGCATCCGTTTCTTTAATGCTTTCAACGTTAAAGGTACACAATCCGGTGGTTTTCAGTTTCTGCCCTATTGTACACATCAATGTATTATGAGCTGGGTAACTACTTGTTACTTCACGTTAGTTTGAAGTCAGTTTTATTTTAAAGGGTTAACGTTGAACTCCATTAAAGGGGAAAAAAGTAAAATTAATGTTGGTTTTTTTGTTGTTTTTTTTGGTGACAAGTTTTTTATTCTGCCCATAACGTATAAGCTCCCGCGAGGGTGCTTGTTTTCAACGCTGGACAGCTGTGATACTGGATTGGTCTGATCCCGCACTCAGGAGTCTTTACCTGATCTTTCTCGGGCCAACCTTTGCGGTTTTGGGTGTAAGTAGTTAGTTAGTGGTTGGTGCACTAAAATGCTGGACCTCATATTCCAAGTGACAGGTGCTGTTAAATCCATTAGTATATCTTCTATGCAGCAATGTATGTTTACTGAGAGCACCGGTATTTAAATCAGACTATGCAACTTTAATATTAATCCTTAAAATTCGAAGGTTCAGCATTCCAGCTATTTATATAGCATCCGTGCAACGCTGATCATGTCATTCAACACAAACAGAATGGTTATCATGATACCAAATGTGCTGACGTCACCATATATATGCGGCTGACAGTGATGGTGATACAATCAGTATTTCTCGCCCCCTCTCGTCTGCATCTCGCCCCCTCTCGTCTGCATCCCGCCCCTCTCGTCTGCAATTTGCATCTCACGTTCTCTCGTCTGCATCTCGCCCCCTCTCGTCTGCATCTCCCGTCTCGCGTTCTCTCATCTGCATCTCGCCCCTCTCGTCTGCATCTCGCCCCCTCTTGTCTGCATCTTGCCCTCTCTCGTCTGCATCTCGCCCCCTCTCGTCTGCATCTTGCACCCTCTCGTCTGCATCTCGCCCCTCTCGTCTGCATCTCGCCCCCTCTCGTCTGCATCTCGCCCCCTCTCGTCTGCATCTCGCCCCTCTCGTCTGCATCTCGCCCCTCTCGTCTCCATCTCGCCCCCTCTCGCTGCATCTCGCCCCTCGCGTCTCCATCTCGCCCCCTCTCATCTTCATCTCGCGTTCTCTCGTCTCCATCCTGCCCCTCTTGTCTGCATCTCACCCCCTCTCGTCTGCATCTCACCCCTCTCATCTTCATCTCGCGTTCTCTCGTCTGCATCTCGCCCCCTCTCGTCTGCATCTCACTCCTCTCATCTGCATCTCGCCCCCTCTCGTCTGCATCTCGCCCCCTCTCGTCTGCAGTCTGCATCTCACGTTCCCTCGTCTGCATCTCCCACCTCTCATCTGCGTCTCGCGTTCTTTCGTCGGCTCACGAGGCCGCAGCTGTGGCGGGCGATGACTTCACTGACACCGGCAAGCACCCACTCATCATGAGCGCCCCGAGACATGGAGATTCTCATGTGTACCGCCCCCCTTCACCCACCCCACCCAACTCACACACGCTCCCATAGCTCGCCAACCCCCTCCCACCGCTCCTCCCCCCCCCCCCGTTCTCCTTATGCTGAGGTCACCGCCTCCAGATTGTACACAGAATATCCTTACATATTCATGTGAATATCCTGAGCCTGTCGTTAGAAATAAATATGTCTACCCATCCATTATATATATGTATATATATATATATATATATATATATATATATATATATGAAATTCCTCCTGTGCGAGTGAGGTTTGGCCATTCCAGTAGGGATGGCAAGTGCCGGTGGCGGCGCCACCAGTCAGGGGAGCTCAGGAGGCAATACATAGAATCAGGATAATGATGATTATAATATATATAATCAAATAATTCCCCTTCCACGCCTTCATACTCGCATAATTCGTTTTACATCACATATGTACTAAATAATTTATTATGTCGGTATAAATGACGGCAGCACCTTAATGTTTCTCTCTAACCACATTAACCTCCATGTAATTCACTGCGGAGCAAGCATTCTCTCCTCCCCGCCTCCTCTACACTGTGAGTCAACTGTCACTCTGTATATATATTACTTTATTAGCGATACCCACATATATAGCCGTGAGGAATACTCTTGTGTATATAGTCATTAGGAATACCAATGTAATATATATAGCCATATGGAATACTTCCACAGATATAGTCATTATGGAACACATACATGTATTTTATGTACATAACCATTAGAAATATATATAGAGTAATTAGGAATACATACATGTGTGTCCATTATATATATGCATTATATATCCATTAGGAATGCTTATATAAATTCAGAACCATTATGAATTCTTATATAGAAACCATTAAGAATACCCATATATATTTATGTATAGCCACTAGAGAAATCTCCTGGCAGCGTTCGTTAGAGACGAGGAGGAACGGTGGTGGCGCCACCAGTCACATGCGCTGGGTCAACTAGGCAGTAGGCCCACATAGAATAATAGATAATCATAGCAGCACGCAATTCCCTTCTGCACCTTTATACTTGCATAATGCATTATACATAACATCTATCAATTACATGTGAAGTGGGCGACACTATAATCGAGCTGTTTTCAGTGTGGGCTTGGGTCGAGCAACCCGCATATGAAAATGCGGGCTGCTCGCCAAGACGAACCCGCATTGGCCATCAAATGCGGGGAAGGGTTCGCTGCTGTAACTCGTTGCTAGGATATGCACCGCAACGTCTCGCGCTACTCTCCTAGCAATGTAGAAGGTTCGAGCCATCGGGCCCGGACCCTTTAGACATGTTTCATTAACGCTCTGATGTTTTAGTCGATATTTAGGTTTTAAATGTATATAATTTGGAATATTTTAACTCAAAAAGAAGGGAGGGGAAGTATCTTTTCATACCAGCAATGTTTGGAGAAATTAGATTGTATTGGTAGGAACAGAAATAAAGTTGTGAGCTCTTAAAATGTGATTTAAATGTTCCTTGCATTCCTTACTCTTCATGAACAGGTCCCTTATTATATTAACCGCTATGGTCAACTCTAGAACAATGATTCATTATTATCTCTAGTGCCAAGGGCCTTCTGCTCAGCTTGGGGAGTAATGAGGATCTCTCCGTATGTAGCCTATCCCTCTCCATGGGACTAGTTGCCATCTTCTTAACTTAAACCTGAATAACAATTAGTAATATCTTGGGTGTTTATAAATGGCAGCGGTGGCGGAGTACACCAGCTGCCTTATTCCGGAATGATATCAATTAATATACATAGAATGTGGGAGGGGTAGAGCCCGTAGACAATGATAATATTTAATACACATAGAATGCAGCAGGGGTAGAACCCATAGACATGTAGCACTCAGGCTATCAGCACTTGGCCCGGAATTCATTCAATAAAAGCAGTCAATCGGCGACAGGACGGAGAGGCGGCGGCAGGCAGCAGCAGGCGCAGGGAAACCTTGGAATAATAATGGAATCAAACAAAACCCGAATGATTAAACATATATATATGTATAAATATATTAGGAATACCTACATATTTATATCCATTAAGAATACCTATATATAGCCATTAGGAATGCCTACATAAAAGCCATTAGAAAAGCCTACAGATATATGTACATATTCATTAGGAATACCCAAATGTATGCGATGTTATATGTGCCTACGACTACAGCCATCCAAGAAACTAGTCCACAAACCATGTAGAGAATATAATAATTATGCAACTTAAAATAAGGAAATGTTGACAGTTAGACCAACAAAAGAACATACTTGTTTCTCAGGCATTGTTCATGTTGCAGAGCAACATGGGTAATTTGGAACTCAGGACTGCTTAAACGTTAACCACTGAACTCTATGCGATGGTGGCGCCACCTATATTCTAAATCCAGCAACTCCCACCCCTAGCGGATTACACTGGCGTTAACCTGGAGCTCGGAGCAGCTCACTTCCGCCAGTGAACCCGAACCTGCCGTGTGGTTGCTGCGAGCCTTAGCCTGGATTATTCATCAAAATACCTGGAAAATGCCGTCTACACGTACCAAAAGACAAAGGGAGGACACCCCACCGACAACACCAGCGCCCCCCACAGTTAAGAGAACCCGGGGACGACCCAAATCAGTAGTATTACGCGAGAAAACATCAAACAAAACACAGTCGAGATCTAGCCGCACCGAGGAATGCCACGAGGGAGACCGCACACCGAACAGCCCAGACAGGGCAGCCGGAAAGCGGAGGCAATCCGACTCGTCTGCACTACTGGAAGCATTCAATGGGTTCCAGGAGAAGATGGACGAGAAACTAGAAAAGATGACCGAGCGGCTCGACGACATCGAGCGCTCGGCAACGAGCAAGCGACGAAACAGCATGCCGCGCACGGAAATCCAAGATGGCGGCCACGAGACGCGTCCCCAGACCACGTGGCCGGCCCACAGCCGTAGCAGGCGTTGCTCCACCAGCAGCAGGAGGAGGACGCGGAGCGGCAGCTGCGACCGGACCAACGACAGCTACCCACCGGCCGCGACACGCCCCGAACACTATTACTACGCCACTCCAAGCGACACAACCAAAAAACGTGAGTTCGTTCCATTTGTCAACCCATTTCGTACTCCCGCTGCCATTGCCCGTGATCGTGCTACCACCCGTAACCCCTTCTATGATGTTGCGTCCGCTGGCGACCAGGAGGAAAATGATCGTAGCGACGTGGTCAATGAGTTGCTGGCGGCAGCCGAGACCGCGTTAGGAGATAAGCGAGGTAATAATGTCATAGCACCCCATAGATATGTCATCAGAGGCCACCAGAGTACAAAAGTAGGGCTCGATCAGGCGACATGGGCTGAGTACGTGGCCGCGATGTGCCGCATGATCATGGATCAGGCGATGCCCACGAGTTGGAGAGAACCCCTCCTGGACCATCAGTTACAACTAGGGACTATGGCAACCCATTATGACTGGCCCACGTGCCGACGGTGGTCGGAAAGCATTTTCACCATGATCGCGGATGGGCAACTGCCCCACGGATGGGCAGACCAATACGCCATCAAAGATGTTCAACAGGACGCGTGTGTAGAGGGCATGCGCCTCAACGGTAAAAAGACACACCGGACCAACACCGACGACAACACGGCAAGGAAGACTGACAGCACTACGGGCAGATCGGAGAGATCGGAATACGTCCGCCCAGTATATAATAAAGACACGGATGGGAAGCCATGCACAAAGTGGAACTGGGCAGAAGAATGCGGCTTCACCACATCCCATGGGATAAAGCCCGACAGGAAGTGCCACCTGTGTGCATAGTGCGCCACGAAGTATGCAAAGGCAAACCCGCACCCAGAAAAAGAATGTCAGAATAAGAGAAGGTTCTTTGATCGGAAGAACGGTACGGAAAAAGGTATGACAAAGGCGGATTTTAAGAGGCGGCCGAACCGAGACAACAACTGGTGACGGCACGGATACCGCAGCACATACAGCCGACGGTGAGTACCGCGAGGACACCCCGGCAACAGCCCACACGGAAACTACTCACGATAACAACACTGACCTACTTACACACACACCGCACCATGCCACAGAAGAAGCCACACCCGCAAGATGCCACGTGACGGAAGGTGGCGCCACCGCGCAAGCCAACCAACCACGTGCGTTGGCTGCCATAACAAAAAATACTCACGACAACAACACTGACCTACTTACACACACACCGCACCACGCTATAGAGGAAGCCGCAACCGCACGCCGCCACGTGACGGAAGGTGGAGCCACTGCGCAAGCCCCCCAACCATGTGCGTTTGTTGTCACAACAAACGGCGCAACCAGCGCGGAACCCGCACCCACCAACCAACCACACACGCAAGGCGGTGCCAACGACCAACCTGCAGAGGACGATAGCAACCATGGACTGATGGTGACCGATCAGACACATGTACACGGACGGACGGACACACACACCGCCCCACAACCACAAACTATCAGAAACCAACGGCTTGGCACAAAAACACAAACAAACACAACACGACCCTGCAATGCCATAACCTCACTCGCAGCGACCAGCACATCCACACGACACCCAAACGAGCACTCGACGGAAGCACACTCCCGATCGACGGCAACCCCGCTAGCACCGCTAGTGGTAAACGGATACACTAGCACCACCGACACACCCACGAACCAGACGAAGGATTACTACGTCACCACCAGCCAGACGATATAGATACCATACTGAATGATGACGGGGACGACCTAGCCCCACCGTACAACCCCCCATTAACACCAACGGCCTACAGATTCATACTACACGACATCTGGCCCCACACGATAAAAGCACTATGGACGAACAACACCACGTACATGAACCTATACGACACTGTCCGTAGATGCGCGCTCCCAAACTATATGGTGATGCGCATACCGGTACCATCAGGCCTCAACATACCCGTGTGGCGGCACCTCCTTAAAGACTACCACAACCGACAAGTTGTGGACTTCTTGGAGTTTGGCTGGCCGGTGGACTATACATCACCACTGCCAATGGTCCCCGCCACCACCAACCACGCGGAGGACCCTGCACACGACGTCCACATTGCCGACTACGTGAGGAAGGAGGTCGAATATGGTGCCCTCCTAGGCCCATTCGACAAACCTCCCTTCAAGCCATGGACACAGATCAGCCCAATAATGACCAGGCCGAAGCATAACTCGCAATCGAGGCGAGTGGTTGTCGACCTATCATACCCAGGAAAAGCCAGCGTGAACGCGGGAATAAGGAGAGCACAGTACCAGGGCGCCCCTATGTCATACACCCTTCCCAGCATGCTTGACCTGGTGCAGGAGGTGACACGACTCGGACCCGGGTCATACATATGGAGCGCCGACCTGGCAAGGGCGTACAGGCAGCTGCGTACATGCCCCCTCTCGACCCCACTACTCGGCATACAGTACGCTGGACGATATTACATCGACGCCACGCCCCCATTCGGATGCAGGACATCATCAATGGCCTGCGCCCGAACGACCAACGCAGTGGTCCACCTCATGAGAAAGAAGGGACACCACGTACTGTGCTACCTCGATGATTTTGTCGGGGCCGCCGCAACCAAACACCAGGCCGCACACACGTATGAAGACCTCTTACACACCACACACACACTGGGCCTTGAGTTGTCACCCCAGAAATGCGTCCCACCCACGAAACAGCTCGAGTGGCTGGGCTTCCACATTAACACCGACCGAATGTGGGTCAAGATACCAGAAGACAAACTCGATGAGGTGCTCACCGAGTGCCGCCTGTGGACGGCTGGGAAGCAGGCGTCGAGGTGCGACATACAGAGACTCGTTGGCAGGCTCCAGCATGTCTCAAAGTGTGTCAGACCCGCGAGAAGGTTCATCTCTAGGATCCTCGACGCACTCAGGAACGCACCCATGACCGGGAAGCACACCGTGCCGGAGGAGATGCTCCAGGACATCAAGTGGTTCGACAAATTCGCTGAGGCCTCCAATGGGTACGTAGTGCTGCACCAAAACCCCAAGAACGACTGGTGCATAGAGTGTGACTCGTCCCTCACCGGGGCTGGAGCCCACTCACCGACCCACTACTACGCTGAAAGATATCCCGAAAAAGTCACGAGAAAGACAATGACCATCGCCCAACTAGAGGCATTCAACCTTGTCGCCGCAATCAAGGCCCTACTACCACTCAGACCACACCAACACACCATACAAGTGAGCACTAATAACTCGGCGTCACAACAAGTGATGGCCGACGGGAAGGGCCGCGATCCGGTGCTGACGGCGGGCACCAGAGAAATATGGCTCCTCGAGGCCACACTAAGCACAAACATACAGGTGCATCACAAGCCTGGAAAGGACCTTGTGCTAGCGGACGCCCTAAGCAGGCGCCACAACGACGAATCGGCTCGCCAGACAGCCCAAGTCATGCTGGCGCACCGCGGCCTAGCACAGGTCCATGTCGACTTCAACCACGTACTCACCCCCGGCCTATAACCTGGCTCTTCCCCATAACATCTTGCCTCTCATCCCCAGGTTTCTCCGAACAACATCACGAGCGACTCATGAAGAAGATCCATGACGGCCTCGCCCCCGGAACCTGGAAGAACAAGAATCGACAGGTGACGACGTACATCGCATATCTCACTCGACACGCAGCCCAACCATCCCGGCCAACGCAGTACATGATACTGTCCTACATACTACATCTATCGGACGTGCTGAAGACCCCCGGCGCGGTACTCAACTACCTCAGCGGCGCGCGCACGTGGGTGCGCGCGGTCGGAGGAGTGCATGACGCGTTCGACACATACCCCGTGGGACTCATGAAAAGGGGCATACAGAGATCGTCACAACATGTACCAACACAGGCCCCGCCAATAACACCGCGCGACATCAAGAACATTGTCGAGTTCCTATCACGGTCCGGACCGAACGGACGTGTCTTGAAGGCGGCCACACTGCTCGCATACTTCACGATACTCAGGCAGTCCAACCTGGTGGAGCCAAACGACGGCCGCACAAGCAGACATGCACTGCGGGCAGCCGATGTTACACTAACTAACGATGGCATCAACATCCACGTCGCGTCGACGAAGACGAGATGGAGATCCGGCGAGCACCTCGACATAGCGGTGCCGGCGATCCCCGGGTCACCCTTCTGCCCTGTCGCCGCATGGCATGCCTACGCTGACAACGCCCCCCTCCAAAAACAAGGCCCAGCCTTCATCACCACATCGGGCATGCCCCTGCGCCCCAACGCCCTCCTGGCCGTCATACGACTGGCACTCGCCTCATCCGGCCACCCTGCGCCACGCAGGGTGACCCTGCACAGCCTCCGCCGAGGGGGCGCACAGGCGTGCGCGGCCCTCGGTGCCAGCCTGGACGACATCCAGACATTCGGCACTTGGACATCATCTGCGGTCCATCAATACGTGCCTCGTAACGCCATCAGGGCATGTCCCTTCACGCTCTCCACTACCTATGGCTGAGCGCTCGAACATTACCCTGACTCAGAAACATATGTAACAAGAATACCATCCACTCGGTAACCCAAAACCTTAAACGAATTAAAATTACCACTATATACTGATCCGTGTCCTGAGTGATAATTGTTCATGTTGCGGAGCAACATGGGTAATTTGGAACTCAGGACCGCTTAAACGTTAACCACTGAACTCTATGCGATGGTGGCGCCACCTATATTCTAAATCCAGCAACTCCCACCCCTAGCGGATTACACTGGCGTTAACCTGGAGCTCGGAGCAGCTCACTTCCGCCAGTGAACCCGAACCTGCCGCGTGGTTGCTGCGAGCCTTAGCCTGGATTATTCAACCATCCCACCCTCCCAGCTATAACAAAGGCTGAGCGCTCGAACATTACTCTGACTCAGAAACATATGTAACAAGAATACCATCCACTCAGTAACCCAAAACCTTAAACGAATTAAAATTACCACTATATACTGATCCGTGTCCTGAGTGATAATTACTGCATCAAATTAGATTCCTGTCCAACTCTTTGTATAATAACAATATTAAGCAATCAAAGCAGCAACAAAGGTCCAGCCACTCCGACTTTCAATGTTCGTTCCAGCAGGTTAAGCTTGCCGATTGGCAGGTGGTGTTTTCACTTAACTGTGCCTGGATTGACAGCTGCCAAATTATGGACATCTTGTCGATATTCTCCAGCTTACTTTTGCAGTTAATTACATGACAATCTTTTTTTCTGAACAAATAAAAATGTAATTTAATAAAATACCATTGCACCAAATTTCCGGAACTAAATTAACAAAATCTAATTAAAATAACTGCCCGCCTTCCCACATTCTGAGAAAATCTGTTTGTGACAGAGTCAGAGGTGTGTTTTTTGTGTGATTTTGGCCTCAGTTGTTTTTTGTAAAGATCTGTCTGAGAGTATACAAGCTGCACCCGACCTATGACATACACAAAAGAACCAAAGTGAAATTACTAGAAAATAGGAGAATAATTCATTTGAAAACATTAGCATATAGCTATAGTCAAAACATTAAACTTCTAACAAAACCACAAAGGGCTACTAGAGCAAATATTGCGCCACTACTAAAGCAGACCAGAAGCCAAATAAAAGCTCATGAGAGAAGCACGCTGGAAATGGCTGCCAAGGTGTGGAATGCCCAAACGGTAAAGGAACGACAAATTCCTGACCTAAAAACTTGCAAAAAATATCTGTGCAAAATAAAGCTAGGAAACCCCCACTAAGCTGCACTGCAAAAGAGCATGTGATATGTCACGGCCCACCAGCGGGACGCCCAATGGAAGGTAACCATGCCAAGAGTAGCCCGATAACACACCACACAGCTACGTACAATCCTATGATATGTAAATAGGAGTAGGCTAGTCTAGTAATAAGAGTAGAACAAAATAAAATACATATATGCCAAGAAAATCCAAAAAACTAACATAGGCTACTAACCATACCAACCAATTATCTATCTGCTACTGAAATGCAGGCAATCAAATAACTTATCAGCGGCTACTGTGTGGTAAGATAACACCAACACTACAACTGGCCAGCATTGAAAACAAGCCTGGGTACCCGGGCTTATATGCTATGGACAGTATAAATACAGCCTCAATAAAAAAAAGAATTTAAAAAAGAGGTTTTTTGGGGTGCATTTCTATTTAAATTTTAAGCTGCGTACTCCAATGAAACCATCAAAACCAAAGGACTTTCTTATGTTATTCTACATATCCAACGTAGGTACAGGTGTGCTCATGAAACATTTATTCCGATTTGGTGCGCCTGTGCTATACCGCCACTCTAATGCTAGGGACACACCTACCATTTACGACTCGCGCGCTAAAACTCGCGACCCAACCCGACCCACTTAAAACTGAAAACGGGCCGATTCATTTTGCGAATCGCAAATCGCAATCGTAAGGAAGCCGTTTTAGCCCTAAAAGTGAGTTTTAAGTCGTGAATCGCAATCGGTAGGTGTGCTAGAGGAGTGCACACCTCACGACTTTTGGGGAGTTTTTGATCGTATACGGTAGGTGGGTGCAGAAAAACGGTAGGAGTGTACCTAGCATTAAAAGGGATAAACAAAGTATATATCCAACATCTGGATGTACACACCAATAATTAATGTACCATGTTTTCACTTTAAAGTTAACCCTTTGTAATTAATGTTACTACCAATTTAAAGCAGAGCAGATTATGACAATCGACCTAATATATATAGATATATTTTGTGTACATTAGTTGTTTAAGATGGAGAAATTTCAATCACGGACGATTGGTCTTCTTCATTCCACTGCTCCTTGCCCTATCCTAATTGTGCCGAGTGCCTGGCTAGGAAGTGACAAGTATAAATTTGTATGTCATTGGTTTGACTCGACCAGGGTCCGAACCCACGATCCCACGATCTACCAACATGGGAGACGGACGCTCTAACGCATTTGATAATCAATAAAATAAAATAAAATATGGCAGAAAATCAAAACCATGGACAATGTTTCTATAAGAGGAATGTGACGGCAATTCGTGTGTGATTGTTGGGCGGAACAAAACGAAATAAAATGCCCTATTTCCCCCCCCCCCCCCCGCTAGTTTCTTTGTTCATGGCATATAGTTCACAAAGCCAACGGATGTTTGTGTACATACATGCCGTGCCTCTTAGGCACACACGAGAGGGTGGAACTCTCCCACTATTAAACTACATGGATCGGAAAAAAAGCTATTTCCGGCTCAAATAAATCGGTTAATTAGAGCTGCACAGTCGAATGAAAACATAAAATTTGTAAAAACTCAAACAATTATTTAGATTTTGATTTGACATATCTAACTTAGATACTGGTGCACTTATCAAACATTTGTCACCGCATAGAACGGAATACTGAGGCAATTTCATCAAATCTGTTACTGCAGACACCTATGATGTTAGTGTTTTTGTGTGCATGCCAAAATTAATTTGCCATGTTAGCCATTAAACAAAATTTACTTCAGACTAAAGCAAGGTAGATTATAGTGATCAGCCTAATATATGTACCTCAGAAAATTACAGAAACTCAATACATCTTTAATTATTATGGAAAGCTGGGGTTATTTCTTGTTGAATTCGATGGGTATGAAAATAAGTTGGTGCTGTAATCTCAAATGAAATCTGGCAATATAAAGCATATGGATAGTGATAAGCCCGTTATCGCATGTAATAATACCTGGAGTGGGTGGCACTACCTCCACCCCCCCTCCCAGGGGTGGGGGGTGGGGGGTGGGTACCAGCATGCTCCTCTCTGCCTCCTGCGCGGGGCCTCTCCTCCACTAGCTCAGAGGAATTTCGACGTGACGGACGTGTTTCCCGCCTTCCCCAGCCCCCCCAGCCGTGTGTTGTGTTGCCGTTGCCATTGCCATTGCCGTTGCCGTTGCCGTTGCCGTTGCCATTGCCATTGCCAGCCATGCCATGCCATGCAACATGCCACACCTCTTCACGGCCATGTCGTTGATGGCAAAGTTTTGCGCATGCGCTGAGTTCCACACCGGCCCACTGGGGGACGATTGCAAGCGGAGCCGTACCAGGGACGAGACGGACATGGCGGACCAGCGCCAGACTCGCGCCTCAAGCAGGGACAGGGATCAGAGCATGGCCAGTGCTGGTCAGGAGGCATCTCTAAGCCTGAACCCATTCACGGAGAAGCAGTCCCTGGAGGAGCAGCATGAACTGATCGGGGCAGAGAGGGAGCTACACAGGAAGATCGCGGCTGCAAATGGGAGCACATCCTCCAGAACCAGCTGGAAGAGATAGAGGCGAAGGTGGAGGCCTTGAGCCTCTCGGTAGGCACCGGCAGGACCGGCCGGGACAAGAGCGGATCGGTCCGCTGTGGCTGGGAGAGGAGCAAGGCACACTGCCACCGCGACTGCCATAGCCATGAGAAGAATGGGGTGCGCCACCACATGCCAGACGTCACCCATGAGGATGGCTCCGGCTCAGGTGAGTCAAAATGCTTGGAGGATGATGCGGTGGAGGCCTGGACAGCCGGGACTCCAAGCACCACTCTCGGCAGAGGAGAAAAGAATCCTCCCATCACCACCACTGCTGCAGCTCGTGCAGCAGCAGAAACAGAAGGTCAAGGAGTTCCAGTCGTGAGAGGCGGCTCCGTAAGTACAGCTTTAAGAATTTCTCGGACAAGGATGCACAAGATATGACACTACATGACATTGTCCTAGCTAATCTGAAGTGGGTGGTGGCGTCCAAATCTATGTCTGCATCGGATAAGGATGGGGTCATGAAACACGTGGGCTACATGATCATGAAGGCCTTGGCGGATTCCTATCCGAACAAGGCTTACCAAGGCTATGACAAAGACATCAGGCATATAGCAGTCAACAAAGAGATGCGTGACTTTGTGGGGGGTAACATGGATGTGCCCATGGAACACTTCGCAGCTGAGAAACGATCCCAACACACCACGGCCAGGTCTGGCTAAAATTCGCCGCCACCTTCAATGCTTCTGCCAACATCTGCCCCCGCCACTCCCAGGCTCTCTGTACATACAGTGATTCTAGCTGCTTCGGCGTTGCAGCCTTCCATGTGGGAGACTGGCTGGCGGGGGGGTGGGGGAGGTGGCAGCCAGGCGCCGGGTGACATCCCGCACCTGGGCTACCACGAAGAACAGCCTTTTGATGGCTGTTTTGATAACACTGGCAAATTAGCGCACATCAACACGCTCGAGTTCTGGCTAAACACTTAAAATCTTAGCGCACTTTTGGAAGCAGTAATGACAAGACGCAGCTAACTTTAATGTGGCCAGGAGCCACTCGCAGGTGGCGCCGGTGTGGCCGAAGCTGTAACTAACCCCAGTAGTAGTAGATAGTAGATACTAAAATAGGAACTGAGGTGTGGTAGTTTCCTTGTTTATATTCCCATATGAGATTATAAAGCATATATATATATATCCTACTAATAATGTAGAGCATCACAGCGAGGTAGGGACAAGCATACATTTTGTAAGTCATTGGTTTGACTCGATCGGGTTTCGAACCCACGACTTTTCGTACCGGAAGCAACCCAGTGCTGTTAGCAACTTGACCAGTGCGTCCGGTTTTTATATGAACTGCGAACGAATGCAGTGTGTGTGACGTCCGCTAGGGGGTGTAAAACCTCATTCACTCACCCATTCACTCGCCGCTAGAGTGTTGATGGTGTGTGGGTTCATCGTTCTCTGCCCACAATGCACCGCTTATTTATAAGCCAGCCCCTATATCCTGTGTGTTCTCATGTTCCCCCAGCTGATGCGCCTGTGGCACACAAGTGGGGACTTGTCACGTGATAACGGGGGTAAGTACATGTATGTAGGGGGAAGGAGGGGGGAAGGAGGGGGGATGGGGGGGGGGAAGGGAGAGAGGGGGGGGGGAGGTTGGTTGATTGTTGGAATTGTATGTCCTGGCAAGATCTAAGGTCATATCAGGACAGGTACCGACTTGTGACAGTGCACACTCATGGTGACTTTACAGTGCTGCCCCACTGGGAAATCAGGCCGCCAGTACCATGACCCAATATCCCACCACTAGAGCGAGCTGACCACCATGGTTGACCGTTATATCGGGTTGGCTCCTGTCTCCTCAGTCACATTATCCTGGCATTAAGCTAACCAGTTCTTGCCCTATCCTATTAATGCTGAGCTCGAGGCTAGGAAGCAACAATTTTTGAGTCATTGGTTTGACTCTACCGGGAATCCAACTCCCCATGTCGCGAACGGGAGGCCTGTGTTCTATCGATTCGGCCAGCGCGTCCGTTTGGGGGAGGGGAGGGCGATTGAACAAAGCATAAGGAGCAGGGAGAGGCATGTCAAATCAAAGAGCATGCGCATGGTGAACATGCAGTGATTTGTTGTGTGAAAGGGCGGGCGCTGACTATAAAGAGCCAATGGCAGCAGTCTGACATGTCCCTCTCTGTTTTCTTATGCCTGGTACACACCTACCGTATACGATTCACGCACTAAAACTCGTGACTCGACCTGACCTGCTTAAAACTGAAAATGGGCCGATTCATTTTTCGAATCGCGAATCGCAATCGTAATCGGCCCGTTTTAGCCCTAAAACTGAGTTTTTAGTCGCGAATCGCAATCGCTAGGTGTGTGCGGGGAGGGCACACCTAGCGATTTTTGTGCGCGAAACGGGCAGTTTTAGATTGTATACGGTAGGTGGGTGCGCACAAACGGTAGGTGTGTACTAGGCATAACATAACTGGTATCTGCTACATTTCTTAAAGTTGCAGAGTCCGATGAAAACATTAAATTGTCTAAATCAAAGCAGTTATGTGTGGTGTAAGGTATCTTATGCAAATATTATTCTATATAGTTTCAATTCAAATAGCCCAAACTGGTAAAGTTAGTGATTGACAGGTCAGTCACCATAGCAACTGTTCACTCAATCGTTGGCGAAATGGGCTGTTAGTAGGGGGGGTGAGGCGCCGCCTGGAGGAAAGGAGGGGAATTAGGGGAGCTGCTTGGAAGCAGGCCTCCCAGCCTCCAGGCCACACCTCAGCCTCCAGTAACCCAAGTAGAAAAGAGCATATCAAAAGGAGAGATTACAGGAGCAGTCGTAATAATAACAATAGAAGACAGGAGAATTACATACATAATAATATTTGCAGAAGTACTTTATACCTCACATAAACAGCCACCACATGTCCAGAAACCACATGTTGCTACTCACTAAGTGTCCTGATTGGTGGCCACTTGGGGGGATAATAAATATCAACACAATTGGTCTTCCTCATCTGCTGCTAGTGATACCGAATTTCAGGTTAGGTGTCAACAAGTATGAATTTTAAGTCATTGGTTTTACCTAACCAGGGTTGAAATCCCCCTACTTGCCACACGGGAAGCAGGTTTTCAACTATTTCAGCCATCCCATCAGAGTAACCATGCTTTTTTTTCTGGTAAATTATATTTGTGCAACCTTTGGCATTTTTAACGAGTTTGTAAATGTGTCATTCAATGGTTTTGTTGTACAGCAGGTAAGAATAGATCTTGCCATAGTGAGGGCGCTCTATGAAATGGACTTTTGTTATTTTGTTATTTATTATAGTGTGAAGGAAATACTCGAACGGACGGAGCTGCCCTCTATGGAAGATCTTCTGATCAAAAAGAATCTCCGGTGGACTGGACACCTCATGAGTATGTCATCCGACAGGCTACCAAAGCAGATCCTCTATTCTCAACTGTCTTCTGGTTACAGAAAGAGAGGCCGCCCTCGTCTCCGGTTCAAGTGTACCATCAAGAGAAACCTGAAGCTGAGAGACATTATTAAGACCGACTCATGGACATCACTCTCACAGCAGAGAGCTAAATGGAGAGCGGCAGTCAAGTAATGAAAGCAGTCTTTGTTGCATCGCGACTGACAGCATGATGATGATGATGATGATGATAGTGTGAAGATGTAAGTGGTGAGAGGGGTGGATAATGAGGACAGGATGAGAGGATGAGAGGGTAGGAAGAGGAGAAGGTGGAGAAGGAGGGAGTGCTGGAGGATGTGGAGGAGGAGTTGGGGGAAGAGACGGACTATGCAGAGAAACAGGATGTACAGCAGGAGGGGGAGCACGGCAGGACGACTGGGAATGGAAGGCACCTGTCACCAGGCACTAGTCGGAGCAAACAGGCAGGACGACTGGGAATAGAGGGTGTCTGTCACCAGGTACAAGCCGGAGCAAAACGGCAGGACGACCGGGAATAGAGGGCGCCTGTCATCGGGCACAAGCCGGAGCAAACAGGCAGGACGACGGGGAATAGAGGGCGCCTGTCATCGGGCACAAGCCGGAGCAAACAGGCAGGACGACCGGGAATAGAGGGCGCCTGTCATCAGGCACAAGCCGGAGCAAACAGGCAGGACGACCGGGAATAGAGGGTGCCTGTCACCGGGCACAAGCCGGAGCAAACAGGCAGGACGACCGGGAATAGAGGGCGCCTGTCACCAGGCACAAGCTGGAGCAAACAGGCAGAACAACTGGGAATAGAGGACGCCTGTCACCGGGCACAAGCCGGAGTATATAGGTGGGACGACCGGAAATAGAGGGGAGGGAGGGGGGGGGGGTTAGGTGCGGTGTGTGGGTTTCAGTATGTGGGTGCGTGGGTGGGTATGGGAGATTAGGTGAGGTATGTGGGTGTGGGTATGTGGGTGTGGGTGTTGGGGGAATGTTAGATGAGGTGTGTGGGTTTGGGTATGTGTGTGAGGGGGGGGGGATGTAGGCGAGCTTAGGTGAGGTATGTGGGTTTCGGTATGCGAATATGCAAATATGCATATATATATATATATATAGTCCTTAGATAGTATATATATATGTATGTGATGCATAACGCATTGTACGAGTATAAATGCAAGGGGAGCATATACTGTATATATATATATATTCCTCCATGGCACATTGGTGGTGGCCCCCCAGCTGTCGAGGCAATTGATGGGCGGGGGCCCCTCGGGCCACATATGTGTATCTATGTGTATCTATGTGTATATATGTATATATATATATAGAAAGACCGGCCAAAGTACAAATGAGGGACAAGTATAAATCAGTGGGAGAGTGTAGCTGTGCGTGTGTGGCTGGTGAGGTAGATGAATCATCAGGAGCAGAGAGAGTGCGGTTTGGGGGGAAGGGGAAGTAGGACTTCAATGAGACGCGCAGCCGTCCTTGACCTTCTCACACGACTTCCGGCAACTGTCATTGAGAGTCGCAATAAGCGCCCGGTTTGCGTTTCAGCGGGGCGGGGCTGGTGGGTGTGGGTGTGGGTGATGGTGTGGGTGTGGGTGTGGGAGTGGGTGTGGGTGTGGGTGAGGGTGTGGGTGTGGGTGTGAGTGTGGGTGTGGGTGTGGGTGTAGGTGTAGGTATGGATGTAGGTGTGGGTGTGGGAGGGGGTGTGGGTGTGGGTGCAGGTGCAGGTGCAGGTGTGGGTGTGCATGTGGGTTTGGGTGTAGGCATGGGTATGGGTGTGGGTGAGGGTGTGGGTGTGAGTGTGAGTGTGGGTGTGAGTGTGGGTGTGGGTGTGGGTGTGAGTGTGAGTGTGGGAGGGTGTAGGGGGGCTGTAAGGGGAGAGACGGCTGAGTGCAATGTTCCATGGGTTGGTTTTACCAACAAGTTCCAATTCAAAATCCCAGGCGAGTGAGGAAATACTTTCTACCTGATAGAGCGGCAAACACATGGAATAGGCTTCCGCCCGAAATAGTTAGGTTCGATCCGTTACCTCTGTATTGTCCTCTAATGTGGTATGGAAGGAATTGTTCTGGAAGGAATTAATTATGCAAGTATAATAAATTAGAAGCTTTCACTCCTTATTATTATCCTTACCCATCTACTGTACTGCTCTTGTTCATCAACTATGCAACTGGGCCGATTGTGGCGCCCCCTCTCTGCAAACGCGGTAACTTGTCTTGTCATGCTCAGTCACTCTGCTCTTAGTATGTGGATTTTTTGCCATATATGCGCGCAGAGGAAATATAGGATGTAAATGTTACACTTGCATGTGTACTCGTATAATGCGTTATGCATCACACACATATACATATAGATGACTGGACAATATAATTTATTGACAATCGACATATGTCAATCAACATCAATATGAATAATCAAATAATCAATCAGAAAATCAATAAAATAATCAAATGGGCTGGACATAACACCAAACAAACAGAGTGAAACCAGCCAACCAACTAAGACAAATCCGAAAGGGCGGTAGCTACCCGCATATTGAATAGGATACATTCAGAGATAGGTTTAGATATATATTTGTACACAGTATCTGATGTTGAATCCCCCCTGGTCTTAATTTTGTCGATGGTAACTCCCTGGAGAGTCAAATAGGTGCAGCCACCTCTGTGCAAGGAGGGGCAGGAGAATTTGGAGGGGTCTGAACCTGCCTGACCCGCAAAATGTTTTATCGTGAACTGCAGAGTCGAATAATCAAGAGGTGAGAATCTACCTCCGGGTGCAGGGAACTGGAACACAGCATCCTCTGCACCTATGTATGTCTCGAGAAAGTGCTTTCTCACCCAATATACTGCACACAAATCAGTATTTGGGACAACCGCGATATGGGAATTAACAACTCTCGTTCTGAGTACAGTATCGTTTTGGACTTTCGGACATGAATCATGAGCCCCCATGAGTAAAAGGAAAAATCACACCTGTGCAAGACTGAGTCTGACGCTGTAATCTGGCATTTTCTAAGGAGTCCCCGGAAGCCGGTTAATATAGCGGCACGGACACAAGTATGTCCCATGTTACTGGACATAGAGGAAAACATAGCCAACAGCTCCTTGGGAAGGAGCGGCATAGCGTGCTTCACAGCACAACCCAGGACTCTTTTCGCCCCTCCTAGGACTGTTTTAATTATGTGCTCATTGTAATCTATGCCTGGGATGCCTTCTTACTTTAAGACAAAATTTAAAGTGCTCACATAATTCTCTGGTGCCACGGGTGCTGGTGCCAGTGACGGTGATAGTGGCGTGATGCACTCCGTGCCCTGTCACGCACACCGAGCTTGAGATTGGCTATGTCCTCCTTGAAGGCTCGCTCCCACACCAGCAAGCTAGCCACATGTCTACGCCTCTCCAGTCGGCATACACCCTCCTCCAATGCCGCCTCATCGTCCTTGGACAGGCACCCGTCGGACTTGTCGTCCGTACCCGAACACGCCTCCTCCTTTAGTGGTTTATGAATGTTTGCCTTCGCCATAGCCGCCACACGCATTGTCCGTCTCGTTACCGGCCGTCTTCCCGGGCACTTGCTGTCCCCTTTTCCGCAATGCAAACCTCAGTACACAGAACAATACTTCTCTGCCATGCATATTTTTAACAGTAAGGTCCGCCAAAAGCCACTCGGAGGTGCGTCCGGTGGCGGGGGCGGCTAGGTGAGCACTGTCGACTGCACCTGGCACAGACTGCCTCAGCTACGGAACGCAGCGTCGCCCAATGGATAGTACATGAATCAACTGCATTTAGACTGTCTTGCGTACCGCAAGAGGGGGCCACACGAGGATATACAGGGTATATCCAGGCTATATATATATATATAAAGGTGGGGTACGAATACAAATAAGGGACAAGTATAATTGAGTGGGTTGAGATAGTATATTCTCTGACATACTGAATATGATGCTCTAGTCCATAAAAAAATATTTCTCGGGCGTGAATGACCGAGTAGCGCATTTATCGACTTTACACCTAGTTAGGATATGTGCCGGTGGCAGCGCCACCGGTCACGTGGCGGAGAGGGCCAGACATAGAGTAGGCATATGGCATAAACTAACAATAACAGACAATAACTATACCAATTCCCTTCCGCACCTTTATACTCGCCTAATCCCCGTCCTGATATGACCTTAGATGTTGCTAGGACGTAAAACAACAACAAACAAACAACAATACTCGCTTAATTACTTATACATCACATACTTAACCAGACAATATGACCTAAATAGTTCAGCATCTGCATCCTGTGGGGCGGGTCACAGGATTTGAACCCTGGCCGAGTCAAACCAATGACTTAAACATTTATACTTGCGTAGAACTCGGCATTACTGGGCAAGGTGGAGTGGAATGGGGAAGACCAATTGTCCACAATTGAAATGTCCCCCCTCCTTAATAAACGATGTTAACAGACAAATTTAAGCAATTTCACTGCTGCAATCGATTGAATATTCAATTTCCTAGATTGTATCAAATTGGTTGCCATGGTGATGAAGCTGTTCCATAGAATCACCGGCAATTATTTTCGTTAAAGCTGCATAGTCCGATAAAAGTATAAAATTTTCTAAACAAAAATAAGTATCTATATTTGATGCTACATTTCTATGTCTAACTTAGATACAGATGCACTTATTAAGCATTTGTTGCTATATAAAAGGAAATGCTGAGTCGATTTACTAGAATCTGTTTATGCTGAAGCCTATGGTGTCAGAGTTTTGACGTGCTTGCCAAAATTAATATTTTATGTTCGCGCTTCAAATACCTCCAATGCTAGCCACTTGAAATGAAAATTGCTTCAAACTAAAGTAAGGGAGATTATCCATCAACCTAATATATTATATTAATCTGAGAAAATGAGAGAAACTCAAAACCATCGGACTATGCAGCTTTAAGTGTTCCTCAGAAAGTCTGGTCGGCTCCTTATGTGATATTTGTTGACAGTGAACAGGCAAAGGCCAGTAACCATTCATTGTGTCTGCAAAGTATGACAACTCTAATGCCTGGTACACACCTACCATTTGTGGCAACCCACCTACCGTATACGATCTAAAACTGCCCGTTTCGCACACAAAAATCGCTAGGTGTGCGCTCCCCACGCACACCTTGCGATTGTGATTCGCGCATAAAACCTCAGTTTTAGGGCTAAAACCGGCCGATTACGATTGCGATTCGCGATTCGAAAAATGAATCGGTCCATTTTCAGTTTTAAGCTGGTCGGGTCGAGTCGCGAGTTTTAGTGCGCGAATCCTATACGGTAGGTGTGTACCAGGCATAATCCTCCTGCTTGCCACACACACTATTTATTCCCTTAATAAGAGCTCCTAATTCAAACAAACGATTGTGTCAAAACAGAAAAAGACTTCAACTCACACGCAACTCGATTGCACAAAGAGGAAGGAGCAAAATGAGACAGCGACAATTTGATTTGGACCTTATTTCGATAAAGTTAAATGAAATCAATATGCTAAATTAGGAATAATCTCAGCAGGGAAATATGTTGGTGTCTAGTTCGATTCGACATTTAAAGAAGTGGTCACTTTGTTTTACCATTTTGTGTGAATATTCCATTTATCTTCATGAAAGTCTTCATATTATAGAAACATCATTTGTACCAGGCTTTGTGAGCTTTAGCCCAGTGGATAGGGACTGATGTGTCCAGTGTCACCTACCGGGCGCAGTGGCGGAATCGGTAGAGCACAGGCCTCGCATGTGGAAGATCGGGAGTTCGCAAGTTCGGTTCCCGGTCGAGTCAAACCAATGACTTAAAAATTGATACTTGTCGCTTCCTAGCCTGGTGCTCGGCATTATTAGGATAGGGCAATGGCTGGTTAACTCAGTGTCAGGATAATGTGACTGAGTGGGATATCGGGTCATGGTGCCAGTGGCCTGATTTCCCAGTGGGGCAGCACTATAAAATCGCCATAAGTGCGTAGTGTCCCAAGTCGGTACCCGTCCTGATATGACCTTAGATGTTGCTAGGACGTAAAACAACAACAAACAAACAAATATCCAGTGTCACCTGAGAGCTGAGTACCCCATGGTGTAATATTCTTACTACTAGGTTCTTCCCTTCCCTTCTCAGTGTGACGTCACACAAGGAAGGGTGGATTTACAGACATTATACAATTATTCAAAAGGCTTCAAAATGACTTAAAGGTTTGATGTACTTTCAAAGACTTAAAGTTGCATAATCCGATGGTTTTGAGTTTCTATCATTGTGTGAGATAAATATATTAAGTTTATCATTATAATGTACCTTAAATTAGGTGGAAGGAATTTTGATATAAAATGGCAAAATTGAGTCCGTATTGTCTTCTACTCAGAAACAAATGCTTAATAAGTGCATCAGTATCTAAGTTAGATATGTCAAATCAAATCTAGATAATTGGTTTGGTTTTGAAAATTTGACATTTCATCGGACCATGCAGCTTTAATAAGTGCATCAGTATCTAAGTTAGATCATCATCATCATCATCATCATGCTGTCGGTCGCGATGCGACAAAGACTGCTTTCATTACTTGACTGCCGCTCTCCATTTAGCTCTCTGCTGTGAAAGTTAGATAGGTGGGATGAAATCTAGATATTCGCTTTGGTTTTGAAAATGTAATGCTTTTATCGGATTATGCAGCTTTAATTGATAGTCAGATTGGATTTACTTTCAAAGACTCTAAGTAGTGCCTAGTCTACGTCATTTTAACAGGTGAAGATACTGGGTGGTGTTCTCTGTGGCAGAGTGGTTAGAGTTTCTGACTTTTCTCTAGGTCAGACTCCTAATCTGAAGGTTGATGGTTCGATTCCATGTTCCCCCACCTCTACCAATTTGGATTTCCACCACTGTGTATAACTTACAGGGTCATCAAAGGCCGGTTGCTCTCATACCATGTCTATGTGGTGTCGGAGGTTCAAAATCCCTTGGGTCGGTAAAAGTGCAGGCTCGGGCTTTCTATCAACTAACTGTCTAATGGCGAAAACAAGTCTATTCAGACTTATCCATGGTAGGCACTATAAAACTTCAAGAAGAAAAAAAGAGTTTTTAGGGCTGAATGATAGTAAAATAGCCGAAATTTGACCACAGAGACCCTAAGATCGGGCCCTAATTAACTCCCAAATGATAAGTTGCTTCCCCCTATATCAATTATAACTACTCACTATTGATGATGATAATTGTCATTAAAGTTGCATAGTCCGATGAAAACACCAAATTTTCAAAACCAAAACACTTATATAGACATAATTCTACGTATTCAACTTCGATACTGGTGCACTTATTAAGCATGTTTTGCTGCATAAAATCTCGTAATGAATCAATTTAATAGAACCTGTTACTACTGAAGTCTATGGTGGCAGAGTTTTGGCATGCTTGCCAAAATTAATTTAGTATGTTTTGACGTCAAATATCTCCAAAGCTAGCCATTTAAAATATAAATTACTTCTAACTAAACTAATATAGACTATAATGATTAGCATAATGTATTCATCTCAGAAAATGTCAGAAATTCAGAAGCATCGGACTATGCAACTTTAAGTAAAGCTGGTTTGGTCATGCTTTAGTCATGGTACTGGTTACTGCCCCTTTTAAGGATCCAGAAATGACCAAAACAAACTTACTTATTCACAATTATTATGTCCAATGCGACTAGTCATACTTTGTATAAGCCCCAGTCACACCTACCCGGACGAGCCCCGGATTTTGAGCCGGACCACCCCCGGACCGATCGCCCGGACTGTCCCGGACCGCCCCGGATAAAATGGCTGTTTTCGGTGTTTTTTGCCTCGCATGTCACACCTTCCCGGACGAGCCCCGGACGGGCCCTGGACCAGAGGCCGGATCGCCCCGGACCGCCCCCGGACTCCCCGGTGTAGCCACGGAGTACTCCCGGACTTGAAGTGGACTTGCTCTGTGTCTAATCCATGCTGATCCGGCTTGTCCGGGTCTTATCCGGGCAGTCCGGGAGTTGTCCGTGGCTATGTCAGGGCTAGTCCGGGCTAGTCTGGGGCTGATCCGGGTTAAACCGTGGCCCCAGACACTACACGGACTACCCCCGGAGCACACCGGACTGTCCGGACTACGCGGACCACCCCCGGATCATCCCGGACGATGCCGGATCGAGCCCGGATGACAAAATGCCCCGGACCACCCCAGATGTTTTAAACATTTTAAAACATCTGGGGCGTAGCCCGGACGAGGCCAGACGAGCCAAGGATCAGGCCGGATCAGGCCGGATCGCCACAGACCAGCCATGGACCAGCCACGGATCACCCCGGACCGCCACGGACCACCCCGGATGACGGTCCGGGGCTCGTCCGGCCCCTGATCCGGGTAGGTGTGACTGGGGCTGTAGCATGAAACAACCCATCATTAGGGAGTTATTTAAGACCCAAACATATAGGCCAAGCTGTGGCTATTATTAGGGTAATTGTCTTGAATGAGCGAGGTCGCTCATTCGGTGTCATTGCTGGACACGGCAGGCTCAAGGCCGAAGCCCTCCCCCCCTGCCACTACTGTATATATCGGGGCCTTTGCTCATTTGCTTCTTGCCTGATGATACACAGTCAATGTACACGCCGCCGGGCGGGCAGCGCCCAAATAAAAGCCTTGATTAACCGACTCATGCCTCTGAGTCAGCTGTGTCCGTGAGCAATGTCGCCCTCATGACTCTCCTCTGAGACGTAGGCTAGGGCATACTTACAGATTGGAAAATAGTGCAACTCCTACTATGACTTAAAGAGAATTGGAAACTTTTATGATTGTGACTTATAACCACTATAAGCCCACCCTTCCCTTCACTGTGTGACGTCACAGAAATGCTATTAATAGCCATAGGGTACTCAGAGTGCTGGTGCTGGGCAGACCAATCTCAATGTGATGGAGTTCGAGCCTAAATAGTCCATTCTAAGTGCGATATGTTTTTCATTAAGATACATAGGACACTTGTGTAAGGAAGGCACCGCACAAATCACATAACAACCACGTGACCAAATCTTTAAAGTGCATTTAGAAATAAAGAGACCTCGTTCCACGGAATGAGCCATGTAATGTTGTTTTCAGGCAGCAACTAGCTGGCTGATTGGTAATGTAACCAGTTCACTGAGAGGAAGGGGGCCTTCAGTCATCATTAAAGCACAAGGCTCTTCCTAAATCGGTTCATTTTTCTCAACTAAATCCCATTCTCCTTTGAAGCATCAGTGACCTGGGGAATCTGGGCTTTGAAGGTCAACACACCATGTCCTCGAAATGGGTGATGCTAGCTCCACACAAGCACATGTCGGTGGTTGGTTGGTTGTTGGAGTTTTACGTCCTGGCAACATCTAAGGTCATGTAACAGTGTAACTTCTAACAGTGTGCACTCATGGTGAGTTTTAGTGCTACCCTGAACATCAGACCGCCAGCACCATGACCTGATATCCCACTCAGTCACATTATCCTGACAATAATAATAATAATGATATGCAGAAAAATAATAATAATAATAATAATGTGATCACCAGTATCTCCAAATTCTCCATTCCTGCCGCCTTTTTTCATAAATCAATTTGTACTATTCTGTTTCCAAAATGGAGAAAAGGGCGAGCAAAGAGGGGGGGGGACATTGAGGAATAGATTCCAACCTATTAAATAAGTAATAAGCAACTAACCCTCAAATCGGGAGAACAAGTTCCTCACCTCGATCTACTCATTACTTATGTACTGCAATAATTAAATGTTTCATCAGACTATGCAGCTTTAAATTACCCCCCCTCCCCCAAGGTCTCCTAGGCCCGGTGTAAAGATTTCAAATTCCCCCCATATTCAAGTTCCCCCCTGGGAACTTGAAAACGTTTTCAAATTCCTCCCAGGGGAATTTGAAAACGTTTTCAAAGTCCCTCCCTCATTTTAACTTCCCCCCCCCCCCCCATTTTTGGGGAATTCTCTTTATTTTTGTTATTTTTTGTTATTTGTTGTTATTTTTCATGACAAATATTATAATATACAGAGAATAGCATAATGGAAATTATTACTAGTACAATAAAACATATTTAACCACAAATGACACAAAAAGTCTCCAAGATGGTTAAGAAAAAAATATTATAGGTCTGAAATTTAAAACGTTTTTTAGAGTTTTTTAAACAATTTTAAATTCCCGGAGGGGGGAATTTGAAAATAGGTGGAGGAATCTGAAAACTGTTTTTAAGTTCCCCCCCAGGAATCTGAAAACGTTTTTAATTTCCCCGGAGGGAAGTTAAAAATGTTTTCAGATTCCCGGGGGGGGGGGGGGGGGGGGGGGAACTTGGGAAGGGGGGAAGTTGAAATCGTTACACCGGGGTCGGGGTCGGGGAGGTATAGTTGATTTAAGGCGTCGCTGCCCACACACATCCCGGTGCGTGTCCCCGGCTCGTGCCAAGCCTTCCAGCCGATGACTCGGTGAATTGGCCATTTATCCACGGTGCGGCTTTTATTCACTGAATGCTTGCTAACAGCGCCATCTACTCACGGCGGAACGCTGCACAATCACTGGCAGGCCTAGACCCTGCATGGTACCTCACTGCATGGTTAGTGTGTGTGGCACACACTGAGTGCATGGTTAGCGTGTGTTGTATGCACTGACTGCATGGTTAGTGTGTGTGGTACACCCTCACTGCATGGTTAGTGTGTGTGGTACACAGTCACTACATGGTTAGTGTGTGTGGCACATACTCACTGCATGGTTAGTGTGTGTGGTACACAGTCACTGCATGGTTAGTGTGTGTGGCACACACTCACTGCATGGTTAGTGTGTGTGGCGCACACTCACTGCATGGTTAGTGTGTGTGGTACACAGTCACTGCATGGTTAGTGTGTGTGGCACACACTCACTGCATGGTTAGTGTGTGTGGTATGCACTGTTTGCATAGTTAGCATATGTATGGTACACTCACTGCTTGGTTAGTGTGTGTGGTATGCATTCACTGCATGGTTAGTGTGTGTGGTACACACTGTCTGTGCCATGGTTAGTGTGTGTGGTACACACTCACTGCATGGTTAGTATATGTATGGTACACTCACTGTATGGTTTGTGTATGCGGTACACACTCACTGCATGGTTAGTATCTGTACAATACACTCACTGCAGGGTTAGTGTGTGTGGCACACACTCACTGCATGGTTAGTATATGTACGGTACACTCACTGCATGGTTACTAGGTTACTGTGTGTGGTACCTCACTGCATGGTTAGTATCTCGATGGTATACTCACTGCATGGTTAGTATCTGTATGGTACACCCACTGCATGGTTAGTGTGTGTGGTACACTCACTGCATGGGTATTGGGTAGTATATGTGGTACACACTCACTGCATGGTTAGTATATGGATGGTACACTCACTGCATGAGTAGTCTGTATGGTACACTCACTGCATGGTTAGTATCTTTATGCTACACTCATTGCATGGTTAGAATATGTATGGTACACTGACTCCATGGTTAGTATGTGTGGTACACAGGCACTGCATGGTTATAATAGGTGTGGTACACTCACTGCATGGTTAGTGTGTAAGGTACACACTCACTGCACGGTTATTGTGTGTGGTAACTGGTACACTCACTGCGTGGTTAGTATTTGTACGGTACACTGACTGCATGGTTAACGTGTGGGGCACACTCAATGCATGGTTACTATATGTATGGTACACTTACTGCATGGTTACTGTATGTGGTACCTCACTGCATGGTTAGTAACTGTACGGTACACTCACTACATGGATAGTGGCTGTGGTACATTCAATGCATGGTTAGTATCTGTACGGTACACTCAATGCATGGTTGCTGTGTGTTGTACACACTCAACACATGATTAGTCTGTGTCACGTACTCACTGTTGTTAGTGTGTGTCTGGTACACACTCATACCCATGTTCGGTTCTCCATGGAGAACCTCTGTGTAGCACACAGTGGTTAGTGTGTGCGTTACACACTGACTTTGTTTAGTGTGTGCGTTACACACTGACTGTGTTTAGTGTGGGTGTCACACAATGAATGTGGTTAGTGTGTGTGGTACACACTCACTGTATTTAGTGTGAGTGTCACACACTGACTGTGGTTAGTGTGTGTGTCACACACTGACTGTGGTTAGTGTGTGTGGTACACACTCACTACCACTCAGACCCAGGTTAGTTTCTCCATAGGGAACCTATTTAGGACACACACTCACTGTGTTTAGTGTGTGTGTCACGCACTGTCTGTGTTTAGTGTGTGTGTCACACACTGACTGTGGTAAGTGTGTGTGGTACACACTCACTACCACTCAGACCCAGGTTAGTTTCTCCATAGGGAACCTCTATGCGGCACACACTCACTGCTCTATAACCTATAACATACAGTTGCCCTCCTAAAGGCTATTCGCGGACACACAATTAGGAGTAAAAGCTTTCCACGCGGGCGATCATTGCTCCGCACTCAGCCTTTATTAAACTTGAACACAACTCTCCCTCAGAGCAACGACTGCAAATGGACCATTTCCATCCCGCCATGAAAGCAGCCCATGAATTCAAGCTGCACAGAGGAGGCTTGTCTTACTAGAAAGTCAACAGCACACAGCACACAGCACACAGCACACAGCACACAGCACACGGCATGCGGCACGCATCACACAGCACACAACATATAGCACATGGCACACGGCACACAACACACGGCACATAGCACACAGCACATGGAACGCATCGCACATCACGCAGCACACGGTACACAGCACACGGTACATGGAAAACAGGCACACGGCACACGGCACATGGCACACGGCACACAGAACACAACACACGGCACACAACCCACGGAAAAAAATCCCATTTTCAGCATAGGGGGGAATGCAAATGTCTATTACTGATCGGTGTATATGTATGGGTTGGTGGCGCCTGAGTGGGATGTAAATAGACTTAGTGGTGCTGGCAGGTCTGGGTGTGAGGCCACTAGGGCCTACCCCCTCTGCTGGGATAGGGATCACCACACTCAAAGGTCAAGGTTGGTGGTGGTCATGGGGGCCATACAGCTTGTGGTGGTGGTCAGACCACTGGTATCCATGGGGACCAGGAATGCTGGGTCCCTATTGGTAGGGCCAAGAATGCTTGTTTACCATTGGGGGAAAGGGGTGGGGTGATACTCTACAATGAACCCATGTAACCGTATAAATAATAAACCAGAGGGCTGGACTCTCTCTTTTTCTTTACACTTTATACTTTTCCTTTCTCTTTGTCTGTATTTATTTCACCATAGCCTGCCTACACAGCCACATATTCGAGCATTGGACTTTACAACGCGACACACGGCCCACAGCCCACGGCCCATGGCCCACGGCATACGGCACATGGCACACATCACACGGCACACGGCACACAGTGCACAGCACACAGCACACAACACACAACACACAGCACACAACACACAACACACAGCACACAACACACAGCCCGTAGCACACAGCACACAGCACACAGCACAATGTTATTCTGCATCCAAGCCAACGTTGTCATTGGACAGACAATCAAACGCACACGCTAAGAGCAAGGCAGGAGTTCCCTGACCAGAGTAGTTGATGAAGTCCTACTGTACATGAAAAAGGTAGGAGTTCACTGACCACAGTTTGCTGCTGAAGTCATACTGTACATACAAAAGGCAAGAGTTTGCTGACCACAATAGTCGATGAAGACATACTGTACATACAAAAGGCAAGAGTTTGCTGACCACAATAGTCGATGAAGACATACTGTACATACAAAAGGCAAGAGTTTGCTGACCACAATAGTCGATGAAGACATACTGTACATACAAAAGGCAAGAGTTTGCTGACCACAATAGTCGATGAAGTCATACTGTACATACAAAAGGCAAGAGTTTGCTGACCACAATAGTCGATGAAGTCATACTGTACATACAAAAGGCAAGAGTTTGCTGACCACAATAGTCGATGAAGTCATACTGTACATACAAAAGGCAAGAGTTCGCTGACCACAATAGTCGATGAAGACATACTGTACATACAAAAGGCAAGAGTTTGCTGACCACAATAGTCGATGAAGTCATACTGTACATACAAAAGGCAAGCGTTTGCTGACCACAATAGTCGATGAAGACATACTGTACATACAAAAGGCAAGAGTTCGCTGACCACAATAGTCGATGAAGACATACTGTACATACAAAAGGCAAGAGTTTGCTGACCACAATAGTCGATGAAGACATACTGTACATACAAAAGGCAAGAGTTTGCTGACCACAATAGTCGATGAAGACATACTGTACATACAAAAGGCAAGAGTTTGCTGACCACAATAGTCAATGAAGTCATACTGTACATACAAAAGGCAAGAGTTTGCTGACCACAATAGTCGATGAAGACATATTGTACATACAAAAGGCAAGAGTTTGCTGACCACAATAGTCATGAAGTCATACTGTACATACAAAAGGCAAGAGTTGCTGACCACAATAGTCGATGAAGACATACTGTACATACAAACGGCAAGAGTTGCTGACCACAATAGTCGATGAAGACATACTGTACATACAAAAGGCAAGAGTTTGCTGACCACAATAGTCGATGAAGACATACTGTACATACAAAAGGCAAGAGTTTGCTGACCACAATAGTCGATGAAGACATACTGTACATACAAAAGGCAAGAGTTTGCTGACCACAATAGTCGATGAAGACATACTGTACATACAAAAGGCAAGAGTTTGCTGACCACAATAGTCGATGAAGTCATACTGTACATACAAAAGGCAAGAGTTTGCTGACCACAATAGTCGATGAAGACATACTGTACATACAAAAGGCAAGAGTTTGCTGACCACAATAGTCGATGAAGACATACTGTACATACAAAAGGCAAGAGTTTGCTGACCACAATAGTCGATGAAGTCATACTGTACATACAAAAGGCAAGAGTTTGCTGACCACAATAGTCGATGAAGACATACTGTACATACAAAAGGCAAGAGTTTGCTGACCACAATAGTCGATGAAGTCATACTGTACATACAAAAGGCAAGAGTTTGCTGACCACAATAGTCGATGAAGACATACTGTACATACAAAAGGCAAGAGTTTGCTGACCACAATAGTCGATGAAGACATACTGTACATACAAAAGGCAAGAGTTTGCTGACCACAATAGTCGATGAAGACATACTGTACATACAAAAGGCAAGAGTTTGCTGACCACAATAGTCGATGAAGACATACTGTACATACAAAAGGCAAGAGTGTGCTGACCACAATAGTCGATGAAGTCATACTGTACATACAAAAGGCAAGAGTTTGCTGACCACAATAGTCGATGAAGTCATACTGTACATACAAAAGGCAAGAGTTTGCTGACCACAATAGTCGATGAAGACATACTGTACATACAAAAGGCAAGAGTTTGCTGACCACAATAGTCGATGAAGACATACTGTACATACAAAAGGCAAGAGTTTGCTGACCACAATAGTCGATGAAGTCATACTGTACATACAAAAGGCAAGAGTTTGCTGACCACAATAGTCGATGAAGTCATACTGTACATACAAAAGGCAAGAGTTGCTGACCACAATAGTCGATGAAGACATACTGTACATACAAAAGGCAAGAGTTTGCTGACCACAATAGTCGATGAAGACATACTGTACATACAAAAGGCAAGAGTTTGCTGACCACAATAGTCGATGAAGACATACTGTACATACAAAAGGCAAGAGTTTGCTGACCACAATAGTCGATGAAGTCATACTGTACATACAAAAGGCAAGAGTTTGCTGACCACAATAGTCGATGAAGACATACTGTACATACAAAAGGCAAGAGTTTGCTGACCACAATAGTCGATGAAGACATACTGTACATACAAAAGGCAAGAGTTTGCTGACCACAATAGTCGATGAAGACATACTGTACATACAAAAGGCAAGAGTTTGCTGACCACAATAGTCGATGAAGACATACTGTACATACAAAAGGCAAGAGTTTGCTGACCACAATAGTCGATGAAGTCATACTGTACATACAAAAGGCAAGAGTTTGCTGACCACAATAGTCGATGAAGACATACTGTACATACAAAAGGCAAGAGTTTGCTGACCACAATAGTCGATGAAGACATACTGTACATACAAAAGGCAAGAGTTTGCTGACCACAATAGTCGATGAAGACATACTGTACATACAAAAGGCAAGAGTTTGCTGACCACAATAGTCGATGAAGACATACTGTACATACAAAAGGCAAGAGTTTGCTGACCACAATAGTCGATGAAGACATACTGTACATACAAAAGGCAAGCGTTTGCTGACCACAATAGTCGATGAAGACATACTGTACATACAAACGGCAAGAGTTCGCTGACCACAATAGTCGATGAAGACATACTGTACATACAAAAGGCAAGAGTTTGCTGACCACAATAGTCGATGAAGTCATACTGTACATACAAAAGGCAAGAGTTTGCTGACCACAATAGTCGATGAAGACATACTGTACATACAAAAGGCAAGAGTTCGCTGACCACAATAGTCGATGAAGTCATACTGTACATACAAAAGGCAAGAGTTTGCTGACCACAATAGTCGATGAAGTCATACTGTACATACAAAAGGCAAGAGTTCGCTGACCACAATAGTCGATGAAGACCTGCGGTACATAAAAAAGGCAGAAGCTTGCTGATCACAGTAGTCGATAAAGACATACTGTACATAAAAAAGGCAGGAGTTTGCAAACCACAATAGTCGCTGAAGACATACTGTAGATATAATGTTGTGATATGTCGCGTGATTTCAAACGGGCCTCAACCTTCGGCTTCAGCCCATTTGAAATCACTCCACACACCCATAAGGACTCACATATGTGCTACCAGGCGTCGTGGCCAATTCGGTAGAGCGCAGACTTCCCCTGCGGAAGGTCGGGAGTTCACATCCAAGCCAAGTCAAACTGATGACTTACAAAATGCATATGTGTTGCTACCTAGCCTGGCGCTTGGAATTAATAGGATAGGGCAAGGACTGGTTAGCTTAGTGTCAGGATAATGTGACAGAGTGAGATATCGGGTCATGGTGGTGGCAGTATGATTTCCCAGTGGGGTAGTACTATAAAGTTGTCATGAGTGCGCACTTTCACAAGTCGGTACCTCTTCTTATATGACCATAGATGTTGCTTGGATGTAAAAACCCCAACAACCAACCACAGCACAAACACAACGTTGAGTGTGCAGTTTAGTATTGATTATTTATGGTGTGCAGTTTAGTATTGATTACTTCCATTCTTCGTAATGGAAATTTTAAAAAACAGCAAAAACATCACCAACAAAAGTCTAAACCGGGCGCGGTGGCCGAATCGGTAGAGCGCGGGCCTCGCGTGTGGAAGGTCGGGAGTTCGGTTCCCGGTCGAGTAAAATCAATGACTTATAAAATTGATAATTGTCGCTTCCTGGCCTGATGCCTGGCATTAATAGGATAAGGCAAGGACTGGTTAGCTCAGTGGCAGGATAATGTGACTGAGTGGGATATGGGGTCATGGTGCCGGCAGCATGATTTCCCATTGGGGCAGCACTACAAAGTTGCCATCAGTGTGCACTGTCACAAGTTGGGATGACCTGATATGACCATAGATGTTGCTAAGATGCAAACCCCAACAACCAACCATAACACACACGCAATGTTGAGTGATAATGGTGTGCAGTTTAGTATTGATTACTTCGATTCTTTGTAATGGAAATTCAAAAAACAGCAACATCACCAAGAACAACAAAAGTTCAAAGGTGCATCACGCGAGGCAGGTTCCAAACCCAGTGCGTTGTGCGTTGTGCGCTGTGCGTTGTGCGCTGGGCGTTGTGCGCTGTGCGTTGTGCGTTGTGCGCTGTGCGCTGTGCGTTGTGCGCTGTGGTCGTTTTTCATTATATAATATGGCGACACCGACTGGTGAATTGTTTACACAACTTCTACGCTCGTGTTGGAGATCTTGTGAGCGTGCTTCAATGAGCCCCGGTTGCCTGTACCAAGAGTCAGATGCGTTGGAGTGTCTTTATTTACATTTATGAGTGAATACCCCAGTAACACCACTGCTTGCGACTGCTTGAAACCACTCTGCGACCACAAACAAGAGTTGGTCACAATGAGTAAACCCCAGTCACACCTACCCGGAGGAGCCCCGGATTTTGAGCCGGACCAGTCGCCCGGACCGCCCTGGATAAAATCGCTGTTTTCATAGTTTTTTGCCTCGCAGTCACACCTTCCCGGACGAGCCCCCGGACCAGAGGCCGGTTCGCCCCGGACCACCCCGGACCACCCCTGGACTCCCCGGTGTAGCCACAGACTAGTCCCGGATGAGTGATCCGGGGTAAACCGGGCAGTCCAGGGCGATCCGTAGCTGATCCATGGTGATCCGGGCTAATCCGGGGCGTCCGGTCTTATCCGGGCAGTCCGGGAGTGGTCCGTGGCTACACCGGGGGTAGTCCGGGAAAGTCCTGTGGTGGTCCGGGTTAAACCGTGGATGAAACGTGTCTCATCCGGGGCGAAACAGCCCCGGACCACCTCAGGACCACCCGTACCGGCCCCGGACCACCCCTGGATAATGCCTGATCAAGCCAGTATCGCAAAATGCCCCGGACCGCCCCGGATGTTTGAATCATTTTAAAACATCCGGGGCGGACCCTGGACCAGCGCCGGACCACGCCGGACCACCACGGACGAGCCATGGATCACCCCTGATCGCCACGGACCACCCCGGGTATCGGTCCGGGGCTCGTCCGGCCTCTGATCCGGGTAGGTGTAACTGGGGCTGTAGCATGCAGTCCCAAACTGGTCCTCAGTGGTCGCTGACCTCCTTTCGACCATTTTAAGCCCCAGTCACACTACAGCTTGCGACCACTTTACGACCACTTTAGACGAAAGAACCCACAGTCACCAGTGACGCTCAGATGTCGGCGACCATTGTTTTTGTCACAAGGACGTCACTGGTGAGTGTGGGTTCTTTGGTCTGAGGTGGTCACAAAGTGGTCGCAAGCTGTAGTGTGACTGAGGTATCAGTTGCATGAAGGTTGCAGATGCTGCACCTAAAATGTCTTTGCAACCAAAATGGTCACCCAGAGGTCAGCGAGCATTTTCATAGGTTAATTTGGTCACAACGAGGTTGCCGGTGACTCAGGGTTCTTTGTTCGCAAGTGGTTACAAAGTGTTTGCAAGCAGCTGCAAGCCATTGTCTGACTAGGGTTTTATATTGCTTTTGCAATTTTGTTCTCTTTTTTTTTCATTACCCCCCCCCCCATAAGAGTGTTGGGTTTTCAGATTGAAGTAGTGTAGCTTTATCGGATATGGATAGCATTTAACAATATATATAAGGTGGCGTTGACCAGTGACGTCACTATCACGTGACTTGGACTTGGAATGGCCTTGGTTGGCAAAACAAAGTAGATTGGTGTCCTTTTGGGTAGAAACCAGTAGAGCACTACTTCAATTAAATTGGTCATTTTTATCATATTCAAAACGGTAGAAACTGCAAAGTGCATTGAATTTCAGATCATTATGTGTTTTGTCAATGTGTGTGACTGCCTAGTGCTTGCAAAGCATTGCGAATAAATATTTCTTTAAATTTAACTGCAAATTCTGAATCATAACCCAAAGGGAACATTGCACCCTAGACCAGATTTCGAACCCACACTTCTAACCATTCTAGTGTCCTAATCATTAGGCTATCTATGTTCCCTGATGCAATCACCTTACCCATGTGGTTCCATGCCTGAGATTATGCGGCTTAAAACCTTAGTTTTTTTAAATTCTAGCAATAGTTGATCCGACAAATGTCCACTCGGGAAGCGGACACTGTACCGCTAGCCCACCCACTGTTCTCATCAGCCATGTGAGCCCCTACTAATGCCTAGTCGTGACATTTCAAAAGCTAATTCATGAAATTGAAAACTACTAGGTGAAATTTGAGAAAATGTCTCATAAACTGTTTCCTTAGAAATGCACTCGATTAAATGGAATCGCCAGTCTGTTAAATGGAATGTGCGTGTCGATCGTCCTTCAGAATGAGGCCACATTTATTATTGATTTGCGTCAAGTTATTATAGAATTGGTGACAAAAATATTGGACCTGGTGGTGTGCATGCGCATTCATTCGTGAAAACGCCATGAGTGCACGCTGTCACAAGTAAGAAGTCACACTCATACACGAGAGACTGTCACAAGTCATGTTGTCATACTAACATAAGGCATACTTTCACAAGTCATATTGTCACAAGCCATGCTGTCACACTGACATAAGTCATCCTTTCACAAGTTACATTGTCACAAGTAATACTGTCACAAGTAATACTGTCACAAGTTACACTGTCACAAGTCACACTGTCACAAGTCATAGGCATATGACTATAAGTCACACTGTCTCAAGTCATAATGTCAGAAGTAACACTGTCACAAGTCACCGGGTCTCAAGTCACAATGTCACAAGTCATATGCTTAAAAGTCACATTGTCTCAGGTCACAAGTAACACTGTCATAAGTCACACTGTCTCAAGTCACGCTGTCACAAGTCACACTGTCATAAGTCACACTGTTTCAATTTAACACCCATCCTCATGTGACCTCGGACGTTGTTAGAACGTTTAACACTACACCTTACTATGACACTACACATGACCTAACTCTCAGATTATTCAGTCAGATACTATTACATGCACCTGAAACTAGAAGATAAATCATGTGATGTTCTTGCCTCCTATGTGGCAGGTCCCACTCTATAAACATAGGTTTCCAGTGGAATCTAATAAAAGCAGCATCTCTTGAACAGTTGGTTAGTTGGTTGTTAGAGTTTTACATCCTGGCAACATCTCAGGTCATGTCAGGATGAGTACTGACTTGTGACAGTGCGCACTCATGTCAACTATATAGTGCTGCCCCATGGTGAAATCAGGCTGCTGGCACCATGACCCAATATCCCACTCAGTCACATTATCCTGACAGTGAGCTGAGCAGTCCTTGGCCTATCCTATTAATGCTGAGGGCCAGGCTAGGAAGCGACAAGTATCAATTTTATATGTCATTGCTTTGACTCGACCGGGAACCGAACTCCCGATCTCCCGGACGCGAGTCCTGTGCTCTACCTATTTGGCCACCGTAGCCGGCGTTGAACAATTGTAATCTGACCTTAAGCCTCTCTTGCTGAAGGTAGCTTTTTATGGAAAATGGAATATCTGCATCTTTCAAGTATTTTAACCAAGTTGTAAACATGCCATAGCCTGGTTTTATTGTAAGGCGTCTTAGAATTTGGCACTCTACTAAATTTGCATTATTATTACCTAGTTACTCAGCCGTTCTATAAATGTGTGGCCTAGCATGACGATTACAGGACGCCGGTGTTTGTAAACCAGAAGACCTTATTCAGGCCTCACAACACTGAAGACACGACATCTACCGACTACACCAATGGACAGGAAGAGCCCGAACAGTTCGCAAATTAACTAGACAAGAATGTTTATATTGTTGCCATGAGAACTGCTGAGCTACATTAGCCTATGATCATGCAATTCAATCTTCTATTCCTCTCACTGCTGCCGATATAGACTACATCCCATTCCAGCCGCGCGGTGCATTGTGGGATGCATAGAATAAAAACAAACGCACGAGAAGCACATGGCACATGCTAATACACTGGGTGCAGCTATGAAATGTGCTAGTTTCAGCTCATCTCAGCTCTTGTTTGAAATATAGAATACCAACTAAAAAAATATATATAATAAATTAAGATATTAATCATTTATCCAGCATTGCATTTACATCAATATAATCAGCACATCTTATGCCATGTGCATTTAGATTTAGACACATCTGGGCACTCAGACTATTGTTAGAGCCATAGCCAGAGTCAGTTTTACTTATTTTATTAATGTTTTAATTTATATCCTATGGTTAATGACATATGTAGAACTAGAAAATGAGTACGGTTAATTAAATATTGGTTATATATTTCTCTGAAACAAGTATATGTTGACACATTTGGCATTTTAATATTTGAACAAAAATTAATAATGGTGATGTAGATATCAGCCTGAATGTGACTGACTGTTTTGTGTGGAATTGTATGTTTCTTAGCTCAAAATGTTTAACTATGGCTAGTTTTGTGTTAGCTATATTCATCAGATCATTATATTGCATGTGTGCATACATCTTTATGCCAAATTGCTATGTATTTCTATTAAATTTGAATACAAATCAAAGTTTTGCCCTATGTGTATCGGCAAACTCAATGGCCAGACGCATTTGCTTTGCTGCCAATGCCGTTTTCAGCGCATGCGCAGTCGGAACGCTGATCTCGTCTATTACCTTAGCCTTTGCCAGGACCTAAAACCTTAATAAACTAAACTAATCCAATTCAGCCCCTTCCCCTAATCTCTTCATGCAATCACACATCGCAATCACCTTGTTGCAATCATTCCTTTTCCTTCATCATGTGCATTATTTAAATCACGCTAAAATAACCACCTCTGCTCTTCCCTCCCGCGTTCTTTCATTCTCCCTTCATCTCCTTCTATTCCATTTCCCTCTCATTCCCTCTACTCCCTCCCCCACCCTTCCCTCACCCCTCCTTCTCCATTCTCCTCCCCTCCAACTCCCATTCCCTTCCCTGCCTCTCCCCTCCCACCCACCCACCCACCCACATTCCTCCCATACCCTCCCCATCCCCTACCTACCCCACCCTCCCCATGCCCTATCTATCCATCCATCCCTCTACATGCCTCCTTTCTTGTCCCCCCTCCCTTCATACCTCTTCCTACCCCATACCAAACCACTCTTCCCCCCCCCCATTCCCACCCTTCCCATTTACACCCCGTCCTAATTCCCTCTCCCGCCTCCCACCCAGTCCTTCCCGTATCCCCATCTAACCGTGACCCTCCCCACCCCTCTCTCTCCCTCTCCTACCTCCTTCTGATACACAATCCTGCTTCCTCCTACACTTTTCCCCCCCGCCCTTTCCTTCCTACCCCTCTCTCCCTCCCTCTCCCTCTCGCTCTCCCTCCTTCTCCTTCCCCCTCTCGCTCTCCCTCCTTCTCCTTCTCCTTCTCCCTCTCGCTCTCCGTCGATCTCATTCTCCTTATCCCTCTCCCTCTCTGCCACACCTCCCCTTCGCTCCCCTCCATCCCCTCCCCTTTCACTCCTCACCAGAAATGTCTCCGTCCGCCTTCCTCCACTCCTTCTACTGACTCCCCTCTCTCCCCACCTTGTCTCTCCCCACCCCTCCCTCTCCATCCCCTACCTCCTTCTGCTACACCCTCCTACTTCCTACCACGCCCTCTCCCTCCCCTACCTCCTTCTGCTAACCCTCCTACTTCCTACCACACCCTCTCCCTCCCTACCTCCTTCTGCTACACCCTCCTACTTCCTACCACACCCTCTCCCTCCCCTACCTCCTTCTGCAACACCCTCATACTTCCTACCACACTCTCTCCCTCCCCTACCTCCTTCTGCTATACCCTCCTACTTCCTACCACACTCTCTCCCTCCCCTACCTCCTTCTGCTACACCCTCCTACTTCCTACCACACCTTCTCCCTCCCTACCTCCTTCTGCTACACCCTCCTACTTCCTACCACACCCTCTCCCTCCCCTACCTCCTTCTGCTACACCCTCCTACTTCCTACCACACCCTCTCCCTCCCTACCTCCTTCTGCTACACCCTCCTACTTCCTACCACACCCTCTCCCTCTCCTTCTTTTCCTCTCCCTCCCTTACTCCATCTCCCTCTCAGCCACACCTTCTCCCCCCTCCCCTCCCTCCCCTCCCCTTCCACTCCTCCCCCGCATTCCTACATCCGCCTTCTTCCACTCCCCACCCCCCTTCCCCCTCTCCCCTCCCCCCCTCACTCGCCCCCTCCCTACCCCTACATTCCCTCCCCTCCGTCTCCTCCCTCACTCCCCCCCCCCCACACACACCCGTCCCTCTACCTCTCCCTCTACCCCATTTCCCCTCACTCAGTGCATTTTATCGACGGTGTCATTAGCTTCGGTACTAATTTGAGCAGCAATTAATCCGGAATCAGAGCGCTACTGAGGAATTGATTTCAGTTCGTGAATCAATCTGTGAGTGTTTTGTTGACAGCGAGTGATGAGGTTTACGCTTTGATACGAACTGTGGAAGTTTTACAAATAATTTGGTGCACATGTGGCACTCAAATGTATTCAACTTTATATTAACCCTGCCAGCCTTCATCTTGTTTCTACAGCCGGACGCGGTGGCCGAATCGGTAGAGCGCAGCCCTCCTGAGGAGAAGGTCGAGAGTTCAATTCCTGGTCGAGTCAAACCAATGACTTACCAAATTTATACTTGTTGTTTCCTAGCCCGGCGCTCAGCATTATTGGGATAGGACAACGACTGGTTGACATGGTCTCAGGATAATGTGACTGAGTGGGATATCGGGTTATGGTACTGGTGGCCTGATCTCCCAGCAGGGCAGCACTATGAAGTTGCCATGAGTGCACTCTGTCACAAGTCAGTATTCATCCTAATATGACCTTAGATGTTGCCAGGACGTAAGACTCCAACAACCAATCAACTAGTTTCTACTTAATGGAAACATGCATATTATATATACTTGAAGTTGCATAATCCGATGGCCTTGAGTTTCTGCCATATTTAGTCAGATAAATATATTTTAGTTTCATAGTTATAATAGAGTTTACTTCACTTTGAAGTTATTTTAATTTTAAAAGGCTAGGTTTGTATATATTTTAAGATAAAACGTGCAAAATATAATGTTGGTATTCATATCGAAATGCTTGACATAGGACTTTTGGTAGGCTTTCTTTACTAGTGTTCAACCACAGATGTAAGCACACAAGCACCAAACGGATTTGAGAAGGGTTGTCCTTCATCCCTACTCTGGATAGGGGTGACTCTTTTATCTAGGATAGTAGGATCATGCTTGAGCAACCAGATGGGATGGCCGAATGAGTTGAGCGTCCGTCTCCAGTTTTGGTAGGTCATAGGATTTCAACCCATGGGTTCGAACCCTGGTCGAGTCAAACCAATGACTTATAAATTGATACCCGTCGCTTCAGAGCCAGGCGTTTGGCATTATTAGGATAGGGCAAGGATTGATTGGCTCAGTGTCAGGATAATGTGACTGAGTGGGATATCACCTGGTCTCCCAGTGGGGCAGCACTATGAAGTCGCAATGAGCATGCACTGTCACAAGTCAGTACCCATCCTGATATGACCTTAGATGTCATACGTAAAACTCCAACAACCAACCAATCATGCTTGAGGTATATTGCAGCCAAGGATCACTGCCTGATGAGGTTAAAGCTGCATAGTCCGATGAAATATCAAATTTTCAAAACCGAACCAATTATCTCAATTTGATTTTACATATCTAACTTAGATATCTAACTTAGATGCACTTATTAAGCATTTGTTTCTGCATAGAAGGCAATACTGAGTCGATTTAACAGAACCTGTTACTGCAGAAGTCTATGGTGTCAGAGTTTTGGCAAGCTTACCAAAACTAATTTTCCATGTTTGCACTCAAAATATCTAAAAGGTTTACCATTTAAAATTAAAATAACTTTGAACTAATGTAAAGTAGATACTAGTGATCGATCTAATATATTTATCTCAGAAAAAATACAGAAATTCAAAATCATCGGACTATGCAACCTTAAATTAAACATTACACCTCTGGAAGATGGGTGGTGGTGTGATGGTTGAAGGAGGACTAGAGGAGAGAAAACTCGTTAGTTTAACTCGGCTACCTCTCATCTGTCAGGAAGCCTCAACACAAAACACCAAAGTAGTATTAAACTGAAAGGACTTGGATATGGATTGAAATTGCCAGTTCTGCACTCTGACAGATGCTCTCCGGGCAGATCTTTGTATAACAACCTATTTTATGTCATCAAACATCTGTTGGGAGAGTGATATTCAGTTTACATGTCTGTATGCGAAATAGCGAAATAGCGAATGGTAGACAGGAAGTGTGAACACTTATTTGTCTCTCATTTTTGCTTGAGTGCAAGTAAATATGCAACACAAGGAATAATTAGTAGCATGTGGTGAATAAGGGGTCAAATTTCCCTGGATCATCATCCCATGCTTTTTCTAATCTGTTCTTGAATGAATTTATTGACTCAGCATCAATAACATTTTGTGGGAGACTGTTCCATATATTTATGATCCTGTTTGAGAAACTGTGTTGCCTTAACTTTGAAATGGCTCTGGGTTTTACTAGTTTGAGAGTATGGCCCCGACTGCCTTCTCTTTTATTCAAGGTGAAAAATTGATTCATATCTATTTTATCAAAACCTTTCATAATTTAAAATACTTCAATTATGTCACTTCTTCTCCTTCTGTAGGAAAGGGTAGGAAGTTTCAATTCCCTAAGCCATTGTTCATAGGGTAAGTCCTTTATAACTGCAACTAATTTCGTTGCACGTCTCTGATACAGGTTGTTAAATTATGCATATATACGTACACAGGGTAGATTCAACAACCATACAGTGTGTGTCTTGTATGGGATCCTGGTTATGGCATCAGTGTCGTAAATGGTGTTGAAAATGGGAAATATTGCACGTGTAGCCGGATTCGAACCTATACTTGCTGCCATTCCGGGGCTAACACGCTAACCATCACTGACTCCCTGATGCAGGCACCCTATCCACAACCACCTGTATATGTGGCTCCTTGCCTGAGAGGTCAGTGGAGACTACTACACTAGTAATAGAGGGCAATTTCACCCCCTTGACAGATTTGACACTAATTGTTTTCCTGGCGGTCCAAATGGTTTCGGCCGTAACTGTTTCACACTTCAATAAGCCTGGAGTTACTAGAAAGACCAAGATGAGTGCCAATAGACCTCAAATTCAAAACAAATTATTTATACTTCTCTATATTTTTCCTAAATCTCTATCGGCATTTCGGACAAAAATAGTTACTATATAATTATTCTTTAAATATCCATGCATAATTAGTCTATTTGGTACATTAGTTGATTAAGCAGGGGAATTTTCAATTAGGGACAATTGGTCTTGCTCATTCCACTATCCCTATTCCAATAATGCCAGGCTAGGTTAATTGTTAAGTCATTGGTTGGACTCAGCCAGGGTTCGAACCCGGGGATTCGAATCCCATGACCTACCAAAATGGGAGGCGGTCATACAACTCATTAGGCTATCCCAATCATGGCAGGGATGCTTGGAAACCTAATTTAATTCTGTCCGTTTATAGAATATCAATTGTTGCTAATTTTTATGTTCGGTTATCATCATCATCATCATGCTGTCGGTCGCGATGCGACAAGACGCTTCATACTGACTGCCGCTCCCATTAGCTCTCTGCTGTGAGAGTTGTGTCCATGAGTCGGTCTTAATGTCTCTCAGCTTCAGGTTTCTCTTGATGGTATCTTTGAACCGGAGACGGGGGCGCCCTCTCTTTCTGTTTGGTTATACGTTTGTAATATCTTGGTGACTCGGCCGTCAGAGCCCCATATACCACTTACTCTTCCCCGGTGCGTTCTGACAACTGTCTGTCAGTTTCCACCTGATGTCCCTCTCCAACAAACTCATAAGGAAGAAAGGGAAGACAAGATGCGCAAGATTGACAGTGAAGAAGTTGTGCTTTATTGGCATCAACTCCTGTTCACCTTCTAGCGACCTATCACCCTCACTCCTTACCTACTGTCCACACAGATCCTCATTACTCTTGTTAGTGTGTATAAGAATCAGTGCCTACAGCCCATTGAACCGGAGTCCCATGGTTGTTGCACACAGCTCAGTGCCTTTGGAATAGCTGTTGCTAGTTTGTGTATAGAAAGTGGAGCCTCAGACAGTGCCTGGGTTCCTGGACAAGAGAAGAGTGCCTCCTGCTAGAGTGCCTAGCCAGGAAGAAGTTAATGAAGAATAATATATATCAGAGTGAGGTCTGTGTGTCAGGTGCAAGGGGTGCAAGTGACTGGGCCTCCCACAACCAGCCAATCAGACACCCTCTACAGCCTGCGGGGCGACGCCCTAATAGGGGCAGCTGTCACTCAACCCCAGCTGCAGGTCGCGTCCATAATGTATGCAGGATGGCTGGGTGTGCTTGCCCATCGGCCCCGTGGTAACAGGTCGTTGCAGACAGTTACAATATACATATATAAAAAATGTCCTTCCCCTCCACTTGCACTCTTACTGGTGCATAGAGGGAACATTTCACTAATCATTAACTGTCTCTTACATATGAACATCACATCATAATCTCGGGCACTATGTGTTATCATATTTTCCACATAGTCTCTTATGTCACACAGCGAGTGGGGCACCCATTGCTTCTCTGTTACATAACCTTGGTCCCCACTCCGTCACCCGAGAATAGTAATGCTCTCTGCCAATATATAATTCCTAACGAAAATCTGTATATTTTTACACATTGTTGGACAAGACTGAGTGCCTCTGTCAGAGTGGTGGTTCAGCTAGCTAGAGACTAAGAACCACACACACATCGGTCTGCGAGCCAAGCTTCCAGACGAGTTTGAATAAAGATTTGTTTGACCCACTCCAGTTGGTCAATGGTTGGTTGGCTGTTGGAGTTTTACGTCCTGCCAACAACTACGGTCATATCAGAACGGGCACCGACTTGTGGCAGTGTGTACTCATGGCGACTTTATAGTGCTGCCCCATTGGAAGACCAGACCACCAGCACCATGACCTTTGTAATCTCACTCAGTCACATTATCCTGACACTGAACCAACCAGTCCTTGCCCTATCCTAATAATGCCGAGCGCCTGGCTAGGAAATGACAAGTATTAATTATTAAGTCATTGGTTTGTCAGCGCTTGAATACGTAGGTTCGAATCCCACGATCTACCAAAGTGAGAGACAGACGCTCAACTCATTCAGGCAGGCAGTCTGCTTCAAGGCAAGCCCTCGTCCTACAAACTAAATCCGGTGTGTCTCAGCGGATGCTATCTCTCCAACCTGCTGAGTCTAAAACAGCGAGCGCTGTAAGTAAAGTTTATTCCCTTCGGGGATACCAGTGTGCAACCGTAATCCTACAATATGCCACACTCAGCACATTCATAAAGTAGTGGAAGTTCTTTTTATTCACAACTCCATCCTCAACTATAACTTCCCTATAGACCTTTTTTCCGTGGAGCATGCCCAATGAGTTGTTATGCAAAACCTTATTTCCCGCCACTATCACTGGAATGCAGTTTGGTGGTGGAAATCCTCTACGAGATCTTTTTTCCGCAATGCTGATATCAACGTTAGTTCTTGCTACTGACACTAGAGTGCAGCTTGGTGGTGGAAATCCTTTATAAGATATTTTCCCACAAAGCTAGGATCAAAAATAATTTAGAGCTAAAACTCATTTGTAGACGTAGGACAGCAACCCCAAAATATACCAACCAATTCCTGATCTCAATTAAATGGGAATATGTCGATATCAAATGTTTATAAGACAACAAAACCAAAGTAAAAGTAGGATATTCCGATGGTTTGTAGTTTCTGTCATTTTCTTTTCAAGATAAATATATTAGGTTGACTTTTGTCATCTACATTGCTTTACTTTGAAATATCAGTTATTTTAAATGGCTAACTTTTGAGATATTTGAAATGCAAATATGCTAAATTAATTTTTGGCAAGCACGTCAAAACTCTGACACCATAAGCTTCAGAACAGTAACAGATTCTATTAAATTGACCCTTTCGTGCACCAACAAATGCATCAGTAGCTAATACAAGGCATATGTGTAGAATCAAATCTAGATAATTGCTTTCGGTGATGAAAATTGCTTTCATCAGACTATGCAGCACTGAAAGTTTCTGAGTCTGATGGGTTTGAATTACTATCATTTGTCTGAGATAAATATATTAATTTGATTATTATTATCTACCTTACTTCAGTTTGAAGTAACTATTATCTTGAATGGCTAACTTTTGAGATATTTGAAGTGCAAATATGCTAAATAAATGTTTGGCAAGCACGTCAAAACTCACACCATTGGCTTATGCAGTAACAGATTCTATGAAATTGACCCAGCATGCCCTTCCAATTCCTTAACATGAGCATCAGAATCTAATATAAGGTACATGTGTTTTGTTTTTGGGGAGTTTTCAGTCGCATTGGTGCGCTGAAGGCTGCAAATCTGCAGCCCTGAATGGGCACCGCTCAAAGCAGTCCCATGTGGTCGGGAGTTGGCTTCGGATGGGTAGTGATCAGAGGATTGGGGGGGGGGGGGGGGGGGGGGGGGAGGCAGAGGGGGAGGGGGAGGAAGGAAAAAGGCAGCCTAAGGAGCCCAACCACAGTCCTCTGAGAGGGCCGGGGGAGGCTGGGTGGTTGGTGTAGTTTTACGCCCCAGTAAGACCCAAGGCCATACCAGGACATGCACCGACTTGTGACAGCATGCACTCATGGCGACTTTATAGTGCTGCCCCACTGGGAATTCAGGCCACTGACACCATGACCTGATGTCCCACAGGGTCACATTATCCTGACACTGTGTGCCCAGTCCCTGACCTGATCTCATAACGCCAAGCACCGAGCAGCAACAGGTACCTATTTTATAAGTCATTGGTTTGACTCGATCAGGATCCAAACTTCAGTCCCTCCAGATTCACGGGTATGCACAGTAAGTCTGGCCAAGGCCAGAGGAAGAAGTGAAGTGAGGATGGGATTAGTTAGGCAGTGGGTGGGGTTACCTGTTAGTTGTTAGTGAAAAGTAGTGGTTAGTTGGTAGTGGTGTACATGTGTAGAATCAAAACTAAATAACTGATTTGGTGATGAACATGTTATGCTTTCATCGGACTATGCAGCTTTAAACAAGCAATACCAGATCGCAATTAATATGGGATGAGTGAAGTTTTGACTTAAACATTCAATCTGAACTGCCTTATTTGTCTTTGCTGTACAATGTTATAGACCCGTCCACTTGCCCTCCAGTCCACCCCCACCTCTCCCCTTCACCCCCCCCCATCCCCCTCCACCCTCAACCCACCCCCATCCCCCAATAGGCTGCGCTCCATTGTGCAACGCTATATAAATGTGTGCGGGGGCTCAGGTGCACCATTAATTAACGTAAACACAATGTGCCCCGGCCGCCCCCCGACCGCTCCCCGCCCGTCCCCCGTCCGTCCGCCCGCCCCCCGCCCGCCTACCCCACTCCGCCCATCCCGGGCCGTCCCCCGTCCCCCGCCGGTACCCCTCCCGGACCCCGGCCGTGCCTCGCCCGCCCCCCTGCCGTACCCCTCCCCAGCCTTACCCCAGCGCCCCCCCCCCCCTCAGGCCGTAACCCGGTCACCCCCCCCCCCCGCCCGTCCCCCACCCGTACCCCGCCCGCCTGCCCCCCGCCCGGCCATCCCCGAGGACGGGGGACTGGGGACACTGGGGTACTTTACTGAGGCAGATGAGAATGTGAAATACACGCCCCCTGCCGGGGACAATCGCTCCCTGTCTCCCATAAAGCCCCCGACGGCAGCAGTTTCCAGGCCCCGGCACGTGAGAGTGTCACTTCTTAATCAGCGTGTCGACAGATCGACATACAATATTGACATGGCCATTGGAGATATGTGGTGTATAAGGATTATACGCGTATGAATATGGGAAGTTCTATTAAACATCCACGTCGGTTTCTGACTGACTCTATCAGAATCGACTGGTGGTGCCATATATGTGTGCCCACCTTGTTAACCGCTCACCACTGTTGGATATGTATATATATATAGCATGTATATATATCCACAACAGCACGCAGAGGCCAAATCGGTAGAGTGCAGGTTTCCGGTGCGGAAGATTGGGAGTTCGAATCCCGGTTGTGTCAAGCAAATGACTTACACAATTGATACGTGTTGCTACCTAGCCTGGCGCTCCGCATTATCAGGATAATTTGACTGAGTAGGAAATCTGGTCATGGTGCCGACAGCCTGGTATGCCAGTGGGACAGCACTATAAACTCACCATGAGAGAGAGAGAGAGAGAGAGAGAGAGAGAGAGAGAGAGAGAGAGAAAGAGTGTGTGTGTATTAGCGAGGGGTGTACAAATGTGTATTTGCAGTACAGCCTCTCTGGGGGGACCTCATCCTTACCCACGGATATGCCACGTGACTATTCAGAGAGCGGCGTGATATTTTCTTGCCACTCTATTTTTTTGTATTCTCCCCACATATTTTATTCATCAGAATAACAATGTTGGCGCCACCGAGGCGCTGGTGCACCGGTCCCTGGGTCTCCTGTAACGCACCATGCAGCCGGGACCAGGGAGCCTAAATAGAGGGTTTGTTAGTGGTTGTGTGGTGTCAATGGCTGTGGTCCTGTGGCGGTGATAGTGTGGTGATGTGGTGTGGTGGTGTGGTGGTGGTGTGGCAGTGTGGTGTTGATGGCTGTGGTGGTCTGGTGATGGTAGTGTGGTGATGTGGTGGTGTGGTGGTGACAGTGGTGATGTGGTGATGGTGTGATGATGTCGAGGTGTGGCGGTGTTGTAGTGGTGTGGTGTGGTGGTGGTGACTGTGGTGTGGTGGTGACGGTGGTGATGTGGTGATGGTGTGGTGATGTCGAGGTATGGTGGTGTTGTAGTGGTGTGGTGGTTGCGAGGTGATCATGTGATGATGTGGTGGTGATGTGGTAGTGGTAGTGTGGTGATGGTGTGGTGATGACCGTGGTTTGGTGGTGTGGTGGTGGTGTGGTGGTGACGGTGGTGACGGTGGTGATGGTGTGGTGATGTCAAGGTATGGTGGTGTTGTAGTGGTGTGGTGTGGTGGTGCTGAGGTGATGATGTGATGGAGTAGTGGTGATGTGGTAGTGTGGTGATGGTGTGGTGATGACTGTGGTGGTGGTGTGGTCGTAGTATGGTGGTGTGGATGGGTGATGTGGTGGTGTGGTGGTGTGGTTTGGTGGTATGGTGATGTGGTGTGATGGCATGGTGGTGCTGGAGGTGATATAAGAGTTGTGCATATTTCCTGGTAGTGACAATTTAATGAGATGACTGCGATTTGTGGAAGGAGCGGGTTCGGAGATGACGATATGAGAGTTCTTTTTAGCGGGTTCTTATCATTTACTTTTATTTGATTATACATGGAATCAATATCCTCCTATTTATAAATAAACCCCACCATGGTGTTTATAGGGAAAGAAAACCACGGAGTAAAACGGTAACGGAACGCAACTGGAAGGACAGAACATAATAATTAATATATTCAGTGTAGGGCAGTTTTTTATGGTAAGTTTAGTTAAAGCTGCATAGTCCGATGAAAACATCAGATTTTCAAAAACAAAACAAGCATGTGGATTTGAACCTAAATATCGAACTTAGATACTGGTGCACTTATAAAGCGCATATTGCTACATAGAAGCGCATGCTAGTTCAATTTAATAGAATATGTTACTGTTGAATCTTATGGGATAAGAGCTTTGGCTAGCATGCCAAAATTAATCCTGTATGTTTACACTTCAAATATCTCCTAAGTTAGTCATTTTTAAGAAAAGTTACTTCAAATTAAAGTAGGGTAGATGATAACAATCCACTTAATGTATTTATCTCAGAAAATTGGCAGAGCCCCAAAACTATCGTGTAAAATATTCCGATAAAACGCATTGGTTGGGAATGCAAATGGTCTATAATGAAGTAGAAATGGTCTATTAATGTAAATGGTATATAGTGCCAGGTGCATGAATGTATTTATGTAGTTGCTGGTGATTCTTTACTTATGGTCAATAGTCATTGTGTATTAGGTAGATAGTGTGAAGGAGGAACTAGTGATAGTGTGTAAGGAGCCTCACGAGCTCTACTCACTACCCCCTCCCCCCCAACTGTTAGTCATGGATCACCACACACACAGCTCAGGCTGGTGGTGGTCAAGCAGCCACACTGCATGGTGGTGGTGGGCAGATCACAGTAGCCATGGTGACACAAGAATGCTTACTGTTCATTGGTGGAACTATAGATGCTTGTTGCTCATTGGAGATAATGGTCAGGTGGTATGCCCTACCAGATCCATGTACCACTATATAATAATAAACCTGAGGGTATAAGCTCTCACTCTACTTTCATTCTTTATACTCTTCCTTTCTCTTCTTGCCTGTATTGATTTCCTATAGCCTGCCTACACAACCACAGATGCCAGCCGTCGACTTTACAATCGATCGGACTATGCATGTTAAGCTTATGCACAAAATCGAATGGTTAAAGTTGCATAATCCGGTAGTTTTGAGTTTCTGCATACCCTTAAATAAATATATTAAGTTAATAATTATAATCTATTTTACTTTTGTTGTGAATAACTTTGGCTTTGGTGCAGACTACTTACTGTATGCTCATCTCCTGGAATTGTATGTATTTTGAATAGTTTACAAAAGCCACTTAATGCTTCCAATAACACAAATAAGGGCAAATCCATTTACCTATAGAGACACAATGTAAAATATTTGGGAATTTTGGGATGATTTTTATTTAGTGCTATGCAGCCAACAGGCTACCGAGTACCAGCTAACTAGGTCACCTGACTGGTACCCGGCTGCATTGGTGCTCTGTCGGCAATGGGCTGCCGGTTACAAGCTAAGGTCACGTGACTGTTACCCGGATTTAAGCCTATAAATAAGGGTGTATGTCACATGCTCTCACTCTTTCACCACGGCCACCAGCCAGTCCAGACTATGTACATGTGCCTGTAGCAACTATGTTGAGATTAAAGAAACCATGTGGGGACAATATTGTCTTCTTGTGGATGTTTCAGATACTGAGCCTACCAGGATAGCAGAAGTAGATAAGGGATATATGAAAAGAAACACAAACATTACAACAGGATAGGTTCATCAACCAAACAATACATAGCTTTACAGGATCCTAGTCATAACAACTATTGATGCAAATAGAGGGAGTATTGCGCCTAGAGCAGGTTTTGAACCGATATTAATTTGTTGCCATTCTGGGGGTAGCATTCTAACTATTAGGCTCCCTGATTCAATCAGCCAATCCACACCTGCCTGTCGTTGCAGGTCAGTGCAGACTACTACATATATGTTATATAGTAGTCTGCACTGACTGATGCCTATATATATATATATGTATATATATATAATATATATATAATTATATTGACACCACCCTAAGTTGACCGGACGCGGTGGCCGAATCGGTAGAACGCAGGCCTCCAATACGGACGATCAGGAATTTGATTCCCGGTCGAGTCAAAGCAATGACTTACAAAATTGATACTTGTCACTTCCTAGCCTGGCGTTTCGCATTAATAGAATAGAACAAGGACTGGTTAGCTCAGTCTCATGATAATGTGAGTGAGTGGGATATTGGGTCATGGTGCTGACATCCTGATTTCCCAGTGGCGCAGCATGATAAAGTCACCATGAGAGAGCACCATCACAAGTCGGTACCCATCCTGCTATGACCTTAGATGTTGCCAGGATGTAAAATTCCAACAACCAACCAACAACCAACCCGGAGTTGACCCGCCTTGGCGCCATGCTGCCCCCTCTCGGCAGATACAAGTACTAAGCACATCTGCCGGATTATTTTGATGGAACTCTCCGCACACGAAGGGGCTAAAATGCATCAAGCCACTTTATTCTGGAACCCACCAGGCTACGGAGCGTGGTGGTAGGGGGCATGGAGAGGATGAGGGAGGAATGGCGGATTGCCTCTTAGACTACTCCGCCACCAGGGGGCGCCCTGATCGGCATGAATAAATAATCCTTGCCCTGGTAATTCCATCTTGTAGAAAGCCGACTTAAAGATGATTTATTGAAATGTGAGTTTGAGCGAAGAAGGAGGTAGGTAGGTGGAGGTGGGTGGGGGGTTGAAAATGGGACGTCAGACGATGCTGAAGTGGAGAAAAGATGTTGACTGAGCTGATGTTGATGTAATGACAGAGATGGTGGAAAACAGCCTGCGCAGAAGGGTGAGAAGTAGAGGTGGGGGAGGATAGAAGGGGGGAGGGGAGGAGAGGAGGGAATGGGAAAATGGGGAGATGGGAAGGAGGGTAGAAGGGGAGGAGGGGCCGAAGAAGGGAGGAGGGAAGGAGGGAGGGGAGGGAGGGGAGGGGACAGGGAGGAGTAGAAGAGGGGAGGAGGGAATGTGAGGAAGAGGGGGAGAGGAGGGGAAGAGGGGAGGAGGGGAAATGGAGTAGGGGAGGAGGGGGAGGGGAGATGGGGAAGGAGAGGGCGAGGGGGGAGGAGGGGGTAAGGAAGGGGTGGGAGGGGGGAGAGTAGAAGAGGGGAGGGGTAAGAGGGGAGGAGGGGATGTGTGGATGAGGGGGAAGAGGAAGGGAAGGGGGAGGAGGGGAAATGGAGTAGGGGAGGAGGGGAAGGGGGGGGGGGAGGAGAGGGGAGGGAGGGGAGGAGGGGAGGGGACGGGGAGGAGTAGAAGAGGGGAGGAGGAAGACGGGAGATGGGGATGTGGGGAAGAGGGGGGGAGAGGAGGGGAAGAGGGGAGGAGGGGAAATGGAGTAGGGAAGGAGGGGGAGGGGAGGAGGGGAAGGAGGGGAGGGGAGGAGGGGAAGGAGAGGGGGAGGGGAGGGAGGGTAAGGAGGGGGACGGGAGGGGGGAGTAGAAGAGGTGAGGGGTAAGAGGGGAGGGGGGATGTGGGGATGAGGTGGGAGAGGAAGGGAAGAGGGGAAGAAGGGAAATGGAGTAGGGGAGGAGGGGGGAGGGGCGGAGGGGAAGGAGAGGGGAGGGAAGGGGAAGGGTTCTTATTGATTGCTAACAATTAGTTTACTTACTGTAGATATCAGAAAGCATCCAAACTTTAGAAATTGAGATATCTTTTAGTAGGATGGCATTAACAAATGCTGGCTACGACTTTTTACGACGGTTTCTAATGGTATCAGCAGTTCTTAGTATGTAGGTCCACTGTAGTTTGATCTTTGTTTTGCCTGAGCTGCTTTTGCTCAATTCTTATGTACAGTATTTGACTGCTTATTACAGTTACATTCATCAGTGTGAGAATACCTTAGCAATCCGTCTGGGTTTCTACTTCCCCTGACCCAGTCACACTACAGCTTGCGACCACTTTGCAACCACCTTAGACCAAAGAACCCACACTCACCAGGGACGTCCTTGCTACCAAAACAATGGTTGCCGATGTCTGGGAGTCACTGGTGAGTATGGGTTCTTTGGTCTAAGGTGGTCGCAAAGTGGTCACAAGCTGTAGTGTGACCAGGGTATAATATACTTAAAAACAGGGGCGTAGCTTCCATATACGCAAATACGCAGATGCGGAACACCTGAGATGACAACATTTTTGGTTATTAAAATATATTATATTTGATAGCGTTTTATTCCATCAAATTTATTCCAATATCTAACTTAGCCCTTTTCCCGGTGAAGGCCAGAGAGTGCTGAGATCGCTACCCCCCCCCCCCCTCCATCTCCCCCTCTCATCCTCTCCTAACCTGACAGCATCCTAAGCTTCCATCTTGTCCCCTCCCAAACTCTGAACCCCACAATGATATTTCAACGAGCCTGATCATCAAGGATTACCCTCGCCTCCCACTCCCTCCATAGCACTGCCTCATCACCCCGGGGTCTGACCCTACCCCCCCCCCCCCACCACCACCACCCCCTCACCCCACCCCACCCCCGATCCCACTGACTTCAATGTCTCCCCCAAAAGGCAGAGAGGGATCCAATATATTTCAGCTTATTCTCCTCCAAGAATCCTAAACTTAATTAATTTCTGTCCACTCTCCCAATTCTGTCAAGTGTTATCTGACATTTGCGACATTATATGCTGTATAAGAATTATATGAGCATAATAGCCCGGAATATCCCTCCTGCTCCCCGGCACTCCCCCAGTCATTGACTGATGGAGTCTGGACTAGTCATCTGCTGATCCAGCCTAGTCAACCTCAGCTCTGGTAGTGGAGCCACCACCCGCTTCACACCGTAACCGCCACTCACTGTACTGCCGACAAGTTGTATATGTAAATATGTGTATATATCATGTTTGGAGTTCAGCACTACTAGAGTAAAGGCCCTGTCACATTACGACATTTCTCACCAACGCGTGCCGACGTGTTGCCTTTTTGGGCGAAACGTCGGCACGCGTCGGGAAGTGTTATGCGCGCGTTACTGGCGCGTTAACGGCGCGTCGGTACACGTCGGTACACGTTGAGTGATAGCAACGTGTGAATGGACACGTCGCCGCGCATCACCGCGTGTTGCCGCGTGTCGGGTCGTGCCGATTGTTTTGTGCTTGCACAAAACTTTCGGCGTGCCCCGACGCACGCCGACGGGTTGGAGGGGGCGTTACGGACGCGCCACCAACACACCACTAGCACGCTGCAACCCATCGAACTTTCTCCCACAATGCCGAAAAGTTGGAAGTGTCTCGAGCCCTAGCAAATATCTTGCACGTTGGCGGCGCGCTGGGGGAAACGTCGTAGTGTGACAGGGCCTTTAGGCAAGATGCAGTATATGTTGTGGGAGTATATGGTAAAACAGGTATCTGTAATCAAGTATTCCATATGGGAGAAATGGCCATGAGAAATTAGTCGCAAAAATATGTCCTAATTGGATGCTAATTGGTCGTAATTATGTAGGGCATTTTGTATACTGGGAGGATTGATGGAGAAGATATTTTAGTTGTCTTTAAAATTTAATTAATGGTTGTTATACAGAGTTGGTCTGGATAGTGAAGATTTGTGCTGATTTGGTGGGCTGGATGAATGACTTATGAATGACTGAATCAATGATGAAGGAACGACGAAAAAGGGTTTTTAATTATTCTTGCATTGAATATCTAAATGCGTATCAAGTAATTTCTTAGCTGTAATATTTAAAGCATAGCATTTTCTCTGGTCTTATGCCATTCTAAAAGTTGACTTAATTTGATAAATATCAAAGGCGTTATAACATCGACCAATTGGTCAAAATTAGAACTCATACAAGACAAAGAAAGAAATGGTGAAATAAGTACATATAACTGATTGATTGATTGATTGGTGGTTGCTTTACGCCGTGTCGGCAGCAAAGGCCATATTCACGGTGAGAAATGTTAGTTTTTTGTTCAAACCATTGCTTTTAGATGTAAAGGCAGACAATCAATTATGTGCCAATAGACAGTCATTAAATTAGAAAGCTCACAATCATATATTTGTGGTCAAGGGAAACAAATTCCCATAGAAAAAGAAAAGTTTCATTAATAATTGATAGAATCTATTTAGTAAACTATATGAGGTGGCACAGTCCAGCTGCCCTCAAAAAGGCTAAAATGTTTTCCTGTTTTACTTTAGTAAAAAGGTCATGCATACTGTCTGTAGTGTAGAACTGTTTGCGCAGGGCCAAAAAATCAATGCAACTTAGTCAAATGTGTTTGAGTGTCAGCGGGGACTGACACCCAATACATTCAGGGCGAGGTTCCCCCTTGAGCAGAAAAGCATGTGTAAGCCACGAGTGGCCAATACGGCAGCGGCTAAGGACCACTTGGTCTCGCCGACCTCCCGCATGAGTCTGTGGTGGCTTTCCCACACATGGTTCAATTTCTTTAAGTTTATTAATGTTTTCATCCCACTCATGCTGCCATTTGGATTTTATGTGGGTGGCTATTAGTGGTTTCAGATCAGGGTGAGGGATCAGACACGGTTCAAGATCACAGTTCAGGGCCTTCTTCACAGCCCGATCAGCTGGTTCGTTTCCTTGTATGCCGGCATGGCCAGGCACCCAGCACAGGTGGATGTCATACCCATCCGTTGTCAGTTGGTTCATTTTATAAATGACCGTTGCTAGAATAGGGTGATTCATTTTCAGTCCAGCAACAGCCAGGAGGCAAGAGAATGAATCACTGTATATAACATAGTTAGTGTGGTTGGATACCTCGATACAGCATATAACTAGTGTACCTATAATGCATATATAAATATATATATATATATATATGTACCTATAATGCATATATAAATAGATATATATATATATATATGTATATGTATAAGGGTCATAATTCTTACTCATGAGTGCATCATTTAAAAGGAAGACACATGTGCCTTGTGCGGTGTTATGTGCATTGGTTGTCATGGTGATATTTAACTATAGTATAAAGAAGGCTTCTGGGGATTGGTGGAGGCGGGAGTGGGGAAGGTGTGGGGTGGTGGTGGAGGTGGAGGTGGAGGTTCAGAAGGAGGTGGAGGTGGTGGAGGTGGAGGTGGAGGAGGAGGTGGAGGTGGTGGAGGTGGAGGTGGAGGTGGAGATGGAGGTGGAGGAGGTGGAGGTGGAGGTGGAGGAGGAGGTGGAGGTGGAGGTGGAGGTGGAGGTGGTGGAGGTGGAGGTGGAGGTGGAGGTGGTGGAGGAGGTGGAGGTGGTGGAGGTGGAGGTGGAGGTGGAGATGGAGGTGGAGGAGGTGGAGGTGGTGGAGGAGGAGGTGGTGGTGGAGGTGGAGGTGGAGGTGGTGGAGGTGGAGGTGGAGGAGGTGGTGGAGGAGGTGGAGGTGGTGGAGGGGGAGGGGGAGGTGGAGGTGTGTGAGGTGGAGGAAGGGGCACAAGGCCAAAGGACCCTATTAGTCCACCTGGAGGTCGCTCCCGCGGGCTGCTTCCGCTAGATGGCGTCCTGTCGTGTGGGGCGGCCATTAGATGCGGCAGATGCACCCTGGGGACAGTCGGGGGGACGGTTTACCCACAAGTCATCGACAGATTGAGGGGGGTGGGGGGGAATGGGAGGGGGTAATAAAAAAATGACCTTAGAATATAGCACACAAATATAACTCAAAAGTATAACTCAGAGATATGGCAAAAGAAATGCATCCCCTTAAAAAAGCTTTAAAAAATGTTTCTCAAAAACATAGCCAAAAGATATAGGCCAAACATATAACTGAAAAATATAACCTAAAAATATAACCCAAAAATATAACTCAAAAATATAAATAAAAATAACCGAAAAATATAACCCAAGACAATAACCCAAATACTAACTATAAATATGTATAAAACGTATAACTAAAAAATGTAAAACTAAAATATAGCCCAAAATTTTAACAGAACACGCCCACCAGCCTAACAATTTTAAGTTGTATAGTCCGATTGTTTAGAGTTTCTGCCATATTATAAATATAAATATGTTGGGTTGGTCATTGTAATCTATATTAGTTTAGTTTGAAGTAAATCTTATTTTAAATGGTTAACCTTAAATATATATTTGGAGTGAAAGCATGTCAAATTGATGTAGACAAAGCACACCGAAATGCTGGACACCAAACACTTCAGCAGTGACAGGAGCTGTTGACTTAGTATTTCCCTTCTCTACAGCAATACATGTTTAATAAGTACATCTAAGCAGGTGGCTTGGTTTTGACAATTGTTTACTTTCAACGCACCGTTCAGCTTTAAAGTTTTAAATTGTGCGTTAACCAAACCAAAGGAATGAGATTAACTTGTACGTACACTTTTGCTCTTTTACTGGCGTGGCCGTTGGGGGAGAGTGGGTGTCTTCTTTGGGGTTTAACGTGAATAAATATTTTAGAGTAAACTGTCGTTGGCTGGGTTCAAGCTGTGCTGGGAGGAGGGGGGAGGGGTGTGCCTTGGGTCCATTGACTCGCTGGGCAGGGAGCGGTCGCGGAGAAGTGAGGTCTGGAAGGCGGCCCTAACGCCGCCCCGGTCCCCCGGCCAATCTCCCCCCGCCCCCTCCGACCCCCCCCCCCCCGGCCGGCCAATCTCCCCCCGCCCCCTTCGAACCCTGGACGGCCAATCTCCCCACGCCCCTACGCCCCTCCGCCCCCCCCTCCGGCTCCATCATGCTACTCCCCGCCCCGCCCCGCCCCGCCCCGCCCCGCCCCGCCCCGCCCCCGCCCCGCCCCGCCCCGCCCCCGCCCCGCCCCGCCCCGCCCCGCCCCGCCCCGCCCCGCCCCGCCCCGCCCCCGCCCCGCCCCCCCCCGCCCCCCCGCCCCGCCCCGCCCCGCCCCGCCCCGCCCCGCCCCGCCCCGCCCCGCCCCGCCCCGCCCCGCCCCGCCCCGCCCCGCCCCGCCCCGCCCCGCCCCCGCCCCGCCCCGCCCCGCCCCCGCCCCGCCCCGCCCCGCCCCCGCCCCGCCCCGCCCCGCCCCGCCCCGCCCCGCTGATCGGGCGCCGTGCAGGTGGCTGATAAGGACGGCCGCCGCGGCCCGCAACCCGCCCACGTCGCCGGCTTGTTAGAGCAGACCGCGCGGAACTAACGTGTTGACGACCGCCTGTGTCCGGCCTTGCCCCGGGCCCGTCATCCACTTCCCCCCAGCCTCTCTACCTCTCCCTCTCTCTCACTGTCCCTCTCCCATTCCACCCACGCACCCACCCCGCCTCCGCACTACAGCGTCACCTCTTCCTCCCCCAGTCACTGCCTCACCCCGCCACTGCCACCGCCCCACCCGGTCGCCGGCATACACTGCCTCCGCCCCACCACTTCCACCTCCACTCAGACCTCCGTGCCCCCTGTCGAGCACTCCCACTTCCAAGGTTTTTGTTTTTGGGGAGTTTTCAGTCATATTGGTGCGCTAATCTGCAGCACTGTATGGGCACAGCTGAAAGCGGTCCCATGTGGCCGGGAGTTGGCTTCAGATGGAGGGGGGGGAGGGGGGAGGAAGCTCAACCCCAGTCCTCTGAGAGAGCCGGGGGAGGCTGGGTGGTTGGTGTAGTTTTACGCCCCAGTAAGAGCCTAGGACATACCAGGATGGGCATCGACTTGTGACAGCGCGCACTCATGGCGACTTTATAGTGCTGCCCCACTGGGAAATCAGACTGCTGGCACCATGACCTGATGTCCCACACAGTCACATTATCCTGACACTGTGTGCCGAGTCCCTGTCCTGACCTCATAAAGCCAAGCGCCGAGCAGCAACAGGTACCTATTTTATAAGACATTGGTTTGACTCGACCAGGATCCAAACTTCAGTCCCTCCAGATTCACGGGTATGCACAGTAAGTCCGGCCAAGGCCAGAGGAAGAAGTGAAGTGAGGATGGAATTAGTTAGGCAGTGGGTGGGGTTACATGTTAGTTGTTAGTGAAAATTAGTGGTTAGTTGGTAGTGGTGTCAAGTCAGGTATGGGGACGATGTGGGGCCTGCTAGTGCTTGGTGTCAGGGTCTGGGTGACCGACAGCATTGATGATATCCGCGTTCTGGCGGTAGAAGCGAGCAAGTGCGTTCCAGGATGACTTGGAAATCCTGGAGAAGATGGCCAGAGCGGCCCTAGTGTCCGTCTCGGTGTAGGAGCTCCGATGTGTTCCCTCCGGTGGTCCATGTGCACTTCCAAGGTTGCAGAGAAACCTCTGCCCATCCACCCACACCCACCCCGCTCCACGCACACACTTGCCCCCCCCCCCCCCCCACGCACACCGCAACACCTACCACTTTCCGACCTCGTCTCACCTTCCCTCTCCTCCCTACCTTCCCACTCCCGCACCTCTCCACCTCCCCACCCCCTCTCCCACCTCCACTCTCCCTACCCCCTCACCTCCCACCTCTCCCGACCTCCTCCCGACATCCCACATATCCCAACCTGGCCCTCACCCCACCCCCCTCTCCCAACCATCCCACTTCCTCCCTCTCCTCTCCCTGCTTCTACACCTCCCCCGCCCCCTCTCTCCCTTCCATCCCACGTCCCCCTCCCCTCTCCCTCTCCACCCCCCTCTCCCCACCTCCTCCTATTCCTAGCCCCCCACTTCCCCCTTCCCCTCCTCCCAACCTCCTCCCTACATCCAACAAATCCCCACTCTCCAGCTCCCCACAATACCACAACCTCATCTTTTCATATGGCCACGTCCCCACCTCCCCACCTCCCTATATCCCCATCCCCACATTCCACATCCCAATCCAACCTCCCGGCCCTCCACCTCCTCACCTCCTCACATCCCCACACACCCCTTTCCCACTGCCCAATCCCTTCTGCCCCACTGCCTCCCCCCACCCACTGCCCCCCCCCCCCCCTACATACTCTACGCTATCGAAACCCAATTCGCCACAATTTCCAATCACAACGTCACACCACAAAAGCACCCAGCGAAACCCAGAAGCTGGAAGACCTGATCAAAGTTAACTAACAGCCACACCTACCCGGCACCAATTAATCCAGTTATACATATAAACATGACCAGACGGGATGGCCGAATGAGTTGAGCGTCTGTCTCCCATTTTGGTAGATCATGGGATTTGAACCCATGAGTTCGAATCCTGGTCGGGGAGCCTAGGTGGTGTAATGGTTAGCACACTGGTCCGGAATGCAAAGAGATGTGGGTTCGAGTCCCGCTCTAGGCGGAATATTTCCCATTGTCATCACCCCAATGACAATATTTTGCAGTGAACTTTATTCATCACTTAATATACACCATAAATGATTATCATTATGAAATAACAATGTATTGGCCAACCTCTGGTTTTTGCCAGTGGACTTTGGACATCCTCACTCGCATCTTGATGTCTGCTCCAGTTGCTTCTTTTAAGCATTTAGTAAGTTGGGGGATTTAATCCAAAAACAAAAACTGTAGAATGGCTGGACCTGACTGATTTGTGTCCAGGCAGTGAGTTATAATTTGAACCTGGGAGGCAGTTGACACATCAAAGGCTGGGGGAGTAAAGTAGCGCTAGTTGGTGGCAGTAGACACAGGTTTGGGTTCAAAGCGGTATTAATGCATAAGAATAATGCCAGGTGGCACCATCATAATAAGCATATTGGCCTTTTGCCAGAGTTTTTGTAATGGCTGAAGGTGGGTAACCTGTGGTGTTTTCCAGCGGGGTTTGAACAGCCTCACTCACATCTTGTTGTTTGCTCATTTTATTGCTTCTTTTATGTATTTCAATAGGTTGGGGCTTTGAATCAAACAACCAATACTGTAGAATGGCCTGACCTTGTTTGTTCATGTCCAAGTGACGGTTTGAAGCCAGGTGGTAGTTGTGACATAAGAGGCTGGAGGAGTAAAATAGTGTTAAGTGGCAGCAATAGTCGCAGGTCTGGTGAGCGGCCATCTTAATGTATAGGAATAATTCCAGGTGGCGGGGTGGCATCAGTGTCAGTTCATAATGAGTGTATGGTACCCGATCGACTCATTGCCACATTGAGAATTGCCAATGTTAATAATGACACGTACATTTATCAAATATATATTTTGCAATATTTAATGAATCTGCCAACACTAACAATTACATTGAATATATTACAATATAGTTCTGTCTATAGAATCTGCCAAGTGGCTCGCATGAGGACTTGGAGAGCCTTGTGAGGATGGCGAGCACAGCTCGGTTGTCAGATAGGTTGTATGGTGGGCCGAGGAGGTCTCGGATGGCGGTCCTGTCAAAGGCTACACATGATGCCAGGATGTGGGCGACGTTGAAGATTTGGTCACCGCAGATTTGGTGTGTTGCTGCATTGCCATGTGCTTGGAGGATGGGGTCGAGGGTGTATTGTGTGTTGCAGGGATTGTATATGTTGAAGGTGTCTATTATGGTTGTGGGCAGTTTGAGGCATACACGCAACATGTCGGCTGTGGGGTTGGCTCTGGAGTTTGCTATTTTGGTGGCATGGATGTGGTTGTTGACTAAGGTGGTGGTGCCTCCCTTTGGTCTACCCCTGATTACTGATTCCACTGCGGGGATGTGGTAAGTGGTGTAGCCTTGCGTGGTGGATCTATCTTTCATGTTTCCTGGAGCATAGCCACATCTATGCGGTCAGTTTTTAATTTGTTGATGAGGGGTATCAGTTTTGTCCGTAGGCCTGCACAGTTCCAGGAAAGGACTGTGAGGTTGGAGGAGTTTGTTGGAGGTGGTGTGGGGTGTGTGCGGGTTGTGGCATAAGGGCTGTGGTGCGAAGGAAGCCAATGAAAATATGGATTATGGAACCCAGTGGGTCGCTGGTTGTTCCTGGGGGGAGACTGTCTTCAATTGCCTGAAGTATGTCATGGGTGTGTGTGGGTGTGGGTGTGGGTGTTGGTGTGGGAGTGGGTGTGGGTGTGGGAGTGGATGTGTGTGTGGGTGTGGGAGTGGGTGTGGGTGTGGCTATGGGTGCGGGAGTGGGAGTGAGAGTGGGTGCGGGAGTGGGTGTGGGTGTTGGTGTGGTTTTGGGTGTGGGTCTGGGTGAAGTTTGGGTGCAGGCATCGCACTTGGGTGTGGTGGTGTTGACCTGGCTAGGGGTTTGGGTGGCGATGGATCGTGTGTGTGGGCGGTGTGTGGTGGTGGGTTTGCTGGGGGGTGGTGGGTTTGCTGGGGGGTGGTGGGTGGGGTGAGAGGAGGGGTGGGATGTGTGGATGTGGGGTTGGGTTTTGGGTGCGGGCTGGCTGGAGCGGGAGGTAGTTGGTGGGGGGAAATGTGAGTTGGAGGTTGTAGGGTGTGTGGTAGGGGGAGCCTGCTCCAGATCCAGCGCTTCTCTGGGCAGTGGGGGTCTTGGGAGGTGTGGTCGCCCCTGCACCCATGCACGCTGTCAACTTGGCGTTCAGCGTGCACCCCTCCACAAGGTGGCCTCGTAGCACACAGTTTGTGCAGATTATGTCTGTGGCACTACACTCGCATTTGTCGTGGCCGTACCTCTGGCACTTGGTGCAGTAGGTGGGCCGCTTGTGAGGGGTTGCCACCCGAAGGTGGCCTAGGGGGCCGAAGTCAAGCTTGCTGGAAGTGCTGAGGGGGGAGGTGGTGTGGATGTATATGCAGTGCATGGGTTTGCGGCCTTTGGGGGTGATGCAGAAGGCACAGATGAACCTGTGTTAACCAACTAGGTTGGAGGGGTCGGCTAGGGGGTGGAGCCCGGTTACAACATAGTGATGGGTCTTCGCCGAGCCTCTGATCTCAGCCCGGCTGGATCGTAGAATATGCAGTTCATCATAGGTGAGTGTACAAACTGATACGGTTCTACGACCCCGGGCCGTCCTCCGGTGCATGCACTGCAGAATGGCTGCTGCCATCATAGCATTAAGCCCAGAACGCAGCGCATTTGCGATGGATCCTGTCCAAATAATAACGCATAGGCACGACCAGAACGGCTGCTGCCTTCATAGCTGCATTAGCTAATAGAAAAGATCTGAAAATCAAAATTTTTCAAATGCATATATCTCACTCAGATTTTGGAATATAATAAAAATTCAAAAAGCATTAATGCTCAGGCCCTGCTCATGTGGCCAGCATGAAACGGCTGCTGCATTAGTCTAATCCAACAGATCTGAACATTCAAACGCACATATCTCACTTAAATTTTGGAATATTTTTAAAATTCAAAAAGCATATTGCTTCTGATTCATTGGAGCTTGAAGGGAAATTATTTTAAAGTTTGGACCCTTTTTGAAAATGGGTACCTAGCTGTAAAAAAAACCATGAACATTCTCATATGGTAGCATTATGTCAGACATACATTCTGCATACGTTATGTACATTGTGTGTATGTTGTGTATACGCCCATTTTTACCCCCCGCCGCGGAAAAGTTCGACGAATGCCGACGTACTGGCAAATTTTCTAACGTTGAGTACGTGCTGACGCCGTACGTCGTAGTGTGACAGCACCTTAACTCCTAACAATTCTTCAAAAGACCTCATACCCCGACTTCACAAAGTCACAGTATAAACTGAATGTCCCTCCTAACACTAGAACAGGGGCTAGGTATATACCAGAATATTGTAAATGTAGCACACACAAAAACAATCACAACAAAATTAACATAACTACTAACAGCTAAGATGACAAGGATACTACCAAATTAAGACTGTTCAGCGATGAAAACAAGCCACAATGCCACTTACTCGTTATGGACAGGGTAAATAAACCATCACACACAAAAAAACAAGTCGGTGCCCATGTTGATTTCACCTGAGATGTTGCTAGGACCCCTTTTTTTAAACATACGAATAAACACCCATATACCCACACACGCACCCACACACCCACGCACCCACCCACACCCACACACGCACCCACACACGCACCCACATACACCTGCACACGCACCCACACACGCATCCACACACGCGTCCACCCTCACCACCCCACCGCACACCGGATAACACATCTTCGCTATTAGTGTTCCCCAAGCCCGCTAGGTGCGCCCCCTTCACACGGTGCCGGCGCCCCTACAGAATACTGCCGACGCCACCTGGCGGCAGAAGCCGAGGGCGCCGCATCCCATTTCCGGTCTCGCAGGAAGTTATTGTTTAATACACTAGCTCCAGCAGGATAGGAGTCACTGTGCTAGCCTTTGCGTGAAATCAGAGAGAATGCGATTTGGGGGGAATTTTTTACATCAAAAGGTATTGTTGTGGTGGTGGGGAGGGGGAGATGAAGGGGGAGTTTCCAAATAAAGGGAAGCATCCCGCCTAGAGTTGGTTTCTAATCGCCCTGTCACACTACGACGTAAGGAGCGAACGTGAGCCTAACGTGGTCATTCTTCGTCATTACGTTGACATACGTTGGGTTACGTTATGATTACGTCAGAATGATGTTAGAATGACGTCGAGCTACGTTACATTACGTCGTGTTAGTTACATCGAGGTTTTGGACATGTTCAAAACTTTCGACGTACCTCGAACGAAAGGGTTTACGTTCGCCGTACGTTCTGTACACGTTCAGCGAATGTCAATGACGTTAAACGGACGTTAGTCAAACGCTGCTCACTACGTTCAACTACGTTCCACTACGTTGACCCACATTAAACCAGGTGGAAATGTCCACGCCGCGTAATGGGAACGTCAGGAGAACGTCAGGACAACGTCAGGAGAATGTCAGGAGAACGTACGTTCAATGTTTCGCCACCGTGTCATGACGTATGTAACGTCACGTAACGTTCTTCTGGTGATGGAATAACGTTCATAACATTCCGTGAGCGTAATGACGTTGTCCTCTCTCGTTGAATGACGGTATCACTATGCTTTACCGACGTTACGCTCTCGTCCACTACGCTGCATCCACGTTCAACTTGTGCCCAAATTTGCATACTACGCCGAGCAGTTCAACGTTTTTCACGTTCTCCCTACGCTGACGTCATCACGTCGTAGTGTGACAGCCCCATAACCCACACTTCTGCCATTTCTGGTCTAGCATTCTAATAATTAGATTATCGAGGATCTCTGATGCAATCAACCTACTCGGGTGTACCTGTTAATGTGGCGTTTCACCTGGGGCGATCAATGCACCTCACTTCAGTCATCCCGTCGAATTGTAAGTATCATACTTACAATTACAAACACGCTTGCACTGTACTTGTATTCTTTAGTTACAGTACATACAAAGGGATTGTTCAACACAGTACCACACCAAAGACCCTCACTCAGGCTGTACTGTGTAATCAAAATGATCAAACCCACCACTTGGTATGCTGGCTGTTCTCTTGGTTAAACAGTTGCTATATTATATGTATAAATCTATATATGAATGTGAAAGATGTGAGATGATAGTGATGATGATGATGATGATGATGCTGATGATGATGTGTATTTGTTCATAGCAATTTCATATTGATGTTCATATTGATTTCATAATTTCATATATTATGTATAATATAATTGTATGTGTTTACATGTGAAACACCAACCAGCAGCCAGGCTGATCAAACCCACCACAAGGTGGCACTGCAAAATTTACATTACCATGGGAGAGATAGGGAGTGAGCCGTCTTAGTATTATAGGGTCTTTGGTGTGGTATTGTGTTGAACAATCCCTTTGCATGTACTGTAACTAAAGTATACAAGTACAGTGTACTTGGTCATGTAGCTTGTTCAGTATTCTGGTCATCGAACCAATGTTTTGCGGAACCTTTTTTTTCTACAAAGGCAGGGAAACAGTGTACCTTGATTGGGATTTGAACCCACCCTTCTGCCATTCTGGGACTAGGATCCTAACCATTAATCTATCTATGGGCTCTGATGCAATCAACTGACCCATTCATACTTGTGTATGTGGCATTTCACTTTGGGGACATGAGTGCACCTGACTACATTATTACTGCCAGATGGGGTGGCCAAATAAGTTGAGCGCCTACTTCCCAGGTTTGATTCCCGGTTGAGTCAAACCATACAAATTAATACTTGCCACCTGTTACCTTGGCATTTGATGTTACTAGGATAGTGAAATTAGTAATGGAATGATTAACACCAATTTTCCACAATTGAAATTACCTTCGCTTAATCAACGAATGTAACAACAACACAATCTCAATTATTCCTGCAGGTGTGGATGTATGTGTCGGTAGACAAACATTTTTATTCAATGAATTACCTTTTACTAATGGTGGTTGGACGTTGTTTCTTTCATTGGTTGGTTGGTTGTTGCAATTTTAAGTCCTGGCAACCTCTAAGGTAATATCAGGATGTGTACCGACTTGTGACAATAAACACTCATGGTGACTTTGTAGTTCCACTGAGAAATCAGCCCGCATGACCTGATATCCCACTCAGGCACATTATCCTGACACTGAACCAACCAGTCCTTGTCCTATCCTATTAATGCCGAGTGCTAGGCTACAAAGCGACAAGTATCAATGTTCTAAGTCATTGGTTTGCACCGACCGGGAATCAAACTCCTGATCTACCGCACGGGAGGCCTGCGCTCTACCGATTCGGCTACCGCGTCCGGTCTGTTTCTTTCGGTCCTACCAGACCGCTGGGTTTCCTGGCTTCTACCAAAACGATGAACTATTTAGGGACGAGCTGGTGAGATGTGTATGATCCATTCTAAGTGCGCAGTGGAGCTGGAACTGGCTGGAAGGATTACCAACACCATTACCAGGATTGCTGCTGCAAGGTTTTCCGCTTGGAGACTGTTCTCAGCCGGCACTAACCAAGATAGGATCCGCTGGTAGGACTGTATTGCAAATGGCATTATCAATGCCACCGGCAATAGGTTCAGGCATTGCAGTAAGCCCACGTGTGGTATAGACTGCACTTCCGGTTTGAAGATGCATTTTCTGAGATAAATAAATTAAGTTGATCGTCATAATCTACCTTACTTTAGTTTGAAGAAACTTTCATTTTAAATGGCTAACTTTTTAGATATTTGAAGTGTAAGCAATGCAAAATTAATATTGGCAAGCACGCTAAAACTCTGACACCACAGACTTCTGCAGTCATCATCATCATCATGCTGTCAGTCTCGATGCGACAAAGACTGCTTTCATTACTTGACTGTCGCTCTCCATTTGGTCTCTGCTGTGAGAGTGATGTCCATGAGTCTGTATTAATGTCTCTCAGCTTCAAGTTTCTCTTGATGGTATCCTTGAACCGGATACGAGGGTGCCCTCACTTTCTGTTACCAGAAGACAGTTGAGAGTAGAAGATCTGCTTTGGTAGCCTGTCTGATGACATCCTCATGAGGTGTCCAGTCCACCGGAGATTCTTTTTGATCAGAAGATCTTCCATAGAGGGCAGCCCTGTCCGTTCGAGTATTCTGCAGTAAAAGGTTCTATTAAATTGCCACAGTATTCCCTTCTGTGTGGTAACTTCCCTTTTCACACAGAGCATGCGCTGTGAGCTGATAGCTGCAATGTTACTTCTTGCCACTGCCATCAGATGGCGGGCTTCGGGGGGGGGGGGGGGGGGGGGGGGGGACCTCAATAAGACCTTTTCTACAGAACACGTGCAGTGAGCTGATACCTACAAAATTAGTTTCTCGGCCATGCTATTTAAGGGGAGTTGTTGGTGAAAATCCCTTATATAAGGCATTTTCCATAGAGCAGACTGCAGAGTAAACTGCTAGCCACACCATTAGTTCTCACCACGGCCATTAGAGGGCAGGATTTTGGTGTACATCCTGAACATAACCCTCCTGATATGACCTTAGATGTTGTCAGAAGGTAAATCTCCAACAACCAACCAATCTACCTTTTTCATAATGCATGCGTAGTGAGCTGATTCCTACAGCACTATAAAGTCGCCATGGGTGCGCAATGTCACAAGTTACCCGTCCTGATATGACCTTATTGTCCTGTCTGTGGGAAAGTGCATATAAAAGACCCCTTGCTGCTTGTCGGAAATGATAGCCTATGTGGTGGCAACGGGTTTCCTCCAAAGAAATATGTCAGAATGACCAGATATGTTCTATGTTCAATAGCCAATGATAAAAATGAAGGTGCTCTAGAGGTGTCGTTAAATAAAACAAACTGTTTTTATATGACTTTATATGTTGTCAGGATGCCCAACCCCAACAAACACGAAAAACAACCTGGACTTGCTTGGTTTACTTCTGTGGGATTTTTAAGCGTCTGACTTGTAGTAAGTAGTCAGCTCATACTCATAGTTCCTGTTCTACTATGAGCCACAATCATGTCACTTACAGTCCATAGCCTGAGCCCCTAAACAACAACTAGGCTTCTTAGAGAGCGCGCCCAAAGTACATCACTCTGAGGGAGTGTGGACGGTGTATGGGCGCCCGTCCCGAGCATTACGTGCAGTAGGAGATGGAGGTATGGAAGGGGTAATATTTACACAGCCATTTTCTTTTCAGCATCCACCAGCCGTTTCTGCCATTTTGCTAGTAGGCGGAAGTAGGTGCAATTGCATGGAGAGTGAGGAGAATGGAGTAGGTCGGGGGGGGACGATGGTTGGTTGGTTGGTTGTTGGAGTTTTACGTCCTGGCAACATCTGGGGTCATATCAGGTCAGGTACTGACTTGTGACAGTGTGCACTCATGGCAACTTTATAGTGCTGCCCAACTGGGGAATCGGGCCACCGGCACCATGACCCAATATCCCACTGAGTCATATTATCCTAACACTGAGCTAACCAGTCCTTGCCCGATCCTATTAATGCCAAGTGCCAGGCTAGGAAACGACAAGTATCAATTGTGTAAGTCATTGGTTTGACTCGACCGAGGCCCACGCTCTACCGATTCGGCCACCGCGCACGGTTAAGGGGGGCCATGGTCATTGCGTCCATGTGAAACTCACGTATCCGGGTGAAATGCCGCATACACAGGCAGTTCCGGATTTACCTATAGGCGTGGCAGGCTGAAGCTTAGGACCTCGGAATCTAGGGGAGCTCCGACCAAGGTGTGCTATATTGTTGACACTGCCTTAGGACTTTGGGAAGGGCTTCCCAAGTGGAATAACCTAAGTCCTCTCTTCATCTAAACCCTGCAGTGTACACAGGTAGGCGTGTGTATGTGGATTTTGTCAGGGAGCCTATATAGGCTAATGATTAGGATGTTTGTCCTCGGAATGGCAGCAACTTGAGTTCTCGAACCAGTTTTAGGGTATGACGTTCATATTTGTATGGATTCAAACCGCCGATCTTCCACATGGGAAGCTGGAGCTCTTACCGATTTGGCCACCGCATCCGGTTGATATTACCTTAGCTGTCGCTAGGATATAAAACCCAAACAAACAAATGACCCCTCCCCGCGCGCACACACGACAAAAGTAATATTGTATGTGGCAAAGACTGGGCAACACAACCTAGTGCTTAGACTAGAGTGCCCACTTTATGTAAGGTATCGCCTACTGGTGCCTACTGTGTGGTATTGGAGTGGGGCGGCACTATGAAGCCTATATTGTGGATCAAAAGCCATCTCCCCGTCTATATGGTACCTAAAAATGGCACTACGACGTAAAACCTCAGTTAACGAATCGATACATGAGCAGGCAGTGTGTATTTGCAGTGATTAATTACTGACATGATGGTCGTTTATCAATGGCAGCCCATACATGCTCTGAACAGCCTTGCAATTTGTTTATGAGGATGTTTGACAATAGCCAAAGCAAAGGTAGGTAATAATGGGAATCGGTGATTTGATTTGTTTATTTGTTGTTGTCATTTTACGTCCAAACAACATATTAAATCAATTTAAAAAATAAACATCAGGTCCTCCGAGCTGATATTTTGATCAAAGAAGTCGCTTAATGAATAAACACATCTTTTACTAAAGAAATTAAATAGTTCCGACATGTGTCCTTAGTTTAAAGATATGTAGAATACTGTGCTGAAATGCTGCACAATAAATGACACGTGACATAGCTTTGACATGGCCCTTCAGTTTAAAAACAGGTGGAATGGCATGAGTTAACTCTGTGCAACAAATTGCACATACAATTTCTTCAAAAAATGTCACATAACATATTTTTATATGACCCCTTAATTTAGAAACAGGTTCAAGTTTGTGAGGAAAGTATCTGCAGCATATGTCACACGATGTGAGTGTCGCCTTAGTTTAAAAGCAGGTAGAATGTCAAGAGGAATTTTGTGTTTGCTTAGTTAAAAAACAGGTTGAACATTGTGAGGAAATTATGTGCAGCAAGTGTGACTGACTCCTGCTATGGCTCTAACACTAGTCTTAATGGGCCTTATTAAGGGTGCAGCCAGCACGGTATGGAGTGACCGCTCAGTCATCGCGAACCTGCAGGAATTCTTTGTATTATCGCTCAGTCAGCAGGAACTAGCAGGGATACTTTGTATTATCGCTCAGTCATCGGGAAGGATGCATTTACAGCATGCTTTAAATGTTTGAAGAATGCCAAAATTTCAGTCACAAAAAAAACACCTTTTTTTCATAGAAATCATATTTGTAATACCTCCAGTGGCAACCGGTCTCCTGTCACAAAGAAATAGGTGGCACAAATGGGTAGTATGTGACAGAGATCTAAATGATAATGACTTTGAACTTGACTGGAATGGTTAGGTTAGGTTTCCGGTGTGAAATAGGTTTGCTGTGTGAAATAGTACACTACTATTTCATGCCTACTTGCATACTTCTGAAGAGACCCCTATCCCAGTAAATACTTATATTAGTAGATATATAGTACGCCTTGTCATATCACCATCCTGTCCTGATATGACCTTAGATGTTGTTTGGACGTAAAATGACAACAATAAATAAACAAATCATATCAGCAATTCCCATTATTACCTACCTTTGCTTTGGCTACGGACAAATATCACACCTGACGGCCGAGTCAGGTGTGATATTTGTATATCTCCATAATTTAACCAACCGGTAGAATCTCATGAGGGAAATCTTTTTCAAGAAATGTCACAAGATATAATTTGTATGTGACCCCTTAGTTTAAAGACTCTTTGAAGATCGTGAGGAAATTGTGTGCAACATATGTCTTCTGGAATAATTGTTGTATGGCCCCCTTAGTTTAAAAACAGTTTGAGTGTCATGAGGACATTTTGTGCAACATATGTCACATGACATAATTTTTTAATGACAACCTTAGTTTACAAACATGTTGAATGTTGTGAGGGCATCTTGTGGAATGCTTGTCTTATGATATAATGTGTGTATGACTCCGTAGTTTAGAAGCAGTTTGAATATTGCGGGGAAATTATGTGCAGCAAATGTCACAGGACATGTCTTTGGATGACCTCTCTAACTTCTAAGTTTAAAAGGAGACTGAAATTATGTGCAGTAAAATTTCGCAATGTCATCATCATCATGCTGTCGGTCGCAATGCGACGAAGACTGCTTTCATTACTTGACTGCCGCTCTCCATTTAGCTACATTTCATGAAAGCTGCCTGCAAAAGTTTTGAAGTGCTGCTGGCTTTTGCAAGTGACCAGCGGCACTCTCTCAGGGAGCAAATAGAGGTTTCACACCAGCAAGAACATGGCAAGACAGGCGCAAAACTATTTGTCCTTGCAGTGGCTGGTCGGGAGATGTTGGGAGTTCCATACATCAACCGCCCTTAATGCTGCCACAGTGACATGGTTTTCTCTTTAGGGTTTGCTCCCTTAGCCTTCGGTTCTGTCAAGAACCTGTACCACAAGGCAGTGGTTTACAACTCTGCAGGGCAGGGGCGTCAAACTCCCTGAGGTATTGCAATACCTGCAATACCTGCATACCCAAACAAATTCGCAATATAACAATGGTTATAGGCATTTACAACATGGCATGGGGTTGTCTGAACCAAGATCCATTAGGAAGGGGCTCTTCGTGCAGACTTTGCCTCGTACCATGCCCATAATTAATCACACAAGTAAGGCATGTGCCTGGCAACATCACGACATTCACTATAATTGTCACTCAGACGAGCAGGAATCCGAGTAAAATACGAAGCGGAAACTGTCATAACAATGTGACTTTTTAACGCCGAATAACAACAACAAAATACAAAACAAAACACCCGCACACACAACAAGAAGGAAGAAAAAGAACATTTCTCTACCACAATGTTTGACTGGAGGTCGAGCCTGACCATAAACGTCATCAAATGTCACCATCCGCATTCCATAATGGCAGCGTAGATCCCGTGACTAATGGCGGGCGTTGTCATGCCGACCGTCAAAGCGCGGCGCTGATTGGTCGAGAAGAGCGCGCGCTGCCACGGCAGGTCACCAGGGGGCGCCGTTTGACGCAGCGCGGTGACGTCAGACGGCAGTCCACCGGCGCGGCGCTCTCCAAGCGGAACTCTAGAGCAGACGACAACCCTATGTGTGTGTGCAGCTTAAGGCCCTGTCACATTACGAGGCATCTCGCAAGCGCGCAGCCAACTGGTAAAATCACTTTTTTACATCGAGAAGTGTCAAACTTTTCGGTGTAGGGGGCAAAGTTGGACGTATACTTACCGTATATATAGTGTATGGCCAATGTATGACCAACGTATGGCTAACATGCTTCCGGGAGAAAAACGCTCGAATTACGCTCATGGTACGTTCACAGAACGCCAGTGAACGTTATATATGTTATTCAATCGCCAGAACTATGCCTCACATGTTACATATGTCAAGACACGCTGGAGAAACGCTAAGCATACATTAGATGTATGTTAGACGTATGTTATCCATACGTTGTCAGTACGTGGACTGTATGTTCCCACTGCCTTTAACATAGGTCAACGTTGTGCAATGTAGTGAACAACGTTTGTCTAACATCCATCTAACGTACATTGACATACGCCTAGCGTATACATAACGTATGGCCGACGTAAAATCCACACGTTGTTGAACATTGTTGTACGTCGAAAGTTTTGTGCATGCACAAAACTTTGCTGACCCCCTGACGCCCGACGCCGTATCTCAACGAACGTTGACGTACATTGACGTATACCAATGAGCGCCTAATACACAAGTAACGCATGAGAACGTATCCCGACGTAGCAGCCAAAAATCACATACGTCGCGTACGTTGGTGCGATGCGTCATAATGTGACAGCCCCTTTACACAGCGGTATAAAGCTACACAGTATCTGCTTGGAGAGTGTGTTCCCCTTCCTCCCGCGCTCCCTATATCTATCAGGCTGGGAGACCCAGGCAATGGGCCTTATTAAGGGTGCAGCCAGCACGGTATGGAGTGGCGAGCGTTATATTGTTGGGGGTTTTAGTACTTTTTTTTCTCCCGCCTCTTTTGGTAAATGAGGCCAATTTTGTGAGGCATATATGATTTACAGCTCTGAGCTAGGCTACACAGGGAAATTCCATTCATCGGTGATCACGATGTATATACAATATAAGAGGTTATTACATGCAAGTTTTCTCAAGTATGGTATGAGTGATTTGGTTTGTTGTGTTACCTTTGTTTTGTTTCGAGTCTTCTTTCATTTAATTGTTATTTAAAGCTGCATATTGCGATGAAAACTTAACATTTTCAAAACAAATAAAAATATATCTAGATTCTACATAACTTAACTCAGATACTGGTGCACTTATCAAACAATTGTCGGCACATAGAAGGGAATACTGAGGCAATTTAATAGAACCTATTACTGCAGAAGCCTATGGTGTCAGAGTTTTTGTATGTCCACCAAAATTAATTTAGTATGTTTTTTTTTGTCCATTAGTTGTTTAAGCAGGGGAAATTTCAGCCATAGACAAGTGGTCTTCCTCATTCCACTGCTGATCGATAGAAAGCCAGAGCCTACACTTTTACCGACCCAAGGGATTTTTAACCTCCCACACCACATAGACATGGTATGAAAGCAACCGGCCTTTGATGACGCTGTAAGTTATACACAGCGGTGGAAATCCAAATTGGCAGAGGTGGGTGCACGGGGAATCGAACCGCCGACCCTCAGATTAGGAGTCTGACCTAGAAAAAAGTCAGACACTCTAACCACTCCTCCACAGAGAACACCTCCAAAGGTGGCCATTTAAAATCAAAATTACTTCAAACTAGAGTCAAGTAGATTGTATCGAGCAACCTAATATATTTATCTAAGAAAATGACAAAACTCAAAATCATCGGACTAAGTAGCTTTAATTGTTATTGTAGTTGTTTTAGAGTTGTCTAGTGACCCCTACTTGGTTGAATATTTCTACTAACTGGTAAAAAAATGGTTCCCTTCCGTGCACTGTGGCCAAAAATACATTGGACCTGCTTGTGATCAAAGACCCTATAATAGTATTATAGGGTCTTTGTTATGATGTAGGAAACAGGGGCCGTATGTAAATTTTGCAGTGCCACCATGTGGTGGGTTTGATCAGCCCAGCTGCTGGTTGGTGTTTCATGTGTAAACACTTACAATTATATTATTCATGAGATAGGTAAGTATGAATACACATCAATATGAAATTGTTATGAACAAATACAGATCATCATCAGCATCATCTTCAGCATCGCCATCATCACACATCTTTCACATTCATATATTCATTTATACATATAATATAGCACTTGTTTAACCAAGAGAACAGCCAGTGCACCAAGTGGTGGGTTTGATCATTTTGATTACACAGTACAGGCTGAGTGAGCCGTCTTAGTATTATAGGATCTTTGAAGTAGAGTACATGTATTATTTGTATATATATATATTTATATACACAAATCTCTATATATATCATGCTCTGCTGTGAGTAATTATATATACGATATATATACTACATACTACATACTTGGGGCCCGGACATGGTGGCCGAATCGGTAGAGTGCAGGCCTCCTGAGCGGAAGGTCGGGAGTTCAATTCCCGGTCGAATCAAACCAATGATTTACTAAATTGATACTTGTCACTTCCTAGCTTGGCAATCGGCATAATAATAGCAGAGGCCAAAGACTGGTTAGCTCAATGTAAGGATAATGTGACTGAGTGGGATATAAGGTCATGGTTCTGGTGGCCTGATTTCCCAGTGGGGCAGCACTATAAATTCACCATGAGTGTGCAATGTCACAAGTCGGGACCAGTCCTGATATGACCTTCGATGTTGCCAGGACATAGAATTCCATAAACCAACCATTACTTGGAGGGCACTCATACCCCTGTCACACTACGACGTAACGAGCCAACGTGAGCCTAACGTGATCATTTTTCGTCATTACGTTGCCGTACGTTGGGTTACGTTATGATGACGTCATAATGACGTTAGAGTGACGTCGAGCTACGTCATGTTACGTCGTGTTACGTCGGCGCGCGTCGAGGTTTTGAACCTGTTCAAAACTTTCGACGTATCTTGACGTGACGCCGTCACGTCGGGATGACGTGACAATGACATTAGGTAGACGTTCCGCGATCGTTATAGCAGCGTAAATGACGTTAGAGTCACATTATGTCACGTCAGACCGACGGCCCGGGTGGGAGCAACGTGTGGGGCGCGTTTTGCACGTTACGGTCACGTCACGGTCACGTTACGGTCACGTTACGGTCACGTCACGGTCACGTTACTGTCACGGTTACGGTCACGTTACGGTCACATTACGGTCACGTTACGGTCATGTTACGGTCACGTTACGGTCACGTTACGGTCACGTTACGGTCACGTTACGGTCACATTATGGTCATGTTACGGTCACATTACGGTCACGTTATGGTCACGTTACGGTCACGTTACGGTCACGTCAACTACGCGGCATTCACGTCCACAATTTGCATATTACGCCGATAACTTCGACGTGATATCATTATTTTCACGTTGTGGTTACGCTGACGTAGTCACGTCGTAGTGTGACAGGGTCATTACATGACCACACGCTCCGTGGCTCCTCATGAACTCCGGTGGGGCTGGAGGGTTGCGTTGCGTTGCGTTGCGTTGCGTTGCGTTGCGTTGCGTTGCGTTGCGTTGCGTTGCGTGTACCGGATAATTAAGGCACGAAATGGCACGACCTTTCCGACAAGGGGCTTATCTCCTCAGGAGTAGTTAACGTAGAACTACGGCCGGAGTGTCCACCGGCGTCCCACGGCTGGCATGCAATGCGGGAGGTCGTCTGCCACGACAGAGAAGAGGCTGGTGGGTGTAGTACAGTGCGTGAGTGATTGTAGAGTGAATACACTACATGTGTGTGCCATGTGAGTGAATACAGGTGTGTAGAGTGTGAGTGAATACAACTGTGTAAAGTGTGAGTGAATACAGGTGTGTAGAGTGTGAGTGAATACAGGTCAGTAGAGTGTGAGTGAATATAGGTGTGTAGAGTGTGAGTGAATACAACTGTGTAAAGTGTGAGTGAATGCAGGTGTGTAGAGTGTTAGTGAAGACATGTCAGTAGAGTGTCAGGGAAGACAGGTATGTAGAGTGTGACTATGAGTGAATACACTTGTGTTCAGTGTGAGTGAATACAGGTGTGTTGAGTGTGAGTGAATACAGGTGTGTTGAGTGTGAGTGAATACAGGTGTGTTGAGTGTGAGTGAATACAGGTGTGTTGAGTGTGAGTGAATACAGGTGTGTAGAGTGTGAGTGAATACAGGTGTGTTGAGTGTGAGTGAATGCAGATCTGTTGAGTTTAAGTGAATACAGGTGTGTGTGAGTGTGACTGAATACAGGTGTGTAACGTGTCAGTGAATACAGGTGTGTTGAGTGTGTGTGAATACAGGTGTGTAGAGTCTGAGTGAATACATATGTGTAGAGTGTGAGTGAATACAGGTGTGTAGAGTGTGTGTGAATACAGGTGTGTAGAGTCTGAGTGAATACATATGTGTAGAGTGTGAGTGAATACAGGTGTGTAGAGTGTGAGTGAATACAGGTGTGTATAGTGTGAGTGAATACATATGTGTAGAATGTGAGTGAATACAGATGTGTAGAGAGTGTGGGTGTATACATGGGTGTAGAGTGTGTGTGAGTAAATACATGTATGTAGAGTGTGAGTGCATACAGGTGTGTAGGGTGGGAGTGAATACAGGTGTGTTGGGTGTGGGTGAATACAGGTGTGTTGAGTGTGAGTGAATACAGCTGTGTACAATTGAGTGAATACAGTTGTGTGGGATGTGGGTGAATACATATGTGTAGAATGTGAGTGAATACAGATGTGTAGAGAGTGTGGGTGTATACATGGGTGTAGAGTGTGTGTGAGTAAATACATGTATGTAGAGTGTGAGTGCATACAGGTGTGTAGGGTGTGAGTGAATACAGGTGTGTTGAGTGTGGGTGAATACAGGTGTGTTGAGTGTGAGTGAATACAGCTGTGTACAATTGAGTGAATACAGTTGTGTGGGATGTGGGTGAATACCATTGTGTGGAATGTGAGTGAATACAGCTGTGTGGAATGTGAGTGAATACATCTGTGTGGGATGTGAGTGAATACAGTTGTGTGGAATGTGAGTGAATACAGCTGTGTGTAGTCTGGGTGAATGCAGCTGTGTAGAATTGAGTGAATACAGATGTGTGGAATATGAGTGAATACAGCTGTGTGGAATATGAGTGAATAACATGTGAGTAGTGTCTCTAAATACACCTATGTACAGACAGTGAGCAGGTGCAGCTGCTGTACAGGCTAAGTGCGTGGGGATGTGACAGGTCTATAAATATAGGAGGAGCAATGGGGATAACCATATCTAATTATGGAGCGCAAAGTCATGTATGATGCAAGTAATATATTGCAGGACATTTTGTGTGATGTTCTCTTTCAAAGATGTGAATACATGGTCCCTCGGTGATCCAGACGAATGTGTTCCTGGTATGCGATGTTGACTTGGTGATTTAGGATAATTGATCTGTAAGATCAAGCATAACATGAATGGTGGACAAATATAATAAATTGATAGTTATGATCTACCTTACTTTAGTTTGAAACACTTTTATTTTAAATGGCTAAAGTCTTGAGATATTTAAAATGTAAACAGTCATAACAAATTAGTTTTGGCAAGCATGTCAAAACTCTGACAGGATAGGCTTTGTCAGTAATGAATTCTATTAAATTGACTGTGTATTCCGTTCTATGTGGCGACAAATGCTTAATAAGTGCATCAGTATCTAAGTTAGATATGTAGAATAAATTCTAGATAATTGCTTTCGTTTTGATTATTTAATGCTTTATCGGATTATGTAGCTTCTCTTTTTTTTTAACACCTTTGCAACTGCAATTTTAAAAAACCTTTTAAAAAAAAAAAAAAAAATTAATTTTAAAAAGAGCAGGGAGTCGGGAATTCAACCAGCCGTACCCAGTGGTGATTGCCTGGTTGGCCGGGAAGGCCCTCCCCCCCCTTCCCCCTACACCCCCCTCACCCCCCCCCCCCCTCCCCCACCACTGTCCGCCGACTCACTCCCCTCAGCGCCGCCTCATAAATCGGTGCACAAAGCCCCACTGCGGCCGCTGCCGATCCATGACCCGTTCTGATCCCGCGACATCTCGTCCCTTTGAAGGCACCGCGACACTTACACCGACCCCAGCCTCCCGACACAACGCCTGAAAGCGTTTCCGCTTCCGCCCGCGGCCATGTTTGGCAATGGAGGTCGGCGTGGCTGCTACGGGCGCTCCTATTGGCTGCGGAAGCAACCACGTGGTGCGGCAGGTGTAAGCAGCTTTCCTATTGGTTATGTGCCACGTGACCTGGGAGACTCAAATGGAAGCATTCATTGTGGACGCGAGGGAGCGAGGAAAGTTATTAGCGTGAGAGCAGGTGGTGGGGGGATCGCTTATATTATCGTTCAGTCATTGCGGACCAGTTAGAATTCTCTATATCATCGCATAGTCATCGGCAACCAAAGGGAATTCTTTGCATTATCGCTCAGTCGTTGGAAACCAAAGGGGATTCTCTATATTGTGACTCAGTAATTGGTAACCGGCAGGGTTATTTGTATTATCGCTCAGTCATTGGGAACCAGCATGGATTCTTTGGATTATCATTCAGTCATCGGGAACCAGCAGGGATTCTTTGTATTATCGCTCAGTCATTTGGAACCAGCAGGAATTCTTTGTATTATCACTCAGTCATTGGGAATCAGCAGGAATTCTTTGTATTATCACTCAGTCATTGGAAACCAGCAGGGATTCTTTTTTTTATTGCTCAGTCATCGGGAACCTGCATGAATTCTTTGTATTATCGCTCAGTCAGCAGGAACTAGCAGGGATACTTTGTATTATCGCTCAGTCATCGGGAAGGATGCACTTACAGCATGCTTTAAATACCTAAAGAAATTTCAGTTACAAGAAAAAACCTTTTATTCATAGAAATCATAATTTTAATACCTCCAGTGGCAACCGATCTCCTGTCACAAAGCAATAGGTGGCACAAATGGGTAGTATGTAACAGAGATCTAAATCCTAATGACTTTGAACTTGATTGGAACGGTTAGGTTAGGTTAACGGTGCTTGGGGTGAGGACCTTGCATTACCCACCGACAACAATACAACATTTGCCGGAACCAACCATTAATGGGATGCGCATGGAAGAGAAGTCATGTGTGAGATGGGATGAATCTCTGCCCCACAAAGATCAAACAAAACCACAGAGATCGAACAAAACTAGTGCTCTTCAGCCAGTAGTGCCCATAATGTATCCACGGACAAATTTAGGCCATTCATCTAATATACAGGCGGGTACAGGAGGACATCGCCCGGTGACTGTCACCAGCACCTGGAGGAGAGCTGGGCCTGGAGGACATGCCTTAATTAACCCCGGCAAGGCGCAAAGCCCTGCTCTGGGCAAGGTGACCTTTCGGGCAGCAGCCAGAACTGACACAATTCAATCAGGCGCAGCAGGCAGAAGGGCAGGGCGTGCAGGCAAGTTGGCACATTGTGGTGAGAAGTATTTGCAATGGTGATTAGGCATCAAACAAAGGCGTGGAAATCAGATCAGTAATCTGCATTGCTAATATCATGTTTGTTTGCTGTTGTTTTATGTCCTAGCAACATCTAATGTCATATCAGGACGGGCACTGACTTGTGACAGTGCGCATGCATGGCGACTTTATAGTGCTGCCCCACTGGGAAATCAGGCCACCGGCACCATGACCCAATATCCCACTGAGTCACATTATCCTGACATTGAGCTAACTAGTGCTTGCCTTATACTATTAATGCTGAGTGCCAGGCTAGGAAACAACAAGTATCAATTTTATAAGTCATTGGTTTGACTCGACCGTGAACCAAACTCCCGACCATCCGCATGTAAGGCCCGTGCTCTACCGCGCCAGTGCCAATATCATGTTGGAAACACCAGTTCTCATCACCGGACACAGCGGCTGAATTGGTAGAGCGCAAGCTTCATGTGCGGAAGGTCGGCAGTTAGAAACCCAGCAGAGTCAAATCAGTGACTTACAAAATTAATACTTGTCACTACCTAGACTGGTGCTGGGCATTAATAGGAATAGGACAAGGACTGGTTAGCACAGTATAAGGATAATGTGCATGTGTGGGATATCGGGCCATGGTGCTTGTGGTCTAGTCTCCCAGTGGGGCAGCACTATGAAATCATCATGAGTATGCATTGTCACAAGTCGGTACCTATACTGATATGACCTTAAATGTTGCTAGGATGTAAAACAACAACAAACAAACCAGTTTGCACCGAATCTGATGGTCGAATCGGTGAGAGTGCCGGCTGGCGAGTCAAACCAATAACTTTCTAAATTGATACTTGTAGCGACCGAGTCTGGCACGCCGCATTAACAGGATAGGGAAATGACTGGTTTGCTCAGTACCGGGTACATAAAAGATTCCCTCCTATCCACCTATCCTGTGCCCCCACCTCTGCCAATTTGGATTTCCACCGCTGTGTATAACTTACAGCGTCATCAAAGGCCAGTTGCTCTCATACCATGTCTATGTGGTGTGGGAGGTAAATAATCCCTTGGGTCGGTAAAAGTGTAGGCTCGGGCTTTCTATCGACAAACTGTCTGATGCGCGAAAAGGAAGAAGGCAAGGCGGGGGTGGAAAGAAGGCGTTTTATTGACGCCTCAACAGAGTATACAGAGGAGGAGAAAGGCTCATGAGGAGCAATGCAAATGAGAGTAAAGTAACAAAGGGGGCTCATAAGGAGCAACAGAGTGTACAGAGGGAGAGAAAAGCTCATGAGGAGCAATGCAAATGAGAATAAAGTACAAAAGGGGCTCATAAGGAGCAAATGGAAGATAGGGCTCATGAGGAGCAACAGGGAGGTAGAAGATAATAGGAGAGTTCAGGCAGAGTCAGATGTCTGTGGGTGGTCAGCGAGGGGGTGCCGAGGAGCCCTCCACCACTGAAAGAGAAGAGATAAGAGATAGTTGGGTGGGTGGGTGGAGAGAAAAGGGAGAGAGCTGGAAGGCGGCAGGAGGGCGAGTGCCTGAGGGAGGCCGACGGCGGCCTTATAAGGGGAGGGGGACGGGCGACAGCAGGTGAGGTGTGAATGCTGCCGGCCCGGGGGAGGGCGAAAGGCGGGGAGCAGCGGGCGTCGGGTGAGGCGCGAAAGCTGCGCGACAGGGGGGCGGGGGAGGGAGCGGCGCGCGGCGGCGTCGGGTGAGGTGTCAGTGCAGCGCGACAGCCCGGGGGGGGGGGGGAGGGTCTCTCCCTTTCCTCGCATCAAACGTAATGCTTCGCATTACGACCAATGGTGAAAACAAGCCTATTCAGGCTTATCCATGATAGGCAGTATAAATCTTCAACAACAACAACAAATCCACAGTAGGGGTGAATGATAACCCTGTTTAAATCCGAGCAAAAACTGCTTGAGTAGGAATTAAATCTGGATGTGGTGATTCCAGTGCATAGTTTATATCTATATTGGCTTAAAGTTGAGAAATTAAGAGAGAATGAAAATAAAAATGGTTACAAACATGTCAAAATTCTGATAGCAAAAGGCGTCATCACTAACACGTTCAATTGAATTGCCTCAGCATGCCCTTTTAGCACCCGTCCTGATATGACCTTAGATGTTGCCAGGACGTAAAGCTCCAACAACAAGCCCACCCTTTTACGCAGCACTGCACGGTTAATAAGTGCCTCGATATCAAAGTTCAATATGTAGGATTAAATCTAGAAAGCTATTTTCATTTCGAAAATTTGATACATTTATCGGACTATCAAACACTTGATCTGGGCTTATGGTGACTCTGATTGACGTTCTCCTGTGTAAAACCTGTACATAATTTTGGGCCATGCTGTTTACTTCTTTGTTGTAAGATATTTGTACGTCCTAGCAACAGCTAAGGTCTGTTTGTTTTTTCCTTACGTCCTAGCAACAGCTAAGATTATAGCAGGATGGGTACCGACTTGTGATAGTGCATACATATGGCAACTTTATAGTGCTGCCTCACTGGGAGACCAGGCCACTGGCATCATGACCCAATATCCCACAGTCACATTATCCTGATACTGCATGTTATTGTCCTGTCAGTTTAGATAGTGAGAAGCTTTAATTTTATAAGTCTTTGGTTTGACTCAGTTGGGATCCGAACTCCGGACCTTCTTCATGGGTGCCTTCGCTCTACCGAGTCTTGTAGTACGTAATGATACCAAATTCTGCGCATTTATGTAAATTAAAAACAAAAATCAATCAAGTTTTATTCAATATCACTTTAATAGCCAAAGCAGTTAACATGGTACTTCAAATTAAATACAATAAAATCATGCACTTCAGTTCAATCCATTAGATAGGAATATGTTGATGTATGTATAATTGCTATATTTGAAATATAATCATAGATGTGATTATTGCAACTGCTACATTTTAAACATGGTTATGTATGTGATTATTATAACTGCTACATTTTGAAATATGATCATGTATGTGATTATCATAACTGCTGCATTTAAAATATGATCATGTATGTGATTATTATAACATCTACAATTGAAAAATCATCATATATGTGATTATCATAACGGCTGCATTGAAAATATGATCATGAATGTGATTATAATTGCTACATTTGAAATACGATCATTTATGTTGTTCTTATTACAATTATTACATTTTTGTTGTTGTTGTGATGGGTGTATTTATGATTAACCATAACGGTTAAGTCTAATGACTTGTTTTCGCCGCTAGACAGTAATATTCTTGTGACTCCCCTTCTTTTTATCACTTTCAGTTGTTGTGTAGCTAACTACTGCGTGCATTCTTTCTCTGTTTGTAAGCATTCTCCCACATCCCCCAAACCTCTGTGAGTTTGTTCGTTCTATAATCGGATAATTGTTTGGTTACCAATAGTTAATTTCAGTGAATGTCTTCACCTTGCTGTGTTAGTGGTCATTAGGTTTTGATTTTAAGTTTTAAGTTTACCTTTTGTATGTATCATACCTAGCATCTATACCATCAAACCTAGCATCTATACCCTCTAAAACTTTGCTTGAATTATCAGTGTATTTTCCATTTCTTTATTTTTCTTTCTTTTTCTTTTTTAATTAATTTTATTTGTTGTTGTCATTAGTCTAGCAGTGCATTTAGCTCTCTTTTGATTAATGTTTTATATGTTTCTATTGTCGCTGTACTTCTTTCTTCTACTCCCAGTGTATTCCATTCCCTTGCCTTCATCTACTCGGTACTCCTCTCATATGATCTGTTTTTGGCTCTGTTTATTATCTGAAGACATCTGATTTGCTCATTGGTCCCTTCCAGAATATTATACATTTGTTCCTGCGTTCAACTCCTGATAATAATGCTAATGACAAGCACCAGCATTCGTGGTGTATTTTGAACTTCCGTTTTGTGTTGGTTGATTGGTTTATTTTTTAAGAAATGGTGGAAATACGAATTGATTTAAATACTGTCATGTACAAGGCTTTTAGAATAGCTGTCGACTTCTCTAGTCTTATATCACGTGACGTCTAAGAGCTGCAATCTCATGGAGGATATCACGCAGTAGTGACGTCATTCCCGCCATCAAGCTCTTGTACTTGTCCATGTACCTGTGCACCTCACTGTTCAAGATCTGGTTGTCGTTGACGTTGTCGTCGATGATGATAGCCTGCCGCTTCAACCTGTTTTTCAGTGGGTGGCGACTGAAGGGCTTCTGGGGGTCCTTGACCTGGCCTTCCTCTGTGGTGACCTTGAAGGTGCGTCTGCCGCCCCCCTGGAGGAAGTGGCGGATTCCACTCAGCTCAAACTTGACGTCATGTAGCAGCAAGGTCATTTCGCGCAGGTAGCCATCATAGTTCTGTAACTGGGTCATCACTGCCTTGTTGTAGTCGTTGTTGTTGTTGTATCTGTCAGGTACTGCTCGTCTGGATCGTTGTCCAATAACCTTCACCAAGGGAGCTTCTAGAAACATTGGAAGAAGTCACTGATTTTGCTCATTGAGAAAGAAACAAATCTAATGTTGTACTCTAATTATGGAGCGCAAAGTCGTGCATAATGCAAATAATATATTGCAGGACATTTTGTGTGTTATGTTTTCTTTCAAAGAAAGATGTCGGGTGGTGGTGGGGTTTTCGAGATGTTGTTTATTGTTCATATCTACACACTTCCATGATAGCTTCTGAATGTTAATAATATGCATTAGGTTGATTGATGGATCTACATACGCATAATAAATTATATAACACCTATATCACATAATATCATCAAGATTGAGGTGGAATTATGATGGTACAGACGAGAGTGCAGGTTCTTAGGTAGGAAGCAAATAATACTCAGTCAATATTTATCAGGATGAGAGCGTACTTCGATTGCAATTAAGTGGAGACAGGGCGGGGAGTCAGGTTTTATATTGTTGCCTTTTTAATCTGTGTCGGGTTAAGAACATTTGGATGGAAACATAAGTAGAGTATCGATAGAAAATGTGCGTTAGGTGTGGCGTGGTGTGGCGTGGTGTGGTGTGGCGGGCGTGACGTGGTGCAGCGCGGTGTGGTGTGGTGGGGGAGGTGTGGTGTGGCGTGGTGTGGTTTGGTGTGGTGTGCTGTGGTGTGCTGTGGTGGGTGAGGTGTGGTGTCGCGTGGTGTGGTGTGGTGTGGCGTGGTGGGGGAGGTGTGGTGTGGTGTGGTGTAGTGTGGTGTGGTGTGGCGTGGTGTGGTGGGGGAGGTGTGGTGTGGCATGGTGTGGTGTAGTGTGGCGTGGTGTGGTGTGGTGTGGTGGGGGAGGTGTGGTGTGGCATGGTGTGGTGTGGCGTGGTGTGCCGTGGTGTGGTGGGGGAGGTGTGGTGTGGCGTGGTGTGGTGGGGGCGGTGTGGTGTGGCGTGGTGTGGTGTGGTGTGGTGGGGGAGGTGTGGTGTGGCGTGGTGTTGTGTGGCATGGTGTGGTGTGGTGGGGGAGGTGTGGTGTGGCTTGGCGTGGTGTGGTGTGGTGTGGCGTGGTGTGCTGTGGTGGGGGAGGTGTGGTGTGGCGTGGTGTTGTGTGGCATGGTGTGGTGTGGTGGGGGAGGTGTGGTGTGGCGTGGTGTGGTGTGGTGTGGCGTGGTGTGGTGGGGGAGGTGTGGTGTGGCGTGGTGTGGTGTGGTGTGGTGTGGCGTGGTGTGGTGGGGGAGGTGTGGTGTGGCGTGGTGTGGTGTGGTGGGGGAGGTGTGGTAAGGGATGAGGTGCGGTGGGGTATAGAGGTGGCGATTTGATGGCCAGGTGGTGATTTATGATGGGGTAGTGGGTGGTGATTTATAGTGGGGTGGAAGGGTAGTGATTTATGGTGGGGTGCTAGGGTGGTGATTTATGGTGGGATAGTGGGTGGTGATTTATGGTGGGGTGGTAGAGTGGTGATTTATGGTGGGCTGGTAGGGTGGTGATTTATGGTAGGGTAATGGGTGGTGATTCATGGTAGGGCAGTGGGTGATTCATGGTGGGGTGGTAGAGTGGTGATTTATGGTGGGGTGGTAGAGTGGTGATTTATGGTGGGGTGGTAGAATAGTGATTTATGGCGGGGTGGTAGGGTGGTGATTTAAGGCGGGGTGGTAGGGTGGTGATTTATGGTGGGGTAGTGGGTGGTGATTTATGGTGAGGTGGTAGAGTTGTGATTTATGGTGGGCTGGTAGGGTGGTAATTTATGGTAGGGTAATTGGTGGTGATTCATGGTAGGGTGGTAGAGTGGTGATTTATGGTGGGGTGGTAGGGTGGTGATTTATGGTGGGGTGGTAGGGTGGTGATTTATAGCGGGGTGGTAGGGTGGTGATTTACGGTGGGGTGGTAGGGTAGTGATTTATGGTAGGGTACCGGGTGGTGATTTATGATGTGGTAGTGGGTGGTGAGGTGGTGGTGGTGCTTTATAGTGGTGGTCTAGTGTTCGGTACTGGTGGTGTAGTGGTAGGTAGAGGTGGTGTCATGGTGTGATAGTGTCGAGGTGTCGTGGTGTGATAGTGTCGATGTCTTGTGGTGTCATGATGTGATAGTGCGATGGTGCCGGGCGGGTAGTATGGTGATAGTGTCGTGGTGTGGTGGTGTCATTGTGACGTGGTGTGATAGTGTTGTGGTGCCATGGTGTGATAGTGTTGTGGTGTCGTTGTGTGATAATGACGTGGTATGATTGTGTCATGGTGTCATGGTGTGATAGTGTTGTGGTGTTGTAGTGTGATAATGTTGTAGGGTCATTGTGTCGTGATGTGATAGTGACGTTGTGTCGTGGTGTGAGAGTGTCATGGTGTGATGGTGTTGTGGTGTTGTGGTGTCGATGTGTGATAGTGATGTGGTGTCGGGGTGTGATAGTGTCATGGTGTCGTAGTGTGATAATGTTGTGGTGTCGTTGTGTCGTGATGTGATAGTGTCGTGGTGTCTTAGTGTGATAATGTTGTGGTGTCGTTGTGTCGTGATGTTATAGTGTTGTGGTGTCTTAGTGTGATAATGTTGTGGTGTCGTTGTGTCGTGATGTGATAGTGTCGTGGTGTCTTAGTGTGATAATGTTGTGGTGTCGTTGTGTCGTGATGTGATAGTGTCATAGTGTCTTAGTGTGATAATGTTGTGGTGTCGTTGTGTCGTGATGTGATAGTGTCGTAGTGTCTTAGTGTGATATTGTTGTGGTGTCGTTGTGTCGTGATGTGATAGTGTTGTGGTGTCTTAGTGTGATAATGCTGTGGTGTCGTTGTGTCGTGATGTGATAGTGTTGTGGTGTCTTAGTGTGATAATGTTGTGGTGTTGTTGTGTCGTGATGTGATAGTGTTGTGGTGTCTTAGTGTGATAATGTTGTGGTGTCGTTGTGTCGTGATGTGATAGTGTCGTGGTGTCTTAGTGTGATAATGTTGTGGTGTTGTTGTGTCGTGATGCGATAGTGACATTGTGTCATGGTGTGATAGTGTCGTGATGTGACAGTGTCGTGGTGCTGTGGTGCTGGGCGGGCGAGGGGGACCTACCGTCGTCTCTCTCCGGGCCCGGGATGGTGGCTTCCGGCTGCAGGTTCCCCAGCTCTCTGATGAGGCCCCGCCCGCCGCGCACGACAGAGGTGAGGCCGGTCCGCACGGCGCTGCTCGCCAAGTCTGTCAACACCAAGTTGGGGATATCAGCACACACTGCCCACAGCTCGACCCCACCCCCCCACGCCCCCCCCCACCCCCAAACACACCACTCCTCCCCCAATGCAGGCTGCACGCCGCACACTCACAGATGCCACCATTGTGTGACCAAAAATAGAAAGATTTTAACATTTGATTAGGAAGACAAGTTTGTGTACGACAATCGGACATATATCATGACAGACTATAATCATACAATATATAATATTTATAAGAAGAGCTCTTTTTCAAAAACGATAAGCGCCAATCCCAAAAATGAGTTTGCAATGCCAATGTCAAGTTCATAGATCGTGTTTTGGAAAAGGGATCTTCATATATAATATACATTTATATCCTCCGCTGCAACTGACACTGGTCAACATCCGGGAGAGGTGAGATGGGCAAGATGGTGCCACCGGTACAGTGTTGTATCTTACGGAGGATAACAATAATAATAAGTAATATTCCCTGACGTATCTTTATACTCACATAATACGTTTTTTTTTGTGTTTGTTTTCTTGAAGATTTATATTGCCTATCATGGATAAGTCTGAATAGACTTGTTTTCACCATTAGACAGTTTGTCGATAGAAAGCCTGAGTCTACACTTTTACCGACCCAAGGGATTTTTAACCTCCCACACCACATAGACATGGTATGAGAGCAACTGGCCTTTGATGTCGCTGTAAGTTATACACAGCGGTGAAAATCCAAATTGGCAGAGGTGGGGGCATGGGGAATCGAACCACCGACCTTCAGATTAGGAGTCTGACCTAGAAAAAAGTGGGTCGTTCAGCAGCCCTGTCACAGGAAAAGGGTTGTGGGAACAACTAACACACACTAGGACAGCTTCGAAACGCTTATCAAACAAGATTTTCATCGCTAGGGTGGGGTTTTTTTTGGAGTGGGGAGTGGAAAAAATAAGCCCAACTGCATCCGTATAGTAACACTATATGGAAAGTACCGAAGCCTCCAGCACCGTCTAGCAGGTGCGGTGCATGGCCTAATCGGTAGAGAGCAGGCCTCGTGTGTGGAAGGTCAGGATTTCGGTTCCCAGTCGAGTCAAACCAATGACTTTAAAACTGATACATGTCACTTCCTAGCCTGGCGCTCGGCATTAATAGCATAGGACAAGGACTGGTTAGCTCAGTGTCAGGATAATATGACTGAGTGGGATATTGGGTCATGGTGCTGGCAGCCTGATTTCCCAGTGGAGTAGCACCATAAAGTCGCCATGAGTGCGCACTGTCACAAGTCGGTACCCGTCCTGACATGACCGTAGATGTTACCAGGACGTAAAACTCCGACAACCAACAAACCCAGCACAGTCTTAACCTGGGCTCAGACAGAATGAACTTACTTAAAGCGCTTCTGCTCCTGCAACAGACAGTGCTTCCCTATCGTTAATTGGACCCGCCACCCCACTACCAAGCCACGTGCTAAAGCTTCTCGGCAACAAAAAACAACACCAACAACAAAAACTGCCTAGTTGCCTAGCAACACGGACAGTCTGCGTTCCTGACGGACTTACCGGAACTGAATAGTGGGAGTTATCTGCCGGTGATAAATTCACTGGTTAGCATTATCTGTTGGCGGGGACTTTTAAATTAGTTGATGTGTTCCGGTATTCCTCTAGAACATAAAAGCTGCATAGTCCGATGAAAAATAAAATTTTCAAAATCTAAATAATTATTTAGATTTTATTGTTCATATCTAACTTGGATACTGGTGCACTTATTAATCATTTGTCGCCACATAGAAGGGTATACTAACATACTGCCATGCTGCTATGTTGCCATACATCCCATGCTGCCATACTGACTTACTACCATATGTACTGTCATACTGCTATACTGCCATGCTGCCATGTTGCTATGCTGTCATGCTGCCATACTGCCATGTTGCTATGCTGTCATGCTGCCACACTGACTTACTACCATATGTACTGTTATGCTGTCATACTGTCGTACTGCCATGTTGCTATGCTGTCATGCTGCCATACTGATATACTGTCATGTTGCTATGCTGTCCTACTGACATACTGTCATGTTGCTATGCTGTCATGGTACCATACTGATATACTGCCATGCTACCATACTGCCTTGCTGACATACTGCCACGCTACCATACTGTCATGCTGCCATATTGACATACTGCCATGCTACCATACTGTCATGCTGCCATATTGACATACTCCCATGCTACCATACTGCCATGTTGACATACTGCCATGCTACCATACTGTCATGCTGCCATATTGACATACTGCCATGCTACCATACTGTCATGCTGCCATATTGACATACTGTCATGCTGCCATATTGACATAATGCCATGTTACCATACTGTCATCAGACAGGCTACCAAAGCAGATCCTCTATTCTCAACTGTCTTCTGGTTACAGAAATAGAGGGCGCTCTTGTCTCCGGTTCAAGGATACCATCAAGAGAAACCTGAAGCTGAGACTCATGGACATCACTCTCACAGCAGAGAGCTAAATGGATAGCGGCAGTCAAGTAATGAAAGCAGTCTTTGTCGCATCGCGACCGACAGCATGTTGATAATGATGATGATGACCATACTGTCATGCTGCCATATTGGCATACTGTCATGCTACCATACTGTCATGCTGCCATATTGATAAACTGGCATGCTACCATACTGCCATATTGACATACTGCCATGTTGCTATGCTGCCATACTGTCATGTTGCTATGCTGTCATGCTACCATACTGATATACTACCATGCTACCATACTGCCATGCTGACATACTGCCATGCTACCATACTGACACACTGCCATGCTACCATATTGACATACTGCCATGTTGATATGCTGTCACACTGCCATACTGTCATGTTAGCATACTGTCATGTTGCCATGCTACCAGACTCACATACTGCCATGTTGCTATGATGTCATGCTACCATACTGACATGCTGATTTGCTGCTATGTTCCAACGTTTGAAAATGCGTAAACAAAGCAGCGTTTGCATGTGCCCACCGAAATTAAATTTGCATGTCTCAACTTCAGATATTTCCAATGTTAACCCTTCAAAATACAAGTTACATTCTTCTTTTTTTCCTTTTTTTTTAATGATGGTTTATTTACCCTGTCCATAACATATAAGTTCATGACAGAACTTGTTTTCAATGCTGAACAGCTTCAGTGATAAGCAACTGATTAGTTTTTGGGTGATTTGTTAATAATATTTACAAGTGTATTTGAGCCTGACTCAAAAGGTGCTAACTCATCTCTTTTTGTTGTCCATTGTAAGGATTGACACAAAACAGCACATAAACAGTTACACTGAAAATACAAGGACATTTGTTTCAAATCAATATGTATTCTATTGGGATTATGAAACGCCATGTAAAAACCAAATCAGTTTATCCTGAATAAGCAGATAGTATGTTGATCATTACAATGGACAAAGTTTTGTCCCATATTGCTCAGCACCTTTTGAGACAGTCTCATATACATATTTTATACATATCGAATTTCCTATGCATTTAAAGAAAATGAGATCATATTCCCTGATCGTTACAATGAACAAAGTTTTGTCCCATATTGCTTAGCACCTTTTGAGACAGTCTCATTTATATCAGAGATACCTAGGAGCTTCCTAGTCCACAATTACCATTCTTGATGGATAATATGACAACATACCAAATCTATAATGGCTATGTTCTCCATTATGGCCCTGTCACACTATGACGTGACTACGTCAGCGTAGGCAGAACGTGAAAATAATTATATTACGTCGACGTTATGGGCGTAATATGCAAATTGTGGACGTGAGCGTAACATGAAAGTAACGTTGGTGTACGTCGTGACCTTAGCTGTAACGTGACAACGTTAGGGGGGAGGGGTAATTGGCGACGTGACCGGGCGTTAGTGTAACGTGAGCGTAACGTCGCCATAACGGGTGCGACGTGGACGTAACGTGACCGTAACGTGACCGTAACGCCACCGTAACGTGACCGTAACGTGACCGTAACGTGACCGTAACGTGACCGTAACCCTGACCGTAACGTGACCGTAACGTGACCGTAACGTGACCGTAACGTGACCGTAACGTGACCGTAACGTGCAAAACGCTGCCCACACGTTGCTCCCACCCGGGCCGTCGGTCTGATGTGACATAACGTGACTCTAACGTCATTTACGCTGCTATAACGATCGCGGAACGTCTACCTAACGTCATTGTCACGTCATCCCGACGTAACGGCTTCACGTCGAGATACGTCGAAAGTTTTGAACAGGTTCAAAACCTTGACGCGCGCCGACGTAACACGACGTAACATGACGTAGCTCGACATCACTCTAACGTCATTATGACGTCATCATAACGTAACCCAACGTACGGCAACGTAATGACGAAAAATCATCACGTTAGGCTCACTACGTCGTAGTGTGACAGGGGTTTTAGTTCCTGGGACAGATCAGTTTATTTAATGGATATTTTTTTGTGTATGCTTATTTGCAACAAAAGTTTTCCTTTCATTTGTATGGTACCCTGCATTAAAGCAGGGTCTGAAAAATTAGTCTATAGACTCATTTTAGTGTTCCTCCCCACGGAAATCTTTAGTAAAAGGCGAAAGATTTATACGTGGATTGAAGAGAAACCAGAGTGACCGTAAAACGGAAGCCAAAGCTATACATTAGTTTCTGTCATCTCGCGAAATGGTGTTTCAAACTTGTCTCACTTAAATCAGATACGATTGGGTGTTAGTCTCATAGATTTCACCAAACCCCTTTTAATTGAAGATACATCTGTCATGAATAAACGAATATGATCAGAATTATTGCGCATTCTGATGAAAATACTTGCAGCCTTGCATATTTGAGGCAGACTTCGGACCTCCTGCCACCTGGTGAGAATACACGGTATTACTTTATTTGCGTTTTGGGGTGTTTTTCTTTTATCTGACGCTTTTAAGTTAAAGCATTGTAGAATAAAACGATCAATCTAATATATGTATATAAACATATAGTAAAAAAACTGAAACGCACCAAATTATGTCAACTTTACTACACACAAAAAGAAGGTGGGGCTCAAATAGGTCATTAGTGTGATAGGTCATTAGTGAGCCAATGACTTACAAAATTGATACTTGTCACTACATGTCTTGGTGCTAGGTTTTACTTGGATAGGACAATGACTGGTTAGTATCACGATAATGTGACTGAGTGGGAAATTAGGTTATGGTGTCGCCAGCCTGGTCTCCCCGTGGGGGCAGCACTATAAAGTCACCGTGAGTGTGCACTGTCAGAAGTTGCTATCCGTCCTGATATTCCCATAGATGTTGCCAGGACATAAAACCCCATTAAACAACAAACAACAAATACTGAGAGTTCAGGTGATGGCTACCAGAATATAATATAACTTAAAGGTGTTTGTGTTAAATGAAAGGTAGTTTTTGTAACTTGATTCAGTAATACCCTTAAATATTCGTTTCCACCATCCTCTTCCGCACCCGCCACTCACCTAATGGGTCATCCTCCCATCCTTCCTCTCACTATATCCCCCTCCCTCCGCGCTCTCACTAACCCCTCCTCCCCGCCTCCCTCTTTCTAACCTATCCTAGCCTCCTCCCTCTCATCCCCTCCTCCCCTCCTCTCTCTAACCCTTCCTCCCCACCTCTCTCACTCTAACCCTTCCTACCCTCCTCTCTTTCCATCTCCTCCCTCCCCCTACCCTCTTCTCCTCCCTTCCCTCCTCCATCTCCCTCCCCTCCTCCATCTCCCTCCCCTCCTCCCTCTCCCTCCTTCCTCCCTCTCCTCCTCCCTCTCCCTACCTTCACCTCCTCCATCTCCGTCCCCCCTCCTCCATCCTCCCTCCCCTCCTCCATCTCCCTCCCCTCTCCCCCCATCTCCCTCCCCTCCTCCCTCTCTCTCCCTCCATCATCCCTCTCCGTCCCCTTCCTTCCTCCTCTCCTCCCTCATCCCTCTCCCTACCTTCCCCTCCTCCCTGTCCCCTCCCCTTCCCTCCTCCTTCCCACTACCTCTCCCCTCCCATCCTCCCTCTCCCTCCCCCTCCTGCCTCTCCCTACCTTCCTCCATATCCCTCCCCTCCCCCTCCTCCCTCCCACTACCTCCTCCCCTCCCCCCTCCCCTCCTGCCTCTCCCTACCTTCCTCTATCTCCCTCCCCTCCCCTCCTCCCTCCCACTACCTCCTCCCCTCCCCCCCCCCCCCCCCCTCCTGCCTCTCCCTACCTTCCTCTATCTCACTCCCCTCCCCTCCTCCCTCCCACTACCTCCTCCCCTCCCCCCTCCCCTCTCCCTAACTCGGCCCTCTGCCGCCTTCAGCGCTCCTTATGGCCCTCATATGGCCGTGCTTTCCTTGGGCCCTGCCTCAGCGCCTGTCTATTGTGTCCGTCCCTGAGCCCCGTCGCGCGTCACTACGTCACGGCGTTGGGCCCCTAAACCCCTCCGTAAGCCTGCGTGTCTGTGTACGTCACCTTATTTGGCGTGTCCTACGTCATCGGATGACAACCTTCCAAAGCCTCATAGTAATGAGCATATTAATGCGGAATCGACACTAACAGTAACAGATAGTATCGGCAATCAATGTCTGTATAACTTACTATAAGAACATGTATGTATATATATGTGATGCATCACGCATTATACACGTATAAATAAAGGGTAACATGTACATCCTATATTTCCTCTTGCGCATTGGTGGAGTGTCCCCCCCCCCCCCATCCCAGCTGTCGGGTAAATTGCCGGGTCGGTGCCCCCCTCGAGTTACACACTGGAGCAAATTGTATATGCTATTATAACGAATTATTCAAGTATAAAGATATGTAAGGGAATTATTATCATTATTGTTATACTCCGAAAGACCCACCACTATACTGGTGGCACCACCTTTGGCCTCCTCGCCTCCACAGGATGTAGACCCGTGTCAGTCGCACTGGAGTCCTCCCTCTCCTTATATACATCTTTAGATATATGTATACATGTATATAATTATGTTGGTTGTTGGAGTTTAGCATCCTGGCAACATCTAAGGTCATATCAGGACAGGTACTGACTTCTGACAGTGCGCACTGGGAGACCAGTAGGCTGCCAGCACCATGACCTGATATTCCACTCAGTCACATTATCCGGACACTGAGCCAACCAGGCCTTGCCCTTTCCTAATAATGCTGAGCGCCTGGCTAGAAAGTGACAAGTATCAAATTTGTAAGTCATTGGTTTGACTCGCCTGGGAATTGAACTCCCGACCTTTCGCACGGGAGGCCTGCGCTCTACCGATTCGGCCACCGTCCGGTCGATGCGTATGTATAATTGGTTGGTTGTTGGAGATTTACGTCCTGGCAACATCTATGGTCATATCAGGACGGGCGTGTGTATAAGGATATGTATATATGTATGTATGCAAATATATACAGATAGATATGTACTAGATGCATATGTGCATGTATAATATATGCATATATATATTCATATGATCCTACTAATGAACTCACACGACGACGCGGGAAAGCTGTGGCATTCGCGCCAATGGTCGCCCAACATATACTCACGATCGCAGCGCCGGGCCGACCCCTAGCGTCATCGAACCCACGCCCTACATTAGTTAACCCAGCACCCGCTGGTTGTCAGCACGGTGCTCGCCTTACAGCCACTTATATACTAGCTTGCGCCATATACATGGTATATATATAAATATACCATATATATAAATATATATATATATTTGCATTTGTATATATATATATATATGTACTCATTTGTGTATATATATGTATATGCACATGTATATACATGTATATATATGCACACATATACATGCATATATGCGTATGTACATGTTTCTATTATATATATGAATATGTAAACTTTGTGTCAGAAGAAATCACTAAATTGCAAGCGTATACAAAATACAAATTTGAAATATATAATAATGACATTCATTTTTACAGTAGTAAACAAAGGAAAAATTACTATATCAAAGCATATATAGTTATTAAATATAATTTGGTATAAATCATTTGAAACATAACTGCAACAAATATTATAAGTAATCAAAACATAACTACAAATTATATAAAAGTAGTGAAAGCATAACTACAAAATATATACAAGTAATGACGAGATAATGGAAAAAAGTACACAAGTAATAAAAACATAACTACAAAATATATACAAGTAATGAAAATAAAACTACAAAATATATACAAGTAATGAAAATATAACTACAAAATATATACAAGTAATGAAAACATAACTACAAAATATATACAAGTAATGAAAATATAACTACAAAATATATGCAACTAATGAAAACATAACTACAAAATATAGACAAGTAATGAAAACATAACTACAAAATATATACAAATAAGGAAAATATAACTACAAGGTATAATACATGTAATGAATTATATATATATAATATACAGAAATTCCTGATAGGATTGGAGGTTTCATTGACTTTGTACAAATGTTAAGCTGGAATGCACCCGACTAGTGTTGTTCCAGATTCTGCCAATAGATGCCACTAGTTTAACTGGAGGGGTGTAATACATGAAGAGAGTGGTGGTGAAATTCCAGAAGAAAAATACAATATAGTTGTCTTTTTTTTAGATATCTTTTACAAGGATAAAAGCTTGAATCCTGTTGCGATATGAATATCGCAATATAATCAGGCACTTTTATTATTTTCCCAAACATTCTTTACGAAGATATAGCATGTGAAGTCATAGGCAGACGGGGAATGTATCCGACTAGAGTAGGTCCAAATTCTGCCGATAGATGTCACTAGTTTAACCGGGGGGGGGGGGGGGGGGCGAGGGTCTATTGTTTATTGTATTTGTTTATTATTATTCGTCCAGATCGAGCTAGATTATTCACTGCTGACCACTGGCCCGACGGGTGCGCCCCAATCGGCCACTATATATACTGTGCGACTCTCGATACTCTGTTCACTTCAACTCAAATTAAGTTTGAAAACATAGCTACAAAATATACACAAGTAAGGAAATCATAGCTACAAAATATATACAAGTAAGGAAAACATAACTACCAAATGTATACAAGTAAGGAAAACATGACTACAAAATAGATACAAGTAATTAAAACATAACTACAAAATACACACAAGTTTATGAAAACACAAAACTACACACACACTCGAACCGCTGGCAGCCCTATACTCACCGATGTTGCTCTCGATGTTGTCGAGCAGTGACGAGAACATGGTGGTGGCATCCTCTTGTGCCCGCCGAGTACGCGCCTCAAACGCCTGCAGGGCCTGCTCAGCCTCCTCCCGGAGCCCCTCGATGCCGCCCCGCTCCTCCACCTCCCGGTGCAACTCCTCAATAGACTGCACCGCCGGGAAGGTTAAGTGAGAGGCTCTGAGTGCAATGGACAACTCTAAGCCAAGACCAATGTTGTCTTGGCATAACATTGTCGTGAAATTGTGAGTGGTGAATAGTTACATTACCAAAATCATTGTCCGAATGTTGAATGTTATATATTAGCAGGTAGGTGCATACATATTTTTTTTCTCTCATATTTTCTTATTGGTGGAACTATCGAATGCATAGCATTAGAAAATTGAATGTGGCATATAATGACATTATGAGGTTATTATTCCGCCTACCTAGGTATCACAGTGCTCATCAGCTATTTGCCAATATTGATGTGCAAACCTTCCAGGCTGTTATTAGGAATCGAATATTCAAATTTATTACTAAACTTGACAAGTCAGAAAATGTTATAATACAGGGATTTGTGAAAATAGGAGCGAGTGATCTCAGATTTACCTCTGCCATAATTATGGAATCATTGCTACAAACTACTGTATGTACACCAACATTTTGATAATGGTTAGTATTGTAGTATTCATGCTATTACTTGTATGTTATTCACATTTATTTTTATATATACCTACTATGGACCAATTTATGTAACAGCCATAATGCTGAGTCTGAAATAAAGTATTTAATTGAATCGGCATTTGATTACAGATCAGTTGCAATCACTCCCCGACCAGTCCCTGACCACTAACTCCTAACCCCTTGCCAAATAATCACCACGTGATTACCAACCGATCGCCAACTGATCATCAACTGATTGCCAATAAATCGCCGAGTGGTAACAGACACTTGACAATGGTGCCACGTACGGTCAACAATCAGTTGGCAATGGTTCCTGACTGATCACCAACCTATGTAAATGATTGGCAACCTCCTCGTAAGGAGGCTTTTGGTGCAACACCTGCAACCTCCTTGCTACTAAAATGGTGACCAGGATGTCGGCGACCAGTGAGGACCAAATAGAGACCTTTTTTTTGTGGTAAATATGTTTATTCTGTTGAATAAGCAGATAAGTGTTTTGTCAGTGCCGAAGCACTGGTCTTCCACCCATTTTTCAATTCAGGGTTATTTACACAAAAGGTATATAGAATAAGGTGTACAATACCTATTGAATACACAATTTGCACCATGTAACACAATGAAATTCTGTAACCCAAAAGTTCCATAGCAATATGGTAACAGTAGTGTCATATAACTAGATCAATGTTAGTGAGATCAATGTGAGTATTTACATAGTATTTAGAATGTAAGCAGAAGTTATTTTCTGTATTCAGTTGGTAAAGTTGTAGTAAGTTTTAATGTTCAGTTGCAGTTAGGCAAGCGGTATATAAATGTTGGTTTGTTAGGAATATTCTAGTGTAACTCAAGTGTAGTTAATTATGTGAGTTTATGAATTATATTGTTGGGGTGTGGTTGTTAATAATACACTGGACCATGTTGTGACTGATTACGACCATCTGCAACCATCTGGATTTATTTCATCGCAAGTGGTCACAAAGTGGTCACAAAGTGGTCACAAAGTGATCACAAGCCTGGTGTGATTGAGGTATAAGGCACTCACCGCTCGCAGGTCTACCATGTGCGGCTCAATGGCTGTCTTGATACTGCCGACGAACTGGGAGAAGATGCTTTCTATGGCTTCCTCAGTGTCTGGTCCAATGTTGAGGTCGAGATCAAATCCTGTCGTTTCCTCTCCAATGGAGGCTGTCGCCAGCCCCACCAGGAGGGGAATCAGGGCAAGCACCCAAAGCTTCATTGTGTAAGAGGACGTCTTTCTGGTCAATAAGGAGACGGTTGTGGGTAGATAAAATTCACATCGAGTCCTTGCACCTTTGGAAATATTAGACGCTTTCTTATTGGCATCTGATTGGCTGATTTTTTTTAAGACGTGGGAAATGTGTAAAATTCGAATCCATATGCATTAGCTGGTGCTTAATTAACTTGGTTGGGCTGTGTAGGGTTTTACGTCCTAGCAGCAGCTTAAATCATATCATAACAACTTTATAGTGCTACCCCACTGAGATACCATATGCAACTGGTATTATGACGCAATATCTCACTCAGTCTCATTATCCTTATACTGAACCCTATCGCAGTAATGTTGAGCGCCAAACCGGGCATAGCGACAATTGTACGTCTTTAGTTTGACTCTGGCCGGGAATTGATCCCATGACCTCTTGGAAGGTGTTATTAGGATAAGGCAAAAACTGGCTTGCTTAGTCTCGATAATATGACTGAGTGGGACAACACTGCAAAACTCACCATGCGTGTGCACCGTCACAAGTCTAAAACCACACACTAATATGACCTTAGAAGTTAAAGGTAGGCCTACACTTAAGCTAAGATTCCTTATACGCAGCATGCGGCATGCGGCATACGAATGTCATATATGCGGCGTAGATATATACCAACCCCCAACATTTGTTGGGGTTTTTCCTCCAAATTTCTGAAGGAACAGTATTTTTTCTATGGCAAACGCAACAGTATTCGCATTCGCATGCCGCATCAATCGGTCCATGGGTCGATCCATTTGCTGCATTCGCATTCACGTTCGCATTGGGACATGTGGAAGCATGCTTTTCGATTTTTACATGCTTTTCGATTTTTATTCGCATTCGCTTTCGCATGCTGCATACCGCATATAAGGAATCGTACCTTAAGATGTAGAATCGCAACAAACAAAAACATGCTGTCACAAGTTTGTAGCCTACCAGATATTACCATGTATGCATGACTGTTATAATAGGGGCAGCAGAAGAGGGCTGGGCTTTCCTACTTTTTTGTGCTTATAATTAGTTTTTTCCAATTTCTTGCTACATCCCAATCTGTGCAAGATTTCAGCATGGAACTGTTGGCACAAACACATGCAGGCTGCGTGTGGCCACTCAGTGTTTATCCATGTGAAGTGTGCATAGGATTTTGCTGATACTGCGAATTGTAGCATTACAATATACCATCAAAGACCATATAATACTAAGACGGCTCACTCCCTATCTCTCCCATGGTAATGTAAATTTCGCAGTGCCACCTTGTGGTGGGTTTGATCAGCCCAGCTGCTGGTTGGTGTTTCACATGTAACCACATACGATTATATTATACATGAGATAGGTAAGTATGAATACACATCAATATGAAATTGCTATGAACAAATACACATCATCATCAGCATTATCATCAGCATCACCATCATCACACATCTTTCACATTCATATATACATTTATACATATAATACAGCGCTTGTTTAACCAAGAGGACAGTTAGCACATCAAGTGGTGGGTTTGATCATTTTAATTACGCAGTACAGGCTGAGTGAGCCGTCTTAGTATTGTAGATTCTTTGATACCATGCCAAGGGGCATCAACATTACAACTAGTACTATAATGAATGCATGTTTTGTTGTTGTTTTACGTTCCAGCAACATCTAAGGTGATATCAGGATGGGTACCGACTTGTGACAAATTATAACATTGAGGTTCGTCCATGCTTACAAGTTACAGTGTGACAATGTAGCTACGCCTGGTGCATAACGTCATAACACGGCGTTCATGTGCACGCCTATCCAACTGGTAGATTTGTGTGCGAACACAATTCTTAAACACACAATGCAGTCGGCACTAAAAACACACGTCAAATGAAGCGACACAGATTTACTTAAAGATAATATTATTATAGTATATATATATAGGCCTACTTCTAGAGATGTTACATAGAGATGGATGTTTGATATTCTTACCTGAAACGCGTGCTTGCTTTAATACGGACGTCTCGAAGTTATAGTCCCGCTATCCGAGGGATTCAAGTTACTGAGTCCACGATAACATTATTCCTGTCCTCACTATCACATAGCTAAGTGCTGTTATCATATAGCTGATAAGGGTGACGGACAACGTATTGTGTGGACCTGCCTTATCTGGCCAAGTTAGCTTGGCGCAGGTACAAGAGTACATCGGGTGTCTGTGTACATGCGCAATACAGTTACTGTCGCCATTTTGCGTCTCGTTTATGAAATAAAGACCCTGTCACATTACGGCGTATGGCGGGAGCGTATTGAAAACCTACGTAGGTCCTGCGCGTGCCGGCCTATGATGACATTTGGTGACCTTTCGGGTGGTTTTGAGCGTATGTGGAACCTACGAGGAGCGTACGAGGAGCGTATGGGAGCGTGCCGTGACATTTTTTGACAGTATGGGACATACGCCCTCATAGGTCGAGTTTTTTTTAGCATGCACAAAATAATTTGGACGGACGGATTTATGAAAGCGTATGGCGGCGTATGCCTCATACGCTTCACATAAGCCGGCATCTGGCGGCATCTGGTGGCGTATGAGTAGCGTATGAGTAGCGTATGCGTAGCGTATGAGTAGCGTATACGGCGTATGCCGACGTATATGATGTAACGCGCCTACGCCGCCATACGCTCCCGCAAAAAACCCTAATGTGACAGCCCCTTTAACCTATATCTAGGCCGTAATCGATTAAACAACTCGGATCATCCGAACCACTTTGTTGCGCATGCGCAGGCCCTACAAGTACAACCTCTAGTCGGATAAACGAATGAGAAGGGTCCACAGTGACGAAAGGAGCAAAAACGGCTGACCACTGGGTCATATTGAGCATACCCTTGCAGGATGAGTTTCCCATTCTTTAAGTCCTGATATTGTGTGATTTAAACAGAAGTCGATGTTGATAAATTTAAAATATACTTCAAGCACTTTAATATGTGCAAGAGATACATATATATGTGTAAATATGTCTGAACAAGAAACTACATAAATAATAATGTGTTCTTTCCATAATTTTAGCCAATCAGAGCTGTTCTTTTCGATTGCAAATGGCCACCCCTTATGGGGGCCGCCATTTGCAATATGTTATAGGACCATCGTTTCGGTGGAATAAAGTAATAATAAAGTAATAATATTGCATCTGTGCACCATGTTTATGCCAAATTGTTCTTTATTTCTTTTAATTTTGAGTAAAATTTCTATGGCAGCGAGCATTTGTTTTGATATATTATTAACCAATCGCTGACCCCGAATACCTTTGTAGCGGAAACAAGTTCAAACGAGTTCAACCGTGGCTGGTTGGGTCGCAGCCATGGCTGGTTGGGTAGCAGCCGTGGCTGGTTGGGTCGCTCCGTAGAGCGATGAATATGCTTATGAAACAAATGCGCTCAGGGTGGGGGAAATGGTGGCTTAATCCAAAACTTTTTTTTTAATTACCAATATAATTACAGCAAATTAGGATTTAAAGTAATTTATTATATGTCATATATGTTATAGATCTATATTATACTCACATATGCCCTGGACCCCAATTGGGTCTGGAGCAGTAGCCTACCTCATAATTAAACATTACAGCTGCAGGAGAAATGTATGATTACTCACACTAAGTGGGATAAATAAAGACTATACACAGTATTACAGCTTGTCTATATACTATGGAAAATAAAGTAAATAAAGCTGGAGGGAGAGAAGAGATAATGGCCACTATCAAACCCGCCCTCTGACGGCATTGCCGGAACTACCGCTGTGGGGAGCATGTCATTGTATGCTTTATGGAAGGGGGCTTCTAGACTACATCGCGGTTCCAGCGGCGCCGTGCATTGTGGGATGTATCAGAGCAAAACAAACCCGACATGGCACATGCTAATACACTGGGTGCAGCTATGAAATGTGCTAGTTTCAGCTTATCTCAGCTCTTGTTTGAAACATAGAATACCAACTAAAAAATATATATATAATAAATTAAGATATTAATCTTTTATCCAGCATTGCATTTACATCAATATAATCAGCACATCTTATGCCATCTGTATTTAGATTTAAACAAATCTAGGCACTCAGACTAGTGTTAGAGCCATAGCCAGAGTAGGTTTTTTAAAAATTGTATTCATATTTTTATTTATATTCTATGGTTAATGACATATGTAGAAATAGAAAATGAGTAGTGTTAATCAGATATTGGTTATATATTTCTTTGAAACAAGTTTTTGTTGACATATTTGACATTTTAATATTTAGAACAAGAATTACTTCTGGCTAATCAATGGTGATGTAAACATCAGCCTGTAAAGTGACTGAAATTGTATGTTTCTTAGCTCAAAATGTTTAATTATGGAGAGTTGTGTCTTAAACATATTCATTATATTATTATATTGCATCCTTCCGTCCATGTTTGTGCCAAATTGTTATGTATTTCTATTTATTTTGAATAAAATGCCAGTTTTGCCCTACACATATCGGCAAACTCAATGGCCGTACGCCTTTGCTTTGCTCCCAACGCCGTTTTCAGCGCATGCGCAGTCGGAACCATGATGTAGTCTATTGAGTAGCCTATTATTTCCTCCATCAACCTAACAGAATCGGAGCAGACGGGGTGGCCGTATGAGTTTACAGACCCTGATATGACTTTAGATCTTGCAAGAACATAATAGTATTAATACCTCAACAAACAAATTTACTAGCCATAATTTGTGTTTGTTTTTATAACAATACTGCGCTCTAAACAGGATCAGGATCACGGTCCTGCTCGGAATAAATACATCGTAAGCCAAGATTTTTCTATAGGTGTTAGACGTAGAACAGAATAATATAGCGATATAGCGAATGGTAGACAGGAAGTGTGAACACTTATTTGTCTCTCATTTTTGCTTGAGTGCAAGTAAAAAAGCAACACAAGGAGTAATTAGTAGCATGTGGTGAATAAGGGGTCAAATTTCCCTGGATCATCAGCCCATGCTATTTCTAATCTATTCTTGAATGAATTAATTGACTCCACATCAATAACATTTTGTGGGAGACTGTTCCATATATTTATGATCCTGTTTGAGAAACTATGTTGCCTTAACTTTGAAATGGCTCTGGGTTTTACTAGTTTGAGAGTATGGCCCCAACTGCCTTCTTTTTTAATTCAAGGTGAAAAATTTGTTCATATCTATTTTATCAAAACCCTTCATAATCTTAAATACTTCAATTATGTCACTTCTTTTCCTTCTGTAGGAAAGGGTAGGAAGTTTCAATTCCCTAAGCCTTTGTTCATAGGGTAGGTCCTTTATAACTGCAACTAATTTCGTTGTACGTCTCTGAACCTTTTCGATGTCCCGAATATCTTTCCGAAAAATTGGGCTCCAAATTTGTGGACAGTATTCCAAAATTGTCCTAACAAGAGACTTAAATAGAATGAGAAAATTGTTCTTGTTGAGGCGATGGAAAGTTCTTTTAATTATTCCTACTCTCTGGTTAGCATTTGAGATGATAGTCCTCATGCATTTCTGAAAGGAGAGTTCGGAGTCGAAGGTTACACCCAAGTCCTTTTCATAGCTATCTTGTTGCAGGACAGCGTTCTTCATATTATAGGCATAATGAGGATTATTTTTCCCGTAATGAATAATTTTGCACTTCTTTTCATTGAGGGGCAATTGCCATTTCTCGGACCATTGTGCAAGTTTCAGAATATCCTCTTGCAACAGATTCTTATCTCTTACATCTTTTATTGCCCGAAAGACCTTTGTATCATTCGTAAATATTTTTAGGTTTGATGAGACACTGCCTGGCAGGTCATTTATAAATATTATAAATAATATTGGTCCCAGCACACTGTTGTGAGAGAATGGTGGTGTTTTTTCACATCGTATCTGCAACAAAGATCAGAGGCATGGCGAGATAGGAATTGCTTGTTTATGCTCACATAATGAATCCAATTTGTTCCCAGTACCCAGTATCAGAGTTATCGAGAAATCTACTCGACACGCCTCCCTGACCAGACCCGCCGGCGTCGCCACCTAGCGAGGAATGCAAGAACTCTCGCCACCTTGCGGAAAATACAGTGTAACCGGCGGATCTAAACCATGACCCCGTCACTGCATTCCAGCGGATCGTTTCTTTTTGCACCCCATTCATCCAAGCAACAATCATACTAAAAACAGAGCGTTGAGCGACCTAGAACTCCACATTGCAATCTGTTTTCTCGAGTTGTCTCTGTTCTCCACGGCCCTGTGGGATTTGCCGAGCTCTAGGTCTGTCCATTCCCTGATGTTATCCTCCCAACTCTTCCTTTGTCTGCCTTGTTTTCTTCGTCCTTTCACTGCATCTTGCGAGATGGTTTAGTGCCACTTTAGTGTGTGGTTTACTGGTGTAGCAGGAAATCGAAAACCCCTGGAAATTGCACACCCCGGGCCCGGGGTTTGCGATTTCCTAGGAAATCACAAACCCCGCCTGGAAATTGCAAACCCCCCATGCTTTGTAGCATTTTGTAATATTGAACTAACACTAGGTGTGATATATGCGTAATAGACGTCACAGACTGAGGGTGCCGGCGTCTCGGGCCCTGGATCGGGAATAAACCATTCAGTATCCAGAAGTCAAAGTGTTCAGACATACTTTCACATGGTGTCAGATGAGGAAGAATGCCGGCCATTAATACACTGCCGGGTTTGCGGCCGCCAGGTCAGCTTATCCTCAGCAACAATGCGAGATTGAACTGGAAAACATGGATCAGAGCTTATGAATATGACATATACGCCACAGCTGCAGGTGTCATATTGAAGACAGAATGAGTGCAATGCTGCATCTTTCTTCACGTCGCTGGCGAAGAAGCGCAAAATGTTTTCGCTAATATGTCCATCGCACTCAAACATGGAGACAGGATCGGACCACTCACAGAAGCATTCCAGACTATTGTATAGGCAAGTGGAGTTTGATAATAACAAGGTACAAGTTTAATTCGCATAATCAAGCTACAGAAACCATGGCCACGTACATTATGGCGCTAAGAGACAAGGTAAAGGATTGCGAATACGGAACAGTTGAGGAGTCGTTGTTGCGCGATCAGTTGGTGGCTGGCGTTAAGAACATTAATTTGCGTAACAAATTGCTGCAAACTGCTGAGTTAACTCTGGAGAAGTGTGTGAGTATGTGTGAAATGAGTGAATTCAGTTCGGATCTGTTGGAGGACACCAAATCAGATGTTGAAGTTAAGGAAATTGATTTTCTTAATAAGTATGCTACTGCGCGTACCAGTGCACCGATGGTCCGGCCGTCGGCGACGCCATCTTGGAAATCGCCATCTTGGAATTCTGGCGGTGCAGGTGCAGGAGAGTTCAAGATCCGCTGTCAAAACTGCAGATACGAACACCGCCGGGGAGTCTGCCCAGCTAAAGGTAAAGCTTGCATAGCCTGCAAGAAGATCGGGCACTTCGGTAAGGTCTGCCGGCCAGACTGGGCAGAGTCGATGAATTGACTGTTGAAGAGCCCGACCCTCACAATGCTGAGCAAGACCCGGATCCGGTGAAGGTCAATGTTTTGACAACGGATCTGTTTGTTGGTGCCATTGACCACGGTGCCGAGCAAGACGCCGAACTGTTGTACACGACCGTCCAGGTGAACGGTCGTCCTGTCAAGTTCAAGCTCGACACCGGGTCGGAGGCGAACGTCCTTCCGAGGAGCATCTTCGACAGAGTCGCACCGGGCCGGCTGACGAACACCCGGTGTTCGTTGGTCACGTTCTCGGGGCATCGGATCACTCCCGATGGTGAGGCGTCGGTCGACGTTAACGGCAGAGACTTCAGGTTCCAAGTGGTATGGAACTGTCAGCCTATTTTGGGGAAACAGGCTTGTGTGACATTGAACTTGTTGGCGCGTGACGACGAGGTGCACTCTGCCATGCCGACGAACATTTCCAAGCCGGACGACAGCCCCAGCGCGCAGGCTGAGCAGCTGGTAAGCGAATACAAAGACGTTTTTCAGGGTTTAGGTCATCAAATCAAATGCTGTCATTCATGTTGATAAATCTGTACAACCTGTTGTAGAGGCGCCTAGGAGGATCCCATATGCAATTCAAAGTAAAGTATGTAGCAAAATTGATCGCATGGTAGAAATGGGTGTAATTGTTGAGCAGGATGAACCTACCGAGTGGGTTAATTCTATAACTATCGTAAAAAAGCCGAATAAGAAGGATTTGTCTGGATCCGACTAAGTTGAACAAAGCTATAAAGAGTGGGCCTTTCCCTACCAAAACAATTGACGAAATTATTGCCAAGACGGCAGATGCTAAATATTTCTCAGTTTTGGATGCAATGATGGGGTATTGGCAAATATAATTAGATGAAGAAAGTTCATGTCTGTGCACATTTAACACTCCTTGGGGTCAGTACAGGTACACCCATCTGCCTTTTGGCATCAAAACAGCTGGTGACATTTTTATTCAGGAAATGCACTGTGTCATGGGTGATCTACCTGGTATCGGGATAGTCACAGACAACATTTTGGTATATGGGTCAACAGTGGAGGAGCACAACGAGAGGTTCAAGGCCGTGTTAGACCGAGCTAGGTCGGTAAATCTCAAGTTAAACGAGACAAAATCTCTGTTATGCAAAACTACTGTAAAGTATGTAGGTCATCAACTTACCCAACAAGGTGTGAAGCCTGATTCAGACAGAATACAAACAATCGTAGAGATGCCAGAGCCATGCGACAAGCAAGGTGTCCAAAGGTTTCTGGGCATGGTTGGGTATGTGCACAAGTTCATACCTAACATGTCCGAGATTGCCAAACCACTGCACACGCTCCTTGCTAAGGATGTAGCGTGGCACTTGCAAACCGAACAGCAGGGTGCTTTTGATAAGTTGAAGGAAAAGTTAAGAACTGCTCCTGTGTTGTCGTATTACAAGGTAAAGAAACTCATTGTCATTCAAGTAGATGCTTGTCAGTCAGGTCTAGGTGCCGTGTTAATGCAAGATAGCAAGCCAATCGCACTCGCGTCTCGTGGTGTGGCTATGCCACTATCGAAAAAGAAATGCTCGCCATATGTTTCAGATGCCAGAGATTTCATGACTATATCTTTGGCAAGGAGGTTCAAATTCAAATGGACCACAAACCGTTGGTGGCGATAATGCAAAAACCGATTCACAAACTTTCGGCCAAAATGCAGAGAATGCGAATGCGTTTGCAAAACTACAATATTCAGCTGTGTCATGGTAAGGGTTCTCTGATGTTTTTTGCAGACACGTTATCCAGAGCACATAGTGCTAGTGTAGGTCATGACACCCTGTTCGATGACACGTTCAGCATTGCCACAGTGGACATGCAATCATCAAGTTTGTGAAGTAAAATTGTCAGAGAATATGAAAAAGATGTATCCATGTCCATGTTGATCACACACATTGAGGATGGGTGGGACACTACATGCATACAGACACCGCATTGTCTCAGACAGTACATCCCACACAAAGACGAGTTGACTGTAGAAAACAATCTAGTCATGAAAGGCAATCGGGTGGTGGTACCTCCAGGTCTCCGCGGTGAAATGATTGAAGTGTTACACGAGACGCACTTGGGCGTAACTAAATCCAAACAGTTGGCGCAAGACTGCATGTTCTGGCCTAACATAAACAAACGAATTGAGGGAAAAGTCAGTCGGTGTGACACATGCCAGAACAACCGGAAAAGCTTGCATAACGAGCCGTTGATAAACCACCCGATAGCCTGTCAGCCGTATGATAAAGTAGGGACAGATTTGTTTGAATTAGATCATAACCGTGGATTATTACATGAAGTATCCAGAGGTGACGTTGTTAAGGGATACGTCGTTTGACACAGTTATTGAGGCGATGAAGGATAATTTTGCTAGGCACGGTATTCCTAGCCAGGTCATTTCGGACAATGGTCCGGAATTTAAGAGCTATGAGTACAACATTATGGTTTTAAAGCCATATATTCTAGTCCGCAGTATCCCCAGAGCAACGGCTAGGTGGAGAGATTTGTGCAAACGGTAAAAGACATGTTAAAAAAATGCTCAAAAAGGAAGACAGACTTTCAGTTAGCTTTGTTAAATTACAGAAACACTCCATTGCCCGTCTTGAACGCATCTCGGGCTCAGCTGCTCATGAGCAGAAGGCTGAGAGGGAGGTTGCCGATGGCGGAAGAAATGTTGATACCCGAAACACAAAAGCCGAAGAGAGCACATACAGCGAAAAGACAGCAAAGTCAAAAAGTTTTTCATGACAAGAAATGCGGCAAGGCGCACAAACCTATAAGAATTGGGGACAGTGTCAAATACAAAAATAATGCAGGAGAGTGGAAAAAAGGTGTAATTTTGGGTCGTACAGGTGTGTCAGGGAGAGAATATCAGATTTTGAACGAGTCAGGGAATATGTTGTATAGGAACAGGGTTCAGATTATAAGGGCGCCCGAGGGGATGCAGCCTGAACCAGTCGGGCAGGCACAAAGTGTGCCAGCGGCGCAGCCGAATGTAAACAATGCGGCTAATCTAAGTAGGTAAGGTCGGCTGATTAGGCCGGCGAGCAGGTTAGACCTATAGTGAGTCAGTCACAATATATATATATATATATATATATATATATATATATATATATATATATATATACACACAAACACATGTGCATGCTAAGGTTAAGGATTGTATTTTCAGATGCATCTTGTGTGTTTTATTGTGTAATGATGGACAATATATCTTGTGGAGGCTAAGCAGCCGGACAGTTCAGAGGACTTCAGTGCCATAGTTCGCTGGGACACTCGATAAACCTGTGGTTTAAGTTAAGTGCTTGTATATTTTATTGTATTTTTGGATGTTAAACTGTGAACCCGATGTTTTATGGTGATTTTGAAACATGTTATGTTTCAGAAATACTTTGAGGGGGGATGTAATATATGCGTAATAGACATCCAGGCACATACTAAGAACAAAGGAATATGTAAATGAGATGACGTCACAGACAGAGGGTGCCGGCGGCTTGGGCCCTGGATCGGGAATAAACCATTCAGTATCCAGAAGTCAAAGTGTTCAGACGTTGTACCTTCACACTAGGTACCGGTGTAGCAGGAAATCGCAAACCCTGTAAATCGCAAACCCCCACTCGTGATTTCATAGGAGATCGCAAACCCCCATACCATATATGGGCATGGGGGGTTTGTGATTTCCTAGGAAATCAAATATCCCCCCTGGACATCGCAAACCCCCCATGTTTGGCATGGCATAGATGTGCATATCATATTGATGTAAATGCAATGCTGGATAAAAGACTAATATCTTAATTTATTATATATATTTTTTTAGTTGGTATTCTATGTTTCAAACAAGAGCTGAGATGAGCTTTGAAACTAGCATATTTCATAGCTGCACCCAGTGTATTAGCATGTGCCATGTGCTTCTCGCGGGTTTGGTTTGCTCTGACGCATCCCACAATGCACCGCACCGCTGGAACGGTGATGTAGTCTATAGCACCGGATTTCCCTGCTTTGTATTCTTCTCTCGAGCTCTTTTGTGAACCTCACATTTACCGTACCGGGTGCGGTGGCCGAATCGGTAGAGCGAGGGCTTCGTGTGTGGCAGGTCGGGAGTTCGGTTCCCGGTCGAGTCAAACCAATGACTTATAAAATTGATAGGGGCCTACTTGTCGCTTCCTGGCCTGGCACTCTGCATTAATTGGATAGAGCAAGGACTGGTTAGCCCAGTGTCACGATAATGTGACTGAGTGGAATATCAGGTCATCGTGCTGGCGGCCTGATCTTCCAGTAGGGCGGCACTATAAAGTCGCCATGAGTGCGCAGTCACAAGTCGGTACCTGTCCTGGTATGACCTTAGATGTTGCCAGGGGATAAAACTCCAACAACCAACCAACCAAACCACATTTACCGCAAACTATTAGATCTATACCAGCTTGGTTTGGGGGGGGGGGGGGAGGGTGACAAGAAAATTCAGAACCATTCAATAAAACTACCACTATTGTCATTCCGTGTCTTGAAATATAACAAATCTACGGAGGAATAATATCCCCAGTTTTAGGCATTAAACTATTGTGTTATCTAACTGCGATTGACCCGATATTAGTTGTATCGGATTGAGCAGCGTGTGGAGTATTTCTCTGGAAATCACTCTAGAAACTTAACAACACCACTCAGGCATTCAAGTGTCCTTATCATGTCATGTTTCTGGCATTGATTGAGTGATTGCTTGCTTGATTATTGGTAGTTTTCCGCCGTGTCGGTGACAAAGGCCATATTCACAGCAATGTGTGTAAGAAGACATGATTATTGATACTAAGAATAGTAAGATTGGTTGGTTGTTGGTGTTTTAGGTACCCTGGCAACATTTCAGGACGAGTACCAACTTGTGACTGTGCACTCGTGGCGACTTTATAGTGCTGCCCCACTGGGAGACCAGACCGCCAGCACCATGACCCACAACCTCCCACATGGGGAGCCAGACAGTGCTCTTACCAGGGTTCATCATACACTTGAAGGAAGTCACAATTCAAGGGTTTTTCAAGCACTCTCCCAGTGTCAAGATAATGTGACTGAGTTCAATATCAGGTCATGGTGATGGTGGCCTGGTATCCCAGTGGGGCAGCACTATAAAATTACCATGAGTGTGTACTGTCACAAGTCGGTACCCGTCCTGAAATGACCTTAGATGTTGTCAGGATGTAAAACCCCAACAACCAACCATCCATCAAGCACTTTCAGCTACTACTTCCAGGTCAACTTCACCAAAATAACAGGACCTGACTGAACTAAAAGTGTGCTTATGATGTCTTTTTTTTTTAAAATATGCTGACACTCTCACTTTGATCTTGTGGCTGCGTGATTCTCGCATTGCAAGGTATAATAAACAAAAATTTAAACAAGATTCATAACATTTGTTATATTTTACATAAAATAATCATTTTCAAGGATTTTCCAGACAGCAAGATGCTCAAGTGTATTCAAGCACTTGAATACATTACTTCCAGGGTTTCCAAAGCTTTTCCTGACATGCACGAAACCCTATCTAAGGCCCATACACATGGAATTCAAGGCTATTTCAAGGCTGTTTTTTATCGGAATTCAAGACTATTTTCATTTGGATTTAGTGCAAAATCACCATTCGAAATAGCGATTTTGGACTAATTTAGATCAGTGGGTACAGTTTAATGGCATTCAAGGCTTTTCAAGACTAATTACCCAAAATAGGTTAAATTCAAGGCTTTTTAAGGTCTTGAAATGGGGCAAATGAAGACTTTCCAGGCCCCGTGTCCGATTTGCTATCACGTCTGGTTGTAAAGTGGGAAATACATAGAATAGTATTTGTAATTTATATTCGCATAGTCAATTAAACAACACATATTTGAGACATACACAGATGAACAAATCATGTTATGATGATAAAACCTGTTTATTCAACAAACATCCTTGTGAACAGTCAGAACATCAATTGTGAAAAGTAACTAACACAAATAAACAGATTTGTACTTGAACAATCAAATATATCGTCATAAGACGAGAACAATTAACTCCTTTGTGGGTGTTTTATGTGTAAGTTACAGGGCTTCGGGTTTTTTTGTGTTTATTTTTTTTATGTCAATCTTTTTTTTAATCAGCAGATGATTATTACTCATCCTTAAGACGTGTGTAAAGTGCCACCTTATGTGATAGTCTCCACTGTTTCACGAGGAAGCGGTAAGGCTGCGACCTGGGCCGCGTTCAGGGTCCGTTTCTGAGACGTCTCTGCGATGCTTTTTGGCTTATTTCCATTCAGGGTGCGTCTCCAAGACGTCTCCCTTTTCAGATAGGAGACAAAAAGCGTTTTGAAAATGGCCGCCATATTCAGTGGTTTCAGCCAATCAGAGCGCTTCTTTTTCATTGCAAATGGCTGCTGCCTATGGGGGTGGCCATTTTCGAGGCGACCAACTGCTTTTGCCATTCAGACTAGCGTGACATCAGGGATTTCCCCCCCCGAAACATCTCAGAGGTGTACCCTGAACGCGGCCCTGGCGTCTTTATATGCCCGAAAGTGGGTAAGTTTCCTGCCAGCCCTATCCTGCACTATAGGGCGTACACTTTAAATTCATTTTGCACCTACACCCACACAGTTCTTAATAACCAAACCTGGCGAATTTCTTGCACTGCATTTTCCCTTCTAATATGCATTGTCTTTGAAATTGTCCTTTGAAATATTCTACATTAGATCAAATACCACTTCTTATCTGTATGCTTACCAGCGCTCCCACCTTCATTTGTCAACAGAATTCTGACTCATCTACACCCTGATCATCCACACCCTGACCTCATCACAGGGTCCGTACACATGTGAAGATATGGAATTCAAGGCTATTGTACAGCTGTTTTTTTAAAGGAATTCCAAGATTATTTCCATTTGTATTCAGGGGAAAAAAGCAATTGCGAATGGTGATTTCAGGCTAATTTAGATCAGTGGAGAGAATTTAACGGGATTCAAGGTTTTTCGAGACTAATTACCCAAAATAGGTTAAATCCAAGGCTTTTTGAGGCCTTGAAATGGGGAAAATGAAGGCTTTCCAGGCCCCGTACAGACCCTGCCATAGCAACACACTACCAATACCATAGCAACACCATACCACCACAACCCACTGCCCATACCTGTGTGTGCTACAACTGCGTGCCTTGTGCCTGGCCTGGGTGGACAGTGGGAAAGTAGCTACCCTGTGTGCACACTGCATTCATTTTCTGGCTCTGTGCAGTGTACCTCACCGCAGAACCCTGACTACAGGTTGGGTATGCAATTTTTGTCCTTTTCTTTTCATTATCTCAGAAGTGATGTAGTTTTGACGTTGAATGAACTTAATGATCAGTAACAAATATAAATTTCCTATAAACATTGCATAGACACTCACTGATTGATATTGATTATATGTCGTAGGGGGAAATCGATGTCTATTTGGCGCAGATCATAATTACTACACATGATATTTATACTGTTTTGTTCTTTGAAAATACATATATTTTACATATTAATCTTGGCCTGACCTGAATACCCACATGTGAAAGCAAATCCGACCAAGCTATCCCTCGTGGATGTGAAGTGCAAAAATCTGTGTCAGTGTGACACCCTGTTGATTCATATAACATGCAATTAAAGCTACATGATCCAAAGATGCACTTATTAATCATTTGTTGCTGCACAGAAGGAGATACTAAATCAATTCTGTTGAACCTGTCACTACTGAAGCATATGCCGTCAGAATTTCTAGATGGATGCCAAAAGAAATTGTGCAGGTTTTTATTTCAAATATATTCAAAGTTAACCATTTATAATCAAAAGGTTTCTTCAAAATAAAGTTCTGTAGATTAAAAAGAACGTGATATATTTAGATAGAAAGAGAAAGAAAAAAAAAGCAGAAACTCAAAGCCATTGGACTATGCAGCGTTCAGGGTAAAAAGGATGTAAAACAAGTTTTACAGTTTTTTTAAAGAGGAAAACTTATTCGGAAATGCTTACTGTGTAAATTGACCCAGAACCAGAAGTTAAGAGACAAACCGGAAGTGCTTCTTCTCCCTGAACTGGAGCCCAAAGTGGGTCATTCTCAAAAACTGTGTACCACATATTTAGTTTTCACATTACATCGTTAATGATTTTTCCTTGTCTTTTTGGGGGTGGGGGCGGGGGGAGTAAGTCAAATAGTTATTGTTGACTGTGTATTAAGTATGTCAGAAATTCTACATCTATTTAATTTATCCCACAAAATTTATCCAAAATATGATTTTGTGCTAACGTGAAAATTTGCACATCGATACCATGTATCTACTCAAGCGTCTTTTTAAGCGTCAGTTAAGGCACAATCATTTTTGCTTAACTGTAATCAATAACATCTTGTTTGAATTTGTTTTGTCTGTTAAAATGATGTTATGGATGGATGTTACATGGTTTATTTTAATGTCTTTCTCAATTTGTATAAGATCAAGATTAAAAGGTGAAAAAATAAAATTCAACTCTGACATAGGTACACCATATAAATATGGATTCTGCTATTATTTGGAATTTTTCACTTTTGGTTTCCATGTTGAAAGGTGGTACAGTCTGAGAATGACCCATATACATAGCAAGATGGACAACCCCGCTTACCCCCCTCTATGAACTCCTGTGAATTGGAAATCAGGTGAATAATTTTATTGATTGATACTGTATAAAAGATTGATTAAAGTGGTCTCCAGCAAAAAAAAAAGCGGAAATCGAGCCAAGATTATTAGATTATTACACCGACAGCGAATTTCCGTGAAAACGCAGATTTTCCCCCATAGGATTAGCACTGTCAGGGAATCGCAGAATAACACCGGAAGTCAAGTTACAACTATATCCTTGTTGTAGCTATATTCTCGCCCATACCTAACACTTTGTTAGGGTTTTATGTTCTCGCAACATATAAGAACGGGATTCGAACCAACCAGTTGTTGTCATATACATCGTGATTCCTTGTAACTTTGTTTATCATTAATCGATAAATGTCAAAAATCGCGGAAATCCGCGAAATCGCGGAGATCTTTCATTTCTGTATATAATATATATACCGATGTCGCAGTTTCCGCCGTCCGCCGGTTTACGCGGTACGCATACACTCAAATGCATTGTCAATGGCCGTGAGCAATCTTCATACAGAAAAAGTGAAATATCTCTAAAACCACACCACCTAGAAACAAATCGCTTGGTACACATATAGAAAACATCTTTACCAGAAACATTATATTAAATGTATAAGGTTAGGGTTCTTGATTTCTATTAATTTTGAATAAAACTAATGTTTTGCATTGCGTGTACCATCAAACTCGAGGCATTGTCAATGGTCGTGAGCAATCTTCATACAGAAAAAGTGAAATATCTCTAAAACCACACCACCTAGAAACAAATCGCTTGGTACACATATAGAAAACATCTTTACCAAAAACATTATATTAAATTTATAAGGTTAATGACGATGCTGTTCGATTTTGACGCATGCGCAGAAGCGATGCGTACCGCGGAAACTGGCGGACGCCGGAAACTGTGACACTGGTACGTACATAAACCTAAATATAGCTACCGTCTCCAGTCTCGATAGCAACACCGATACCTTGGCGAATTATTCACAATTAGGTAGAAGTCCCTTAATTATTTAACAATTCATCTTTTCTCCTTCTTTTTAATGCTTATTGAATATTCGTGACGGATATCTAACTTTTCCTTCATGTATTTCGGTCAAATCCGTTGCACAATTTCTGTCAAATCCCTTACACAATTTGTCAAATCCCTCCAACAATTTCTGTAAAATCCCTCACACAATTTCTGTCAAATCCCTCACACAATTTCTGTCAAATCCATTACAAAATTTCTGTTTTTGTGACAAACTAAATACATTGACGTCAATATTACTCTTTTCCAAAGCATTTCAGGCAGTTTAAATGCCACCTTTCACGTATCTGATTGGATGGCTGACAGTTGCATTTGAAGACCAATTGTATCTTTTATTGTATCCTATTTTAAAAGTAAATAAATTTGAATATCAACTATCATTTCCCCCTAATTTAACAGAATAAAATGCGAAAATAAGGCTATCAATATAATACTGCACTCTGTATAAATATAACTGCCAAACTAGCAGCTGTGAGCACATACAGGTGCACCGTAACCGTTATCGGCAATAAATGTGTTAACCCCATAAAATCAGCCAAATGGTCTTAATTTAACGAGATGGGATGGCCGAATGAGTAGAGTGTCCGTCTCCTGTTTTGGGAGATCGGAACCTATGAGTTTGTGGGTTCGAATCCTGGTCGAGTCAAACCAATAACTTAAACATTGATACTTGTCGCTTCCTAGCCTGGCGCTCGGCATTATTAGGATAGGGCAAGGACTGGTTGGCTCAGTGTCAGGATAATGTGACTGAGTTGGATATCAGGTCATGGTGCTGGTGGCCTGGTTTCCCAGTGGGGCAGCACTATAAAGTCGCCATGAGTGCGCACTGTCACAAGTCGGTACGCGTCCTGATATGACCTTAGATGTTGCTAGGACGTAAAACAACAGCAAACAATCTTAATTTAAACAGGTTACCATAGTACTCTACATGTTAAATAAAAGATTGTCTCCTTCACCTACCAGACTCTGACTGCAGCTACACACACAATTTCCAACGGGCCACTGCACATTCTGAGCACAAATTGGACTCATCGGTCATCAACGAGATCACAACAAATGATGAGTTGTTGTCATTATCGCCACCGATGAACAACCAAGAAGACGTGTTAGCACCCAAACACCATCACAAAATGTGAACCGACTACATTAAAAGGATACTTTAATATACTCAACGTAACTAGTACTTTGACAGAATCCCTATGCCGATTCGACCCAATAAACATGATGTTGTAGGTCAACAAATTCAATTTCACTAGTAAATGGCACTTTGTCACCATTTAGCCCTATATCCCAGTGCATCTAAATACCTAATTCAGCCAAAAGTAAAGAAAATCCTGACAATAGTACATGAAAAAGCCTTTTCCTTTGAAGAACTGGTTCACCCGTATAGTAGGTTTTCTAATAAAGATCTTAACATTAATGAACTAATGCTCAGGAGAATATCATACACGTCCCAACTATGTTAAACATAAGGAACTTAATGTTATATTAATTAACATAATTTGTTGCCTAGCAACCAATGCGTAAAGTTGATTATCCCGATGATTATGAGTTTTTGTTATGTTTTTCAGATAGATACATTAAGATCTACCGTATATTAATTTGGCGGAATTTTTTTTTATCATAAATGGCTAATTTGGCAATTTTTGGAGTGAAAATAAAATAAGCAAAATTACTTTTGGTGCATAGCGAAATGCAGCAGCAGCATAGGCTTCGGCAGCAGCAGGTTCCATTAAATTGACTTAGTGTTATTCCCTTTTATGTAGCAACATATATTTAATAAGTGCACCAGTAGGATGAACATGTCAGATTAAAGATAGACAAGGCCTTTGGCTTGGAATATTGTATATGCTCAACTGACTATACGGACTTTCCAGTAAATATTCCTAAGTAACAGGTTTTAAGGATGTTATGGAATTATGATCACACCATTCACAACTGAAAAGTCACTGGAATGTGCAAACAATATGGTAATTGCAAGGTATCAGAACAGTATTCTGATAGACTTTCTCTTAGTAGTAAGCATACAAAATGAATAACCAAATGAATGAAGCTTCGAGAGGTACAACTCATGTTTAAATAAAAGTTAAACCCAGAGGCAGTCTAAATCTAAGTGTTTTATGCCTACTAGGTCTGTCTCTATGTTCATCAGTGCATGCCCAATTTCAGCTGAAATAGATATGTACAGAGTTCTGCTGGTCCCTCAGGAAGGACTGAAGCTGAGCCCTAGCACACCGGATCACAGCTCCAGCTTACACACAGAGGCCGTAATCGATTAACACGACCCAGGCGACTCTGGTCACCCGAGTCGTCAGAATTTCAAATCGAACACCGCGAGTGGAGTCGAGAAATACATGTGCCATGTGCAAAACTACCCAACCCCAGTAACCTACCTCTTGGCTGGGGTTTGCAAGGAGCGATGATGTCACATTTGCGCTGGTACCGTCCTGCAGGATAACAGCCACCGGTACCAGTCATACATATTTTATTTTGGTAATAACATAGATTAAAGAAATGGAAATATCACTAAACTATGCCATAATAAAAATATTTAAATCATATGTTGCTGTAATTATATCGGCTATTAAAAAAACAAATAAAAGGGCTACCATTTTTGTCACCCAAGCGTGGAGAAGCTTATTCGATTATTCGACCCGAGTCTGCAAGATGTGCGCATGCACCAAAAAGTGGCTCGGGTGACCAGAGTCGATTAATCGATTACGCCCAGAAGGTTGCAGTTGGCGCCCCTCCCACCACTATCCTTCAGGATAGACCGTTTACTTTAATTTCACTCGGTACCTATAACCACATGCCTCCTGACGGCCAAACGTTGTAGGGTTCTTGCCAATGGCAGCCATACATTTGTTTCTAAGGTAGATTGCAGTGAAATTATCATAGCAAATATTTTACATTAGATAAAATACCACTTTGTGTGCGTGTGTATTTCCCACAGCTGTAGCCATGACCCGACATGTTGGGTCCCAGCTGTTAGTCTTTCCTGAGGTACCAGCGGAACTCCGAACACCCGGATTCACCCTTCCATTCTCTCAGTAGGTAGTAATATTGCCTGAATAGATATCAGAACGAGGCTGACGTCATCAGTGCAAGTGAGACTGACAGACATGCGCAATGAACTGCTAATTGCAGTCATGAGGATAAAATAATAATTTGCTTCTGTTGAAAGTTATGCAATGGCTGAAAAAAAGAACAAAATTTAAAAATTGAGTAGGCAGAAAAATGTCTCAAAAAGGATTCAAGTACTTCTGTGAATCTTATTGATTAGACGTGCTCGTTCAATGTTCATGTTAATTATACATCTGCATCAGAGTTCCAGCACTTCTGACTGAACATAATTCCATAACTTTCCAATTCCTTAAGCCACCATTTTCCAATACTTTTCCAGGACTATGAGCTACCATTTTCCAAAATTGTAAAACATATTTAGTTTTTTAAATACATATTGCTGGGTTAGTTGTTGTATTTTTGTTTTTTAAGCATTATCACTTCCTAATAAAGGCTACAAGAAAATAAGCATGCAATACCAGAGGTCACTCCAAGAAGCTTTTCAAGCCAAGGTACAACAGCTCACTCAGAGGGTCTTCTTTTCACAGCGAGTGATAAACATGTGGAATGAGCGGTGGAAGCAGCTACCATGAATCAATTCAAGAATGCGCTGGACAGGGCCTGGGCCAGAGAAACATTCCTGTACGATTTCGAGGCTGCATACCATTAGAGCTGAGAGCTACGAGCTTTGTATAGGCTACCACAAGCCTGCATCAAAGAAGAGGATAATAATAATAATAATATAATATATGAAATTAACAAATCTGCAGCCTATTCCCATCCATGATTTTTCCATAACTTTCCAAAATCTTAAAACAAAAAAAGTTACCATTTTCAAGTACTTTTAATGGCCTGCAAAATTCGATTTTTTTTTTAATTTTCAAAACTTTCCATTTTTTTCCCAGAACCACGTAAAACCCTATGCAATACCTTCATTTCGCACTGAAATTGGATGGAAATCATTTCCAGTGGGAAGCATGCTGCTTCTATATTGCACCACAAACACAAAATACACTCCTAAGTTTATTTGACAGTCTCCTTGGCAGTGTGCGAGTTGCGAGACATACATTTTTGGATAATACCTATGACCTTATCGTTGAAGGGAATAAAAGTGTGTGGACCTTCATTTCAGTGCTGCATTCACATTCTACCGAGGAAGGACAGTCGAAGGTGAGAGACCTTCGCAAGAGACCTTCGCAGAGACCTTACATAAAAGAAGATCATCATAATCAAATATCACAGTTACCACTATTTCTACGAAAAATGTCTGTTTCAAGAATAATCAAAATCAAAATTAAATAGCCTAATGATCTCGAGCATTTTACGTGGAAACAATTAAATGAGGGGAGACAAAGGAATATTCTTAAAATCATAACACAAAGTAAGATGCACCAAAATAGGTAATGAAGTGGTGAATGGTGATGATGTGTAAGATAAAGATGGACAGAGCACATCGAGATGTCGAGGTGATGGACAGAGCACATCGAGATGTCGAGGTGACAGTTGGTGGTAATGCCCACAGTGGACAGATGGAAGCATATTAAATAATAAGAATTGACAGTGGAAGATGACTCGCTACTTATTTACCCACTACCGACTTGGTAGTATATACAGCTGTATCAGGATGTCTACCGCACCTTTGTATTATTCGCAAGCGTCACCCCTCCAGGTACTGATAAGACTAAACGCTCCTTAAAGTTGCATAGTCCGATGGTTTTGAATTTCTGTATTTTTTCTGAGATAAATATATTAGATTGTTCACTCGTATCTGCTTTACATTAGTTGAAAGTTACTTTTATTTCAAATGGTAAACTTTTGAGATATTTTGGGTGCAAACATGGAAAATTAGTTTTGGCAAGCTTGCCATAGACTTCTGCAGTAACAGGTTCTGTTAAATTGACTCAGTATTGCCTTCTACACAGAAACAAATGCTTAATAAGTGCATCAGTATCTAAGTTAGATAGGTAAAATCAAATCTAGATAATTGGTTTGGTTTTGAAAATTTGATATTACATCGGACTATGCAGCTTTAACTTCAGTGATCGGACGAGAACCAGTGCTTTTAAAATGATATTGGTAATATAACAAGGATAATATTTCTAGCAGTATGTGACATTCATCAAATTCAGACATGAAAACGTATGTCAGTGAAGGCTTCCATTTGTTATGAGACGGTATAATAGAACACTTAGTACATAGTGAACCTAATGACTATTCACTCTACAGCAGTGCGCTTTATTCAAGCGCAACCTCTAACGACATCATAATAACACATTGTGAAGGTTATAATTCCCGGGCTACATAGTAGCATCTCGCTGCACACTCATGGACATGAGATGGCCAAATGAGTTTAGTGTCGGTTTCCCATGTGGCGGACGGGTTTCAGGATTTGCACTCCGACCCAGTCAAACCAATGACTAAAAAGCTTATACCGAGTCATTACCTAGCCTAGCGATCAGCATTGCTAGGAGTGGAACAGTGGAATGAGGAAGATCTATTGTCCGCAGTTGAAATTTCCCCCCACTTCCAATGGTTTTAAATTTCTGACATGTTTTGTATATAAATATATCTTGACTGTTAGTGTAATCATCTACTCTACTGTGGTTTGGAGTAACTTTGATTACAAATAGCTATGTTTGGAAATATTTTAGATGAAAGCATAGAAAAGATAAATTAGGGGGGGGGGTGAGATCATGAGAGGGGCTTTCCCCCCCCCCCCCCACCCCCCTCTCTCACTCATTATTAAGTGGGGTAGAGGTCATTCTCCGAACCTCTTCCCACACATATGTGTGTACTGTGTGTGCGCGTGTGGTTGGTTTTTTTAACATCCTAGCAACACTAGTTTATATCAGGATAGGTGTCAACTTGTGACAGCAAGCATTGATGGCAACTAGTGTGTGTTTGTGTGTATGTGATATATATTTATACATATCACAATTTATATATTATACAATAGGTACATTACTGAGGGCATAATACATTGTCTTTGTTCTGCACTGATCGGATAGCGTGAGAAGCAGCCAGTAACTATTAATTATCACACGCAGCCATTTATTGGTGAACCAGATCAGTATTGCGAGATTCTACCTTTCCTACTTCGGAGTTTGTATAGTTACCAGATAAGGGTCACTCTCTGAAACTGGCCATTAAAGTGTGACATGGAAACCAAAAGTGAAAACCTTCCAAATAATAGCAGAAAACATTCCAAATAATAGCAGAATACATGTTCACATGAAGGTTTACATGTTGTACATATGTCAAAGTTTAAAAAAAAAAAAAAAGAAGCTATTTCACTTTTCGATTTAGATCTCATACAAATTCAGTGATACATTAATATCACTTGTATAACATGGAAATCAAACACACATTAGAACATCATTTTAATATACACAATAAATTCAAACAAAAAAAAGATTTTATTGATTACAGTTAAACAAATTTGATTTGGTCAAACAAGAAAAGAGTTGAAAGAAAGTTGAAAAAAAGTTAGGGTGAATGTATGGTGTCGATTAGATAAAAGATTCACCCCGTACTTACAGTACAGGGGTGAACGACAACGTAGTCTAAATACGGGCGAAAATAGCTTTAGTATGGAATGGGAAGTAGTATGCCTGGCACCAGTGTCAAATGGTTACTTATATCAACACAGAGTTGGTGAAATGGGAGAGAATGCAAAAAGACAAGATGGCAGCCAGAGAACGCCGTCGATTTCACTTTTAAATTGCATTAAAGTATGTTTTATTATATTTTCCAACTCAAAAGTAGCGGGTAAATATGAAGACGTACATAAAGAATATATTGTGCTTCTTAAATTAAGAATTTACCAGCTCAGTTAATTAACCCAGCATGTCAAAATTCTTCGCCAGCTTTTCTAATGGGTTGGTTTTCACCCCTGTACTGGAAGTACGGGGTGAATCTTTTATCTAGGTGTCGATGTGTACAGCGTCACATTTTCACTTTAGCACAAAATGATACAGGCATACTTTGATACATTTTATGGGATAGATTAAATACATGTAGCATTGCTAACATGCTTAACACATGGAAGCAACACTAATTATTTGACTTGCTACCAAAAAAAGAAAATTAATTATGACCATCTTAACGTGGAAAACAAATATGTGGTGCCCAGTTTCAAAGAATGACCCATAACCATGATGCGGTGAGTAAAATGTACCTAATTCCCAAACTCATCCTTATTTACTCACTCACACATTAAAGATTGCCAGCTTACTTAAAGCCACATAATCCGATGAAAGCATCAAATTTTCTAAAACCAAAACACTTTTCTAGATTTGATCCTGCGTATCAAACTGAGATACCGATGCACTCATTAAACACTTATTGCAAATTGCCACCCCTGTGCTAAGCTACTACAGTTCGAGCACTGGTCAACAAAACCCACGTCCAGCATTTCGGTGTGCACACCAAAAATTAACGCTGCATTCTTTCAGTTGAAGATTGTCCAAATTAACCTTCATAATAAATTACTTCAAACTAAAGCAAAGTAGATTATAATCATGAACCTAATACATTTATGTGCTGTATAAGTAATTATACGAGTATAATTATCCGGAAACCGATTATCTATGAACTGTGTCCTCAGTTCATATCAACCTGACGCTACACCTATTAACTGACACTCCTCCAGTCATCGACTGGTCAGGCCTTCTGCCTCGCCTGGGGGTGCCATCTGGCTTCTTCCTCCCCGCTTGGCTCTGCCTCACGCTTGGACCACTCGCTCCAAAAAAAAAAAAAATATATATATATATATATAATGTATATATATATATATATATATATATATATATATATATATATATATATATATATATATGACAGAAACTCAAAGCCATCGGATTATGCAACTTTAAATGGGACCTGCAACTGTAGCTGCAAATATGGTTCATCATTAAGTTGCACATTATTCTACTTTGAAAACCTCTCCTCCGTTTGATTGCAATTATTCAAACAAATACAATACTACACTGGCGGATTGCAAGAGGTTTCCTATATACATATCTATTACCAGACCAGTCGCCGCTCCTCAGGCCATATTCCGTCAGGTTTCCTAATAAAGTCCCATAAAATCTATAGTCATGGCCGGTTGTTCTGAATCATTGATGTGGTATTATTTGTTGTTGTTAGAAGAAGCTATATCTTCATCACAATTCGTCATGATCCGTCTTGAAAAAGAAACAAAGAAAAAAGACACACTATTAATATTATTCAGCAATGCAAGTCATTACAAAGGTACACACAGACTTCGTCACTTTATAGATGCATATGAAAGACCCCTTGCTGCATATCGGAAGGAGTACCCTAATTGGCAGCAGCGGGTTTCCTCCAAAGAAATGTCAGAATGACCATATGTTTGACGTCCAATAGCCGATGATAAAAATTAATTTGTTCTAGAGGCATCGTTAAATAAAACAAACTTTCCTTTTTATCGTCAATTTATAGCTGATTTTACTTCAGGTGTTACTAGGACATAAAACCCCAAAAACCTCATAACTCCTCCCCACGTTGTCCAACCAGATCCCCATGGGCTCTTTACAGCTGCATAGTCGGATTAAAGCATAAAACTTTCGAAACACAAAATGCTTACCTACATTTAATCCTACACATCCAACTTAGGTCAAATATATATATTTTTTAATTGGTGATCGTTCCCACCCGTCCCTGAAAAATCGTCCGCCCCTGATATATATATATATATATATTTTTTTTTAATGCGTTGTGCTAGCAGCAATTCAACTTCCATAAGTTTTAGATACTGTAGTAGTCTGTACATGAGCCCTACTACCACGCGGTGGCGGCGGAGACTACGCCGCGCACCTACACAGTTACATTGAACTGCGCTAGGTGGAGGCAGGCTAGCCACCGGGCAGACCCCGAATGGGGCTGCCCTCTACTGCATGTGGCTAGCTCAACCCCCCAACGACCGATAGAGGTGACGTGGGACCTGGCGAGTTAGGGGGCGTGTCAGTTGACTATGGACGCCGCGGAGAGCAGAGAGGTTTAATAAACCAAGTTGAAGCGTACTTATATCAAATCTTGGCGTTCTTCCGTGTGCGCGTGGCAGTGTGAGGAGGAAGGTCGTGGGCCATTACAATACCATTACATAACTGTATGGTTGTTTTACATGTCAGGAGGCCTCAAACGTGTCAAAATTAAAATATTTGATTTCCAAAATTGAAACTGCTAGAGCTTTATTATATAAAATACTGAACAAAACAAAAATAAAAATAAATAAAGATAAAAACCGCCCGCCCGACCCTGATTTGTGTGATGAAAAGGACGACTTTTTATAATATTTAGACTTAGATACTGGTTTGTTTATTAAACATGTATTGCTGCACAACGGGGGATACTAGGCAAAGACCCTATAATACTAAGATACCTCACTCAGCCTGTACTGTGTAATCAAAATGATCAAACCCACCACTTGGTGCGCTGGATGTTCTCTTGGTTAAACAGGTGCTATATTATATGTATAAATGTATATATGAATGTAAAAGATGTGTGATGATGGCGATGATGATGATGCTGATGTGTATTTGTTCATAGCAATTTCATATTGATATGTATTCATACTTACCTATTTGATGTATAATATAATTGTATATGTTTACATGTGAAACACCAACCAGCAGCCGGGCTGATCAAACCCACCACAAGGTGGCACTGCAAAATTTACATTACCATGGGAGAGATAGGGAGTGAGCCGTCTTAGTATTATAGGGTCTTTGTACTAGGTCAATTTGATAGAAACTGTTAGTGCTTAAGCCTTTGTTGTGCAGTATTTCAGCATGCATGCCAAGTTATTTCAGATGTTTTCACGTCAAACTTCACCAAGATTAGCTCTTTGTAATAAAAGTAACTTCAAAATAAAATAATATAGATTATAACTATCAACCTAATACAAGGTCTGTACACATGTGAAAATATGGAATTCAAGGCTACTTCACAAAATATGGAATTCAAGGCCACTTCAAGGCTTTTCAAGGCTGAGAACCGCGTGAGAACCGTGTGTTCGGCTTCTCTTTATTACATACATTTAGATTTTTTCCGTGTGACGCCCGCGCGAGAACCGCGTGACGTCCGCGTCCAGTGTGTTCACAGCTTTACACCATGGGACCGACTTTAACTTTTAAGTGGTCCATTTAGGGATGTGATCGGTTTATTGAGTTAGAATATCCTTACCTTGGTAGTGTTGGGACCCAAATAAAGCGATCGATACAGGGGAGTGGTCGATCTGTGGAGGTGGTCGGTTAGAGAGGTTTTACTGTACTAATATATAATGATAGCACATTCATAAAAAAAAATTATAACACCATAATATGTGAAAAGAATCAATTATATACTCACAGCTTTCTTTTGTAAACCTTTGTGTTTTAGGAATTTTAGTATAAAATCGGCACTTTGACTGTCCACCACCTGGCCACGGTAGCCCTGTGGAATGGAAAATAGAATTTGGGCATGAATAAAAGGTAGAATTCATTTTTTTGCCTGCGGCCACCGCCGAGAGTAAGGCATATGTCCCAAAACCAAGAATTAAAAGGGACATTTTGGAACATGGGACAGTTCGGCCTTCGAAAATCAACTTTAATTTCATCAGAATGGTCTTCGCTTTGTGAAATGCATCTACTGGAAAGCATTGTAACTTTTACTATTGTCGTGGGCTGCACTGACCTCTCAGGCAACTAACCACATAGACAGGTAGGCATGGGTAGTGTGTTGATCTCAGGGAGCCTAGGTGGTGTAATGGTTAGCACACTGGCCCGGAATGCAAAGAGATGTGGGTTCGAGTCCCGCTCTAGGCACAATATTTCCCATTTTCATCACCCCCACGACACTGGTGCCGTGACCAGGATCCTGTACAAGCTTTGCGCTGTATAGTTGTTGAACCTACCCTGTGTATGTATGTGTTAGTGCATTGCCTGTGTGTATGTAATTGTAAGCATTAAAAGACTTATAATTCCAAGGGGACGAGTGTCGTGGGCTGCACTGACCTCTCAGGCAACTAACCACATAGACAGGTAGGCGTGGGTAGTGTGTTGATCTCAGGGAGCCTAGGTGGTGTAATGGTTAGCACACTGGCCCGGAATGCAAAGAGATGTGGGTTCGAGTCCCGCTCTAGGCACAATATTTCCCATTTTCATCACCCCCACGACACTATTATATATATACACACACATTTATGTAAATTTATTTTTTTAATATTTGTTGATTAAGCAGGGAAAATTTCAATCACGAATAGTTAGTCTTCCTCATTCCACTGCTCCTTGACCTGCCCTACTAATGCCAAGCACCAGGCTACGTAATGACAAGCATAAATTTGCAAGTCATTGATTTCACTCAGCCAGGGTTCGGATCCTATGACTTGTCGCGCGGGAAGCAGACACTCAACTCATTCGGCCATCCCAAATTAAAAATAACATTTCAGCTGATTTGGGCTAGCTGCATATATTGTAAATAACTGTATTGTCACATAGCTGGAAGACCAGTGCCACGGCGCTGACAAAAGACTTTGCATTTCTACAGGGTGCATATAACAGAGGTTTAATTGAGGAAATACTTTGAAATCCCAAAATTTTGGGGGTGTCTTATAGCCGGAGATAAAAGGCGCCTCGACTAACAACAAAAGTGGGAAATCTGACATCCGGTATATTTTCCGTGATTCTCTAGCAATGCTAAGCCAATGAGGGGCTGTCCGCTTTTTTCAGCCAAAATATTTTAGAATATCGAAAATTAGAGAAATCAGCGAAAAGGCAGAGCTGTTCCTTGTTGGGTTCAGTAGTGATTTTAGAGTAGAAGGTATAGCCCACCTGCTGGTGCCCTATGTTCTGAGCTCCTTTGAAGTACAGCACGGTGGGATAGCCGGTGATCCCGGCTTTCTGACACAAGCCCCGGTGTTCATCACAATTCACCTTCCCCGTCCACGCCACTCCCTTCATAGCCTGCACACAACACGTGACAGGTCAACAGTCGATACACTCTGCTATCAAACAACACACGATAGGTGAATAGTCGATACACAATCTGCTATCAAACAACATGAGACAGGTCAACAGTCGATATATATAGAACAACATGCGACAGGTCAACAGTCGATACACACTCTGCTTTCAAATAACACGTGACAGGTCAACAGTCGATACACACTCTGCTATCAAATAATATGTGACAGGTCAACAGTCGATACATACTCTGCTATCAAATAATATGTGACAGGTCAACAGTCGATACACTCTGCTATCAAACAACACACGATAGATGAATAGTTGATACACAATCTTCTATCAAACAACATGTGACAGGTCAACAGTCGATACATACTAGAACAACATGCGACAGGTCAACAGTCGATACACACTCTGCTATCAAATAATATGTGACAGGTCAACAGTCGTTACACACTCTGCTATCAAACAACACACGGCAGGTCAACAGTCAATACATACTCTCTCAAACAACACATGACAAGTCAACAGTCGATACACACTCTGCTATCAAACAATATGTGACAGGTCAACAGTCAATGCATACTCTGCTATCGAACAACACGTGACAGTTCAACAGTCGATACACACTCTATCAAACAACACGCTAGGTCAACAGTTAATACGCATTCTGCTAGCAAACAATACACTACAGGTTAACAGCTGATATACATTATGATACATATTCTGCTATTAACTACAACGACTAGCTGGGACATAAGACCCTAACAAAAAAAAACAAAGAAACTCTACAGGTCAACAGCTGATATACAACATAGTACAGATCAACAACTGATACACATCATGATACACATTGTGCTATCAAACAGTTTGTTAGTTTTGTTTGTTGTTGTTTTACGTCCTAGCAACATCTAAGGTATTATCAGGATGGGTCACGATTTGTGACAGTGCACACTCATGGTGACTTTACAGTCCTGTCCCACTGAGAATGAGGCCGCCGGCACCATGACCCGATATCACACTCAGTCACATTGCACATGTTATTGTTAACATGGATAATTCTTGGGCGAGACGGGACATTATTGAACCCACTGACCCGCCGGCGACACCATCTGTATGAAACTCCCCCGCACTACGCATTGCCACTAACATAGTGGCCGCCGAACTGCGGTGGCACCCCCTTATGGATCTCGCCCGAACTAAAGCCTGTAAGCGAGTTTGGCACCAGGAGGCGAGACTGGGTTTTTTCCCACAAACCCTAGAGCCTCAGTTCAGACCAGGACACAACTGCTGCAGCCATCGCCATTGAACCACCAACAACATTTCTTTGTATATATATATATATACTTCTGTCTCGGCCTTAATTGAATTATCCTGACACTGAGCTAACCAGTCCTTGTTCTATCCTATTAATGCCAACTGCCAGACTAGGAAGCGACAAGTATCAATTTTAAAGTCATTGGTTTGCTTGCAGGCAAAATGCTGGTTAATGATATATATTTCCTTAGTACAACACAAACAAGTAACTACATAAACCTATCGAAACCAATACGCTTAACAGCATTATTAGACCTTAAGGTCTTACTAGCAACTAATAAAATTAAGAAGCTACAATAAAAATGCATAAAATTTATAAAAAAAAGTAAATCGACTAACACAAGGAATGGCAAAAGCTGGATTTTGGAGTGTTTGCAATCTACAAATAGCTACAACCCATAAACAAGAAATAAAAGATTATTATTAAGACAACATTCAAAAGACTTGAATCAAATTGGATTAGTGCTGCCCAGCAGTGAAAACAAGTGTCAACACACTTATCCATTATGGGCAAGGTAAATAACTTCATCACAAAGGTTTTTTTTTTTTTTTAATTTAAAATTTAAAATCTGATTTTTTTTTTGTCTTTGGAACTTACCATAGCGACTGTCTCGAACTCGGGCGCGAAGACCTGGCAGTGACCACACCAGGGTGTGTAGAAGTCGACCAGCCAGTGGTCGAGGGATGTCAGAACCTTGGCATCGAAATTCTTTGTGGTGAGCACAACCGAAGCGCTCGGCAGGAACGTGAAAGTCCATGCACGGAGCGAGTCTGCATCACGCTGCCACCCCTGGAAGTCCCTGCAGAAAGCGCGTTAGTTGCTAGTGTGAAGTGTTGTGGGGTACAATTTGTGTAGCGTACTAGAAATCAGCACCCCACGCCATCACCTATGCCAATTTGGATTTCCACCGCTGTGTATAACTTGTAGAGTCAACAAAGGCCAGTTGCTTTCATACCATGTCTATGTGGTGTGGAAGGTTAAAAATCCCTTGGGTCGGTAAAAGTGTAGGCTAGGGGTTCCTGTTGACCAACTGTCTAATGGTGAAAACAAGTCTATTCAGACTTATCTATGAAAGGCAGTATAAATCTTCAAGAAGAAGGGACAAAAGCGGTCTCCAGCAAAAATAGTGGAAATCTATGGTCATGTTGTCTGTAAATTATGTTGCTCCAATAATATTATTATTGGGGCAACATTATTTATAATCATAAATTATTAATAGAATGTTGTCCGAGTAATTATTATTATTATTAATATTAATATTATTTAAAGAAGGGAAACCATTGGTGAAGGTCACGAAAACGCGGATCTTCTCGTATAGACTTAGCACTGTCAGGGAATCGCGGAAAATTCCCGGAATTCAGGTTTCATTCGTTATGAGCGTGGTGCAATATGGTATTGGCCTACGCTGACAGTGCTGCGGAGTTTGAACAACTCATGGTAGCAACAAGTATAAATGTATAAGTTATTCGTTTGACTCGACCGTAAAGACTTCAATTCCCTGGTCTGGCACACTTCAGTGGAGTTGGAGTGGGGTATAATGGTTGAGATTCCTATGAAATGTTTTTTTTTATACATGTTTGAATAATATTTTCCTTTTCAGTTCCTCAGTTGGATATATCCAACTGAGGAACTGAAAAGGAATTGAATTTTGTTCAAACATGTATCAGTTGAATCTATGTGGTGTTCTCTGTGGCAGAGTGGTTAGAGTGTCTGACTTTTTTCTAGGTCAGATGCCTGATCTGAGGGTCGGTGGTTCGAGTCCCCGTGCCCCCCCCCCCCCCCCACCTCTGCCAATTTGGATTTCCACCGCTGTGTATAACTTACAGCGTCATCAAAGGCCGGTTGCTCTCATACCATGTCTATGTGGTGTGGGAGGTTCAAAATCCCTTGGGTCGGTAAAAGTGTAGGGCTGGGCTTTCTATCGACAAATTGGCCACAGCAGGAGCATCCACATCGCGGCCCTGGGAATCAGCTATCTGATTGCAAATCCTGCTACCACCATCCACCACCGAGAGCACGTCCCACGAATAAAGATCATACCTCTGCTCGAAAATCCCTTGGGATAACTGGTGGAAGGACACGATGAAGAAGAAGAAGTTGGATCTATAGGGTCAAAGAGGACTAATTCCAATTTTTCAGGATCTACAGCTGAGTTAATGACATAGTAATATGATGTTTGAGGACTTTATGGAAGTTGCAGCTCTGAAGTTTTGAGGGTATGTTAGTTGGTAGCTCATTCCATTGTTGTGCTCCTTGATAAAGGAAGGAACTTCTGTACAAATAGAGCTTTTATGCATATGGTGGTTTGGTCTAAGGGGAAATAGGTGAAAAGCCATTCTGTTTGAATGACATTCTGAATGGTATAAGAGAAACATCAGCAAGTATGTACCATCACCTACAAGGATGGTATTCACTTGCCTGGCATATCCTACTGCAGTCCTCACAATTTGGATATCTGTGTCTCCCTTTGCTTCATTAGAATTATCAAGTCGCTCTTATGTTGGATAAATGACATAATCTCATTTTGGATTAGCTTAGATGCTGTTTCAACCACATGCATAACTTCTGTCTCAGCATCTGACTTTTTCTGTTGCTCATAAATGACTGCAGAACAGACAGTGAAATGTTACTACATTTGATTTACTATTCACACACAGTGACCACAATATCAGACCCAAAATGTTTAGTTTTTCCCCAAAATAAAGTATCAAATCTGTAATAGTCACTTGCTCATCGTTATTTTCTTCAATGCACCTAGCAACTTTCAGGGAAGCAAGATAACAGATTAATTCTTCTGGCTTTCTAAGTTTTGCTTGCTTACTGGCATTTTGCCAGCTTTCAGTCTGTCTACAGTCGCTCAATTGTGTGCGGTTAAAAATATGGTAGTGTCATAAGCAGAGTTGTAGGCTACCCATTTCCTACACTTTGTCAGAAACAAATATGTATGTCATTCATGGTCTTTGTTGTGTCATCCATGGTCTTTGAATAACATGCCTGGTATAGTGTATCCAAACCATAATTTTCACAATTTTTCCTGATATAATGCCCCCCCCCCTCTGGCTAAACTGAAAGTAAATCTCCACTCTGTGCATTAAATCCCTAGACCCAACCATCCCTATGCCTCCTAACTCTCATAGAACCCATATCAATTAGAAGAGTTATCATTTACACTTTTATGTCATCTTTTCATCTTTGGCCTGCTATATGGTATCATGCTGAGTCAACATTAGAGATGAGAGATACTTCTTAGGCCTAGGCCTTGTACATTTTATGCCTACTGGCTTGACCAGATGCAGTGGCCAAATTGATAGAGTGCAGCCTTCCTGTGGGGAAGGTCAGGAGTTTGAATCCTGATCTAGTTAAACCAATGACTTTCAAAATTGATACTCTAGTCTGGCACTCGGCATTACTAGGCATGGGCAAGATGATGAATGGTGAAACATTAGGAATTCTTATGATTTTCTGCAGTTCATAGGAATAATGGAGAGTACTAAAACCTATGGGTGTCAATTCACTTCCCAGTTGAGCAAAGTTCTGTGGTACTTTTTTACTAAAAATATCTTCATGGAAAAACATGACAATGCATTTGAATAATCTCAAGACAAAATGATCATTTGTGACATTTGGTCCATTAGAGACTACATTAGTCAAATAACGGTTTTCTGGTAACGGAGCTTATTAGAACAATGATTTGATGGAGTAATCCCTGTATTTTACTCTCATACCTCCTTTCCCTGATGCCAAAGGGTAATTAACATAAATTATCATAATTACACCCCTTCCACCAAATCTACATTCATAGATTTTTAATAGGTTGTTTTTGGGGTGTTCCTCAAATGAATGCCATTGAGAAACTTTCTATTGTAATTTGTTTTGGATCAGGCCCCAAAATCAGCTAGATTGACTGGACTATTCTTCTTCTTGAAGCTTTATACTGCCTATCATGGATAAGTATGAATAGACCTTCCACACAGGAATCATGCGCGCTACCGATTCTGGCACTTATAAAAGGTTTATAAAAAAAGATCATTTTTAACGGGTGAAAGATGGGAGTAGGAGCTGTAACTTACTTGTAGTAACGGGATCCTGTGTGGCCATGAGGGTAGAGGCGAACGGACGGGTACCCGTGGATCTCGTTGGTCTGACACAGCTCAATGTTGGCAACGCAGTCCACTTGCGCCACTGTCACTGTCGGCATGCTGGCCATCAGCTGTCACAGGGTTCATACAGCTATTCAGCAACGAAATTTAATGCCTTTTAAAGGCCTATTCAGGTTAGTTAGTTGTTAAGAGCTTCACGTCCTAGCAACATCAAAGTTCATATCAGGACGGATTCCGACTTGTGACAGTGCGCACTCATGGCGACTTTATAGTGCTGCCCCACTGAGAGATCAGGCCACCAGCACCATAAGCTGATATACCACGCAGTCACTTTATCATGACACTGAGCCAACCAGCCCTTGCCTTATAACATTAATGTCAAGCGCCAGGCTACGAAGCGACAAGTATCTATTTTATAAGTCATTGGTTTGACTCGACCAGGAACCAAACTCCTGACCTTCCGCACGCGAGGCCCGCACTCTATCAATTCGGCCACCGTGCCTTTTCAGGTAAGAAATTTATTTTTAAAGGCCGAAAAAATATGACATTATAATGATTATATCCATGCCAACTCTTTATGGTCTTACTTCAGCAGGTTTCTGTATGCTATTTTTATAAAGCAAAAGAAGCAACTAGGCAATTAACATCTTTATTACACTTAACAATTGTCCTAGATTAGTTATTAAGCCACACACCTAGCCATTCAAAACACTGTTGTCAATCAAATTTGCCCTCTCTCCTCCCCCAAAATAAAAGAAATTCAATGGGTTTTTTCCGGCATTCGGTCAATTTTCAAGGCTTTTTCAGGGTATTTTCAAATTTAAGGCCTTTTCAATAGACACCTTCAAATTCAAGGCATGTTAATGATATGACATCCCACCCAGTCACATTATCCTAATAATGAGCAACCCTGTCCCTGCGTATCCTGTTAATGCCTAGCACTAGGTGCGGTATCGACAAGTGTAAATTTGTACGTCAGTGGTTTGACTCGGCCAGAGTTCGAACAAGTCAAACCAAAGACGTACAAATTTTATATTTGTTGCTACCCCGCCTGCTTCTCAGTATTAATGTCAAGAAGAAGAAGAATATGATGAAGAAGAAGAGGAAGAATAATATGATGAAGAAGAAAACGAAGAAGAAAAATAGTCTTAGATAATGATACTTTTTATAATTCTATATTTTTCTTTTTTTAATCATTCATTAAAAAAGGAAATCTCAATTTGACTAATTAATCTTCCAGTTTCCCTATTAACACTTGAAGGTTGATTCGCTTGGTTTTATTTACTAATATACATGCATAGTAAATATAAGTTATTAAAGTTGTACAATGATAGAGATGCCATAGTTAAAATAAACATGTCCTATATTGTATACCAGTGTGCAGTACTGCAGCATGCTTCACCCCCCCCCCCCCCAGCCCCCACCCCCAAACACACACCCACCTTAGCACAGCCAACAATCTGAGCAGGGTTCCTACCTATCAGCCAATCACATTTAAGACCTTTTTAATACTTTTTAATACTAATTTTCATATAATTTAAGACCTACTTCCATGGCAAATGTGATGTACATATTTAATTAAATATTAACAGAAATGAGCGAGGTGATGCAATCTATGGATCTCTATGTGGGCGATCACTGTATTTCAGCTCAATGGCATTTGTGCTCTGTGAAGATAGCTGGTAAAACATCTTGAAAAAATATTATAGTGGCCAAATCCAACTTAAGAACATTTTAAGACCTTTGCGGAAGTTACCATTTTCAAGGCCTTGAAAATTGACTAATCAATTTAAGACTTTTTAAGGATCCGCGGGAACCATGCAGTGATTATGGCTGGAGTGGAGAGAATGCCTACCTTAGCGAACTTGCGAAACTGTGGCGCCAGTTGTTGGCACGGTCCACACCAGGGGGCGAAGAAGTCGACGACGACCACCTGGCGGAGGTCTCTCTCATTAACGATCGTCTGGAACGAGGTCTCCGTCAGCTCCACCACTGGCGGGTTGAGCGTGTCCTGAAGATACACATGGGGCCAAAAACAAATTAGAGAAAAGCTTGTTTTATTTAACGATGCCCCTAGAGCACATTGCTTTTCGTATCATCAGCTATTGGACGTCAAACATATGGTCATTCTGACACATTTCTTTGAAGGAAACCTGCTGGCGCCACATAGGCTACTCTTTCCAATAAGCAGCAATGGGTCTTTTATATGTACTTTCCCACAGACAGGACAGCATATACCAGCCTTTGATGAACCAGTTGTGGACCACTGATTGCACAGAGGGCCAAGTCAGAGGGTTAAATTCATGTTGCTCTGTTGGTTGCTGGGGTTTTACATCCTGGCAGCATCTAGATAGCTGCTAACATTTGAAAATGCGAAAGCGTAATCTTTTCCATGTGAATTGCGACATATTGGGTGAATCACAACATATTGCATGAACACATAGTACATTTCCACTGGGGATTTGGGGCCTAGAGTCTAATGGTTAAGGCCCTAGCCTGAATGGGAGAAGTGTGGGTTCGAATTTTTCATTTGCAAAAACACCCTCAATGACATATGCACATAAGCATTTAATCAGTTGTGTGTGTGCGTGTGTGTGTTGGTTGGGAGTTTTACGTCCTCACAACATCTAAGGTCACATCTGGACGAGGTCTGTGGGTGGGTGTGATTGGTGGGCGTAGGCGTGTGCGCGTGCATGCGTGTGGGAAAAGGTGGATTTACCGTAGTTTTTAGAGCACGGACGTTACGGGGTAATGATACCGCAGAACATAATGGTGAGTAGTAGAATATGGCTTGACCCATTTCAGGCAGAAACTCAAAACCATCAAACTATGCAACTTTAATATGGTGAGTAGTAATATATCGCATAAAGCGTTTTTTTGGCAAAAACATAAAACTATCAAATTAGGCAATTTTAACACGGCGAGTAATAGAGCCACGAGCCATTTTTTGCAGAAACTCAAAACCATCGAATTAGGAAAGTTCAATACAGTGAGTGATAGAATACCGCATGAGCAATTTTCGGCAGAAACTCAAAACCATCGAATTAGGCAAGTTCAATATGGTGAGTGATAGAATATCGCATGAGCAATTTTCGGCAGAAACTCAAAACCATCGAATTAGGCTAATTTAATATGGTGAGTAATACAATATAGCAAAAGCATTTTTGTCAGAAACTCAAAACCATTGAATGAGGCAAATTTAATATCACATGAACCACTTTTGGCAAAAACCCAAAACTATCAAACTATGCAACTTTAATTGCACTACCTCACAAACCTAGAAATTAATATGAATTTAAAACTTGCATAAATCTTTGTATTTAGATACTGTTGGAATATCATGGGATGCTTATTGGACGCTACCCAAATCTAAGTCGGGAAACATTAAACTTATCCTTATGGACATAGCTAAAGTCCTCACCCTCTTACCTCAATGAATTCAACTATGGCGTGTGCAGAATGGTAGCCATGGAAATGATGTGGTCGAGTCTTGTTGTAAAATATAGTCGTGGGGTAGGACCGGATGTTGTACTGCAAGGAAAAAGACAATGGTGCAGGGTCACATTATCAAGGTCAATAATAACAGCATTAAACCGGGATGAAAGTGGTCTCCAGCAAAAAAATGTGGAAATCAAGGCGAGATTATTACACTGACAACGAATTTCCGCGAACGCGCCAATCTTCTCCCATAGACTTAGCACTGTCAGGGAATCGCGGGGAAAATGCCGGAAGTCAGGTTTCATCAATCCTTGTTGTGACTATATATTATCACCCATACCTAGCTCATTCTTGTTTGGGTTTATGTTCTAGCTACATCTAAGGTCATATAAGGATGGGTTTCGAACTACCCAACTATTGTCATATACATCCTGATGAATGTGTCCTGTTCTAATTGTATCTTTTTCTAACATGTACTCGTTTCCTTATTTGTATATTAGCTCCAGGGCTCACGATTTTGTATTCCATATTATTTTGTCTATAAGGGGCAGTGGGAATACAACCATTAATGGTTACACTGTTCATGCAATTTCTATTGTCAACAGGTTAGTTTATGTTTGTAGAGACAGTTACACATTTTTTATTCACAATTTACATACATGAAACATTTTTATTCGCAATTTCCATACATATTCAATATGTATAGAAATTGTGAATATAAAATGTCTAAATGTCTCTTTTAATTTATGCACATTTCTAACCGCCATTTCCTGCTCAGAATGGCTCACGACTGACAGGCGTAACTCACATTGGAGCAGAGGCTGCGGTGGATGGTGCAGTCCACAGTGCCGAAGGACACCTGCTGCGGCACCTGTTTGGACGCCTTCCTGAACTCGGGCAACAGACGCATGCAGGGCGGGCACCACTGGAAGAAGAGTAAGCGCGGATAAAAGTGGTCTCCGGCAAACAACAAACAAAGCGGAAACCTATGTGTGCTATGCCAACGCTAAATATATACTTGTTTACTATAGTACTTACTTTTAAAACCGTTATTTTAATTCTTTTGTTTTAATTGGGGGTACATTCTTTGATTACGTAGCAGAAATCTTAACTATGTGTAAAATTTCCCGATATTTAAGACATTGGTTATGGTCTGAACTAGTCTATAGTAAATTACAAATGGTCTATAAAAAGATAAATAGTATATAAAACCAAATGCATATAGGATTGTGTAGTGGAGGTGATCCATTACTGAGTTAATATGGACATTGTGTATTATAATAGATAGTTTGAGAGGGACACTACTTGTAATGTGACAGAGCCATAGGAGTTCTGTGCACACCCCCCCCCCCCAAGTGTTATTTACGGATCACTGCACACCCAGACACAACAGGGCACTGTAGACATAAACAACCAATGCTTGGTTGCAAGCCTATTGAATGTTCATTGGTTGATTGAAGAATGCCTGTTGCTGATTGGAGGGATTGATCAGGTGTGTACAGCCATCTTGGATTCTAAAACCTATATATATAATAAAATAAGCAAGCTCCTTCTGGTTCCTTCTGCACACTCTATATCTTGCCTTCCTTCTCTATACTTGCCTGTAGTGATTTCCTATTAGCCTGCCTACACAACCACGATTGCCAGCCGACGAGTTTACATGTGGACAATTTTCCACAGACCATGCACAGTGAATAGCTACCCACAACAGTAGTTTTTATCACTTCCCTCAGAAGGTGAGGTTATTTGTAAATGATATTGCTCCAGTGATAGCACAGTTATCCTAAAGATTATTATTAAAAGAAAGGAATCTGACTGACAACACTGTCACACAGGCTTAGCACTGTCAGGCAATCGTGGGTTGGTTGGTTGGTTGGTGGGAGTTTTACGTCCTGGCAACATCTAAGGTCTGCCTTATTAGGACAGGTACCGACTTGGGACAGTGTACACTCATGGCGACTTTATAGTGCTGTCCCACTGGGAGACCAGCACCATGACCTGATATCCCACTCAGTCACATTATCCTGACACTGAGCCAACCAGTCCTTGCCCTATCCTATTAATGCTGAGTGTCTGGCTAGGAAGCGACAAGTATCAATTTTTAAGTCATTGGTTTGACTCGACCAGGGTTCGAATCCCACGATTTACCAAAACAGGAGACGGATGCTCATTCGGTCATCCCATCTGGTAATTATCCTAGAAATTATTATTAAAAGATGGGAAACTGACAACAAACTTCCGCAAAAACGTGGGTATCCTTACATAGGTTTAGCACTGTTAGTGTAAGGGAATCGCGGGAAAATTCCCGGAAGTCAGGTTTCGTACACTACTCTCCTTGCACTATCATAGCGCCATTCTACTGATCAGTCAGTACAGTCTATCCGTGGACAGCGCTCCACTCTCCTTGTTGTGACTGTATTATTGAACCATGCTGAGGCCAAGGCTGACTGTGCTGCGAGGTGCAGTTTAGTATTGACCTACGCTGATGGTGCTGCATGTTGCAGTATAATATTGGTCTACGCTGACAGTACTGCCTGGTGCAGGATTGTACTCATTCAGCCATTATCCTGATACTGAGCAAACCAGTCCTTGCCCTATCCTAGCAATGCCGAGTACCAGCCTAGGTAGCCACAAGCATAACATTTGTAAGTCATCGATTTGACTCGACCAGATTTCTAACTATACAGCACATTATTTTGACTCGTCAGTTTTGGGATTTAATGAAAGTCATGCGAGTGATACAAACTCACCGGGGCATAGAAGTCGACAAACCAGGGCTTGGAGTTGTGGATGACACGCGTGGGAAAGTCGTCCGGCCCCAGCACAGTGACCCCGCTCTGTGCGCTGTCACGGGCAAAAGCAGCAATATCCATCGCAGCCTTCCGACCTATTACGTAACAAACAGATCCTACATATCAGGGATGAAAGTGGTGGTCTCTGGCAAATAAAACTTATAAATTTATAGCGAGGTGTCTGTAAATAACCGAGAACACCGACAACAAAACACCACTCCGATAATAGTATTATCCTAGCATTTACTGCTTTATATTCCAGACACATTTCTGCTACTGCTATTTGTGCTGTTGCTGCTTCTGCTCCTACTATTTGTGCTGTTGTTGCTTCTGCTGCTACTATTTGTGCTGTTGCTGCTTCTGCTGCTACTGCCATTTCTCTTGCTGCTGCTTCTTCTGCTACTGCCATTTCTCCTGCTGCTGCTTCTATTTCTGCTGCTGCTGCTGCTGCTATTTCTGCTACTGCTACTTCTGCTATTTCTGCTGCTTCTGCTACTGCTCCTGCTATTTCTGCTGCTGCTGCTGCTGCTACTGCTACTTCTACTGCTATTTCTGTATTTCTGCTACTGCTACTTCTGCTATTTCTGCTACTGCTATTTCTGCTGCTTCTGCTACTGCTAGTACTGGTGCTGCAGCTACTACAACTACATCTACATAAATCATTGAAATGTCGTACTATCTGTACAACCATGAGGATGTTAAATAAAGTGCCGTACCGTGGTGAATCTCATAGCCTCCTCCTGCCTTGAAGAGAACGAAGCAGGGCAGTGTGTGCATATAGAGGTCGTTGCAGTGTGTTCGCATCTGCTGACAGTCGACACGACCCACCTGTAGCACACAGGCATTTATAGCAAGGAAACACAGCTGTTTGTTGGGGTTTTACATCCTAGCGACGTCGAAGGTCATATCAGGACGTTTGTTTGTTGTTTGTTGTTGTTTTACATCCTAGCAACATCTAAGGTCATATCAGGACGGCATATCAGGACGCGTAACCCCATGTGACAACATGCACTCATAGCGACTTTATATATAACACTGCCCCACTGGGAGACCAGACTAAACACACTCACTGGTCCAATTTCACCTGAAATCTTGCTTACATAAAGTACATGTATAGGTCCACACTGTGGGGTAACGACCACATGTCCGAATATACACGTAACCTTACTGTACTTGCATGTCAAAGTCAAATTGTTAGCGCGACATATTATGAAACCAGGTATTAGGTACCTTCCTTCACCTTATTTTGTCTTGAACCATGTCTGATGTGGGGGTTTGGCGAGCCCGGTAGTAACAATGGGAACCGGTGGCGGCGCCACCGTCAAGCAGCGGAGGCAATATAGACCCCCCTTCCGTGCCCTTTATACTCACATAATTCGTTATACATCACATAAAATATATAAACATTATTCGGGAGACCTCCTATGGTGACAGCCGCCAGGTTGGCTTGTCCAGCGCCATACTGACCTGTATGTTATCCAGAAGCATGGGTAGTTTACGCAGCTCCAGGTCGGTAGACTCTCCGTCCACAAAGTGGATGAGCCACGGCTCATTGCGAGGGTTGACCTCCAGCCTCTCGAGAACCTCCTGGAAGAAGTAGAGAAGCACCACGAGGGCAGTAAGATATGCTACTTATGTACACCGTATAGCGGCCGTACCAAGAACCAAGATGGTCACTTGATGTAGGAGGCACGTGACCATAACATTGGAATAAAGTCAGTCGTCAACTAACTCTTTTCTTGTCCATACATCATATATACTACATGGTGTCAGATTCTGAACCTACAATTCAATAATGGCACTATCGGGACTAAAACTTCCAGCTCCACTCATTCTAGAAGGAAATCTAGCTCAGAACTGGAAAAACATGGATCAACACTTGCGAGATATACGCGGGCGCATCTGGCATAAGCTCCAAGCCAGAGAAAGTACAGTGTTACGTTTTTTTACATGTCGTGGGAGCCAACATGCAAAAGCTATATCAGATGCTCAATATAGCTGACAAAGACAAGATACAGATTCTAACAGAAGATTTCCGTAAGTACTGCAGTGGTAAATATCGAATATAACTATAGTCAGATATCAATTCAGGCACTCGATAACGCTCTGGAGGAAGCAGATAAGCACCACGTTGGGTGGAGGTGGGGGGGGGGGGGTTGACATGCACACAAAGGGAACATTGCTCCTAAAGCGGGATTCGAATCCACACATCTTGCCATTCCGGGGCTATCGTCCAAACCATTAAACGGTGCCTCTTTTGCATGCAGTCTACCTGGCAATTTACACTTTAGCGTGAGGTCTACCTGGCCATTTACACTTTAGTGTATGGTCTACCTGGCCATTTACACTTTAGCATGCAGTCTACCTGGCCATTTACACTTTAGCATGCAGTCTACCTGGCCATTTACACTTTAGCATGCAGTCTACCTGGCCATTTACACTTTAGCGTGTGGTCTACCTGGCCATTTACACTTTAGTGTGAGGTCTACCTGGCCACTTACACTTTAGCGTGTGGTCTACCTGGCCATTTACACTTTAGTGTGAGGTCTACCTGGCCATTTACACTTTAGTGTATGGTCTACCTGGCCATTTACACTTTAGTGTGAGGTCTACCTGGCCACTTACACTTTAGCGTGTGGTCTACCTGGCCATTTACACTTTAGTGTGAGGTCTACCTGGCCATTTACACTTTAGTGTATGGTCTACCTGGCCATTTACACTTTAGCATGCAGTCTACCTGGCCATTTACACTTTAGCATGCGGTCTACCTGGCCATTTACACTTTAGCGTCCGGTCTATACACACTGTAACCCTAACCTTCAATTTGAGGATACTAATGTGGGTGTTTGTTGATGTAGACAGCATGCTAGTGGTAGACCGCATGCTAAAGTAGCACCCATTAGACTATCTAGGCTCCCTGATGCAATCACCCTATCCACACCTGCCTACCAGTCTACTATGACATCTTGCCTGAGAGGGCAGTGCAGATCGCCAACCATACAATGTTTGTACAGGATCCTGGTCACGGAAACCAGTGACATTGTGTGATAGGAATATTGTGCCAAGAGCAGGATTTGAAACCATACTTCTTGTCATTCCAGGCCTAGCACTCTACAGTCTAGCTAGGCTCCCTGATGCAACCACTGTGTGGCTCATTGTCTGGGAGGTCGGCACAGAATATTCAGGGATGAAAGTGGTCTCCGGGAAAAGAAGCGGAAATGCTGATATTCTCCCATAGGCTTAGCATTGTCAGGGAATCCCTGAAAATTCTCGAAAGTCAGGTTTCATACATATTGGTATACGCTGATAGTGGTGCGGCGTTTGAAGCACGTATTAGTAGTATACGCTGATAGTGCTGCGCCGTTTGAAGCACGTATTAGTAGTAAACACTGATAGTGCTGCGCCATTTGAAGCATGTATTAGTAGTATATGCTGACCCTGCTGCGGCATTTGAAGCCATAAGTGGTATATGCTGCTAGTGCTGCTGCGTTTGTACCACATATTAGTATACACTGATGCAGCTGCAGCGTGAAACAATGTATTGGTTGGTTGGTTGTTGGAGTTTTACGTCCTGGAAACATCTACGGTCATATCAGGACGGCCGCAACATGCTAGTATACAATTATAGCTACAGGAAAAATCCGCGAAATCTCAGAGATCTTTCATCCCTGAATATTACAATGGATTGACTGATCATTGATTGATGGTGATTTTTTTTTTTACATCGTGTTAGCAGCAAAGGCGCTATTTGCAGCGAAAGGTGAATACAATTTGTCATTATTTTCTATCTCTCTACAAATGACATTCCTCCACAACACATAAGTCTTTTTAAGTCGTAACCAACCTTCCCCTTAAAAGGAAAAATCATAACTACAAAGTGATTTTTTAAACTTTTACCTAAACCATTGGCTCTATTTTTTTCACCAATCAGCTCTACTAGAAGCAACTAAATAAACCTTCAACATATACAAACAAAATATTAACTATAACTCTCGATTACTCAGGAGCTTGAGTCTAATTAAAATGCATGTGTACCCATCTACAGTGAAAAAAGAAGTCACTTTTCCTTTTTAAGTGTTTTTTTTGGGGTGTTTTCTTTTTACAATTTACATTATATACACTATAGGCTGGGAAACATATAGAAGTGACCGTGACAAAAATATGGAAAACTAAATCCATGACTCTTTATTCCCTCTAACTGTCTAAGTGACTCCTGAATAAATGATCCATAAGTCACTCACCCCGAGATAGAATTTCCTGATTAAGCTCTGATTAAGGATGTAAGATGGTGTAATACCTGCAAATTCTCACTGTTTAGCAGAGCGACGTCAGGCAATTGACGCAACACGAAATGTGCTACCTCCTTGGCGTCGAGAGTAGGAATGTTCTGTGGGTGAAAGCACACATAATGCAGCTTATTAACGCATCATCGAAAACAAGGCTATAGGAATGCATCGTTTGTTTGTATCAAACAGAATGACACATTGGAATGTGTGTGAATGAATTTTAAATGACCAAACCATATTATCAGGTGAAAATTTCAATGTCATTACATCAAGAATACAAATCTGGCAAGTCATGTATATGAGGATGCAGCCCCCACAAAGTGGTGGGTAGCGCCCCCTAGCCCAACGTGCGGAACCAGCTAGTGGCGCCAATTCCGGTTAGTGAGAACGCACCGAACTAGACCAGGCAGCACCGCCCCATTGGTAATAATATGGGCATATTCAAATATAGAACACCTAAATATAAGGCAGTACTAGTTTAAATACATAGAGCTCCATGTATGCTCCAGCTTATTGATCTATACTGTGAATGTGATAATATATGAAACACTAGATTGCTTGTTTTATTAGCAACATCTATGGTTATATCAGGACCAATACCAACTTGTGACAGTGCACACTCATGGTTGCTTTATAGTGCTGCCCCATTGGGAGACCAGGCTGCCAGCACCATGACCCGATACCCCACACAGACATATTATCCTGATACTGTGCTAACCAGTCCTTGTCCTCTCCTATTAATGCCAGGCGCCAGACTAGGTAGCGATAAGTATATATTTTATAAGTCATTGGTTTGACTCGGCTGGGATTCCAAACTCCCAACCTTCTCAGGAACCATGTGCTCTACCGGACAGGAACCATGTTCTCTACCGATTCGGCAACCGCATCCGTTTGCAAACATGCAAAGTGAAGTGCAAAAATACAAGTTACTTCAAACTAGGATAAGGTAGATTATATTTATAACGAACTAATATATTTATCTTAAAGGTGCATAGTCTGACGAAGCATCACATTTTCAATACCAAAACACTTATCTAGATTTGATTCTACATATCAATGTTAGATACTGATGCACTTATTAAGCATCTGTTGCCACATTGAAGGGAATACTGGGTCAGTTTAATAGAACCCGTTACTGCTCAAATCTATAGTGTTACTGTTAGAGTTTTGGCATGCTTGCCAAAACTAATTTTGCATGTTTGCACTTGGCATATCGCAAAGGTTTGTCATTTAAAATAAGCGTTACTTCAAACTAAAGTAAGATAGATTGTCTAATCGAATATGCTTATCTCATAAAATGACAGGAACTCAAAATCATCGGACTACGCAACTTTAAGAGATGCGAGAAAACCAACACCATGGGACAGTGCAACTCTGTTCCAACTTACCACACTCTCGGGATGCTGCTCATCCAGTTCACCAGCTTCAAAGAAGTGCACTCCAAATTTTACACCGACTTTGCTACATAGCATCGCATTACTTTTGCAATCCATAACACCGACATTCACCAAGTCGTTCTGAAATAAGAAACAGACAGCAAATAGTCAATAACTACCTTTATTTATCAGCATTACCATTTTGTAGTTGAATGTAAGTCACAGGTTTGTTGCAGATTATTCTAGATTACAATGTGTAGCAATGCCACATCATTTGCAAAGCCTTATGATTCACAACTTTAACTAATGACCACTAATTATATAGAAATGTGAGTGCATTGGGTGCCAGCGCCCACTAACACTTAAGACACCTTCTGCTCGAATGTGTAGATTTCATAGCCTTGCGTCAACACTGTTTTAATATAAAAAGTATGCGAGACCTCTTTACCAATGTAAGGCACAAACAACTCTGAGAGAAGGAGGGCGGGAGGGAGGAATAGATCGAGGGCGGGAGGGAGGGAGGGAGGGAGGGAGGGAGGGAGGGAAGGAGGGAGGGAGGGAGGGAGGGAGGGAGGGAGAGGGAGGGAGGGAGGGAGGGAGGGAAGAGAGAGGGAGGGAAAGAGGGAGGGAAATGGAGAGAGAGGGAGAGAGAGAGAGGGAGAGGGGAGAGGGGGAGAGAGAGAGGGAGGGAGGGAGAGAGGGAGAGAGGGGGAGAGAGGGAGAGGGGGAGGGAGGGAGAGAGGGAGAGAGTGATAGATATAGGAAAGTCACCAAAATGAGCCACCTTCGCTACATGGAATGAGGTGCTAAACAGTACTCACGAGCATTGCTGCTACTTTTTTCACTGAATGTTTCTGCATACAGTCTGAAAGAAACGGGAAAACACAATAATAATGATATTTATTTAATAGAGCATCTCATGTCAGGCCAGGTCTAACCTCTTCACTTGGGACGTGTGCACATGCAACCCCCTCCCTTGAAAATGTGGGTTTGTTTGTTTGTTTGTTTGTTTGTCATGGGATGAAAGTGGTCTCCGGGAAAAAAAGCGGAAATACTGATATTCTCCCATAGGCTTAGCATTGTCAGGGAATCCCTGAAAATTCCTGGAAGTCGGGTTTCATACATATTGGTATACGCTGACAGTGTGGCGCCATTTGAAGCATGTATTAGTAGTATACACTGCTAGTGCTGTGGTGTTTGCACCACATATCGGTATACACTGATAGTGCTGCGGCGTTAGACGCACGTATTAGTAGTATACACTGACCCTGCTGCGGCGTTTGAAGCCATAAGTATTATACGCTGCTAGTGCTGTGGCGTTTGGACTACATATTAGTATATGCTGATGGTGCTGCAGCGTGAAACAACGTATTGGTTGGTTGTTTGAGTTTTACGTCCTGGAAACATCTACAGTCATATCAGGACGGCTGCAACATATTAGTATACAATTATAGCTACAGAAAAAATCCTGGAAATCCACGAAATCGCGGAGATCTTTCATCCCTGTTTGTTTGTTGTTTTACATCCTAGCAACATCTAAGGTTATATCAGGATGGGTACTAACTGGTGACAATGCACACTCATGGTGATTTAACAGTGCTGCCCCACTGGTGGACCAGGCCGCCAGCACCAAGACCCGATATTCCAGTCACATTATCCTGATACTGTGCTAACCAGTCCTTGTCCTATCCTATTAGTGCCGAGCGGCCAGGCTAGGCAGTGACAAGTATACATTTTATAAGTCATTGGTGTGGCTCGGCTTGGATTCGAACTCCAGACCTTCCATGTGGGAAGCCTGTGCTCTACCAATTCGGCTACCGTGTCCGGTCGATTCGGTGGATTAAATGGGAGTTACACAGTGTTCAAGCCGACCTAACGTGGTTCAATAAAAACCTTTAACTTGGATTGCCACATTGACTTCTCACTTATATTGCGAAACATTGACGCGCACGTCACATGTTACACACAGTGAAACTCCGTTATAACGCGATCATTAGGGTTCATAAAATGTCATCGTGGAAACAGTGGGATCACGCCAGTGGGATTTCGGTTTACTGAAATACCTTTGAATTAAGAAATTCTGGGTCCAATGAATCATCGCGTTACATCAGAATTCGCGTTAAATCGCGGCGCGTTATAACGGGGTTCCACTGTACACAACACAACATAACATACCTTACAACATGCAATAGAAAAATGTTTAATATCCTAAGTTTTGCTACATATATATATATATGTACCCCCCCCCCCCACACACAATATATACAGATTCAACGCTTGTGAAAATGTTGATAATTGTGAATGACCTATTATGTCTTGTCATACCCGTGTTGTATACTCTAGTTACAATTTGTTTGTGTGTGTCCATTAGTTGATTAAGCAGGGAAAATTTCAATCGCCGACAATTGCTCTTCCTCATTCCACTGCTCCTTGCCCTATCCTAGTAATGCCAAGCGCCAGGCTAGGTAGCGACAAGTATCAATTTTGAAGTCATTGGTTTGACTCGGCCAGGATTCGAACCCATGAGTTCGAATCCCACGACCTACCAGAACAGCAGGTGGATGCTTTTTTTTTCTTTCTTCCCTCCCCCCCCCCCATTTTGATGAGTACTTACCCCCTCCGTCCATACAGAAGTTGATAAGCCATGGGTTTTGTAGCATGTCAAGGTCAGAGATGACCGACTGGAAGTTACCATGCCACAAGTCTGTCACCTTGGCGTCCACCCACTGCATGGCAAACCGAGTTACTTCCCGCAGCGTTCGGTCACCATTAAACCGTTTACCCTGATAAAAAAAGGTTATGTGAAAAAGAAACAAAAACTCACATTAGTTTGACAGCCGTTATGTGGAGTATAAAGCATTTATACAAATATTATTATCTACTATTATATTATATATGAGACTGTCTCAAAAGGTGCTAAGCAATATGGGACAAAGCTTTGTCCATAGTAACGATCAACACACTATCTACTTATGCATTTGCTCAGGATAAACGATCGACGCCAACATCCAATGATCGACGCCGACAACTTTAACAGATGTCGGCATCGCAATTCTTAAAGTGTAGTGCATTTCTTTGTTTTATATTAAATTATCCTAGAAACAAAGAAGGTTGTTGTATCTTCTCTACCTTTACATTCAGGATAAATTTAAGGACTTTCCAATACCCCTGTCAATGGTAAACTATAATTATGACAATCGACGCCGACATCCAATGAGCGACGCCGACAACTTCCCCCAATTTGGCCTCTTTTCGTGATCCTGACCCTGTATAGTTTTAATATAAAAATCAAGAGGGAGAATAACAAACCCACAAAAATCCTAGTTGTGTTGCTTAGTACTAGTAGAGGAAGGAGCTTCTATGCGTAAGATGGTTTGGCCCGGGGGGGGGGGGGGGGGCGGTGTCGGGGGGAGCTGGGCAATAGGTGGAAACCTAGTCTGTAACAGGTCTGTTGGTTGTCAGGTGGGGGGTAAATACCCTTCCAATATGCTTTTCATTCACCTGCTAAGGCGGCTTTGTCAAGAAATGAAGAGCTTAAGCGTATACATTTCTTACTCAAATATCAGAGAACTGTTGGTAAATACAGTATATCATTTAGTAAAGCTGGCTTTCAGTTTCACCGCACTGAGGTGTTAAGGCTGGTACAGAAGACAGACAGACAGACAGACAGAGACAGACAGACATAGACATGACACAGACACACATACAGACAGACAGTGGAGTGATTAGAGTGTCTGACTTTTTTCTAGGTCAGACTCCTAATCTGAGGGTCGGCGGTTCGATTCCCCGTGCCCCCAGCTCTGCCAATTTGGATTTCCACCGCTGTGTATAACTTACAGCGTCATCAAAGGCCGGTTGCTCTCATACCATGTCTATGTGGTGTGGGAGGTTAAAAATCCCTTGGGTCGGTAAAAGTGTAGGCTCGGGCTTTCTATCGACCAGCAGTGGAGTGGGGAAGACCAGTCGTCTGTGACTGGGATTTACCCTGCTTGGGACAACTAATGTACCCCCAAAAAAAGAGAGACAAATAAGTGTTCACACTTCCTGTCTAGACTACTAAACATACCAACAGACAATCTATCTGCTACTGAAATGCAGACAATCAAATAACTTATCAGCAGCTACTGCTTGGTAAGACAACACCAAAACTACAGCTGGCCAGCATTGAAAACAAGCCTGGATACCCGGGCTTACATGATATGGACAGTATAAATACAGCCTCAATAAAAAAAACAAAAAAAACAACATAGACAGTCAGACAGTGTGTGTGGAGAAGGAGGGCGTAGGTAGAGGGTTGGGGGGTTGGGGGGTTGGGGGTTGGGGGTTGGGGGTTGGGGGGGGGGGGGGGCAGGTTAGAAGCTGGGCACCACAGCTTAAGATCCAACACTTGTCTCCCACCACCCCATATTGTTGCACCGCAGATAAGCAACTCCAGTTCTCAATACAGGAATGAAAGTGGTGTCCAGCAACAAAACGCAGAAATCAAGCCGAGATTATTACACCGACGGCGAATTTCCGCAATATCACGGATTTTCTACCATAGACTTAGCACTGTCAGGGAATCGCAAAAAAAATGCCAGAAGTTAGGTTCCAACTAGCCTTGTTGTGGCTGTATTATTACCCATACCTAACTCGTTCTTGTTTGGGCTTATGTTCCAGCAACATCTAAGGTCATATAAGAATGGGATTCAAACTACCCAAATGTTGTCATATATACATCCCATATTTAGGAATTTTGTTTAACGTTAATGGGTAAACATCAAAAATCGCGGAAATCCGCGAAACGGCGGAGATCTTTCATCCCTACCCCTGATAATATAACACACTGTCACTGTGGGGCGTCAAACAATGCGTTTTGGTATTTTTTCTTCTTTTTTTTTTTTACCAAAAAAATAAACAAACCACAGAAACCAAATCTCAAAATCAATGAAATTGTCTATATTGATGGCATATGGGTGCTGAGTGACAAAGGCATCCTATATGCGTCTTAACAATAAATTGCTTTCTTCTTTAAACAAACAATTAAAAAGCAAAGACCATCAGGAAAGGCCTCTTCTCTGAAAACCACTCCCAACATTTCCTTATCTCAAGGACACCTGTAGCTAAGTCTAAGGTACTAGAAGAAAGTAAATAATTTAACCCTTTCAGACTTACATTTTATTTCAGGGAACATTAATATTTCATCTCCAAGGTGGGGAAATGTAAAAAAACCGTCATGGCAATAAGATAAAGACCCAATACATTATACATTTTCTGAAAGCTGGATGAATTTCCTATCTAGACATGTATATTTTATTATGATATTCACAAACAGGCTGATGCAAGGTACTATGGAAAATGAGTAAAAAATATGAAAATTTAAAATCAGTGTGAATACAAATTTTAAAATGATTGTAGAAAAAAAGAATGCTTCCATATATTTGAATACAAATACTGTTTTCACAAGCCAGAATAACCCCTTGGAAGAGTCAACAAGTTGTTTCACTGCTAGATCTGATGTGGCTTATTATCTACAATCATATATGTGCACGATCAACAATAAGAAAAACGTCAGGAAATATATCAGTTGCCACTAGGAGTACACTAAAAGTCATCCACTGAATGGTAAAATGTTATAAGCTTTTACCCAACTGAAGAAGACAATACATACAAAATAGGGAAAAGGCAGACACAACAGTCACCAATCCTGCTGATGGCCATTGGTCAATATTGCAAAAGCTCAGCAAGTTGAAAGGTCCAATCATGTGCTCCAACCACTATCAAAAGCAACTACCTGTTAGGAAGCAGTCTCCATATATGAAGAAATGGGACAGTCCAACATGTGCTGTAACCACTATAAAAAGCAACTACCTGTTAGGAAGCAGTCTCCATATATTCACTGCTATGTTGCAATTTAGACCAGTGTACGGAAAATTACGTACTGAAGTCACAATGGCTTTTCATTTCCATACGGATTATTCCACACCAAAGTCTGAAAGAATCAAATATTCTAAACCCAAACACTTACCTAGATTTAATTCCTCATATCTAAGTGCGATACCCATTCACTTATTAAAGCTGCGTATTCTCAGTTCTGACGAAAGCATCACATTTTCAATTAGATTTCTTTTTAAGAATAGCGACTATCCATGTAAAGAATACATGATTAAATCAGTGATCAGATTTTTAATCTTTAAACAGATGAGACTTCAGGACGGAGATAAATTTGTCAAAAAATGCTGCTTTTCTTAGGTTGTTCTCTTTTGAATTGAATATAGGGAAGAAAGTGATCTCAGATGGAGAAAAAAAAGCGGAAATCGATGGCAAAGTGGGCGATAAAAGAGGCACAACAGCAGAACCCTCTTCAAGAATAGTCCGTACGGACTCATCAGAGGAATAAAGCTAGGATAGTGCTAGAAGAGTATAAGATGAAACCCAATTTACAATATTTCTCTTAAGATTCACTGAGAATGCTAAGCCAATAAGTGAATTTTTGTGTTTTCGCAGAATCCCTTCTCGCTCAGTACAAGGTAGACCGAACACCGGCCTCTGACCCAATACAAAAACACAGATTTAGGTAATTTATCCTTAGATATTGCTAGAACATCAAACCCATGTCATCACCTCTGCCAACTTGAATTTCCACCGATGTGTATAACTTACACCATCATCAAAGGCCAGTTGCTCTCATACCATGTCTACGTGGTGCGGGAGGTAACAAAATCCCTTGGGTCGGTAAAAGTGTGGGCTCTTTCTATCGACCAATTGTCTAATGATGAAAAAGTCTATTCAGACTTATCCATGATATGCAGTATAAATCTTCAAGAAGAAATTGTTTGTTCGGGTTTTACATCATAGATATTTTAGAAATGACATAACTCACAAAATACCAAAAATATCGCAGATTGATTGATTGGTGGTTGCTTTACACCGTGTCGGCAGCATAGGCCATATTCATGGCGAGAAATGTTTGTTTTTTGTTCAAACCATTGCTTTTACATGTAAAAGCAGACAATCAATTATGTGCCAATAGACACTCATTAAATTAGAAAGCTGTGGTCAAGGGAAACAAATTCCAATAGAAAAAGAACAGTTTTATTAATAATTGATGGAATTCATTTATTAAACTATATGAGTTGGTACAGTTCAGCTGCCCTCAAAAAGGCTAAAATGTTTTCCTGTTTTACTTTAGGAAAAAGGTCATGCATAGTCTGCAGTGTAGAATTGTTGGTGCTGGACCAAAAAATCAACGCCACTTAGTCAAATGTGTTTGAGTGTCTATTCACTTTCTATCGCAGAAATTCGAGACTAAAATATCGTGGAGACCTTTCATCCCTGTGAATAAAAACATAAGTTTAGCTGTGAATTCGCACCCACAGTTAGTGCTACAAAGACGTACCATTGGATACATCATAAGTGATGGGTAACCACGGATACCCTGTTGCCGACACAACATCCATTCATCTTCACAGTTCACCGCACCGATCCTCACTACTCCATCGAGATCCTGGGCCAATTGTTTCCACTGTAAATAAGCACAACGGAAATACTGTATACACTGACACTGCGATGGTCTAGCCATTAGTCAATCTATAAGTTCTATTTATTGTAACTGAGTGGGCAAATGGTGCCTGTTTAAAACCAAGCCTACAACAAACGCCCCACATATTCTTGGCGAGAAATCGGTTTTAAATCTACTTCATTACTTAAAGCTGAATAAGCATTTGATGGATTTGAGCTTATACACACAACTTAGGTATTGGTTCACTTATTAAATTAAATATAAAGGCCATTTAATACAACCTGCCATTGTTGAAACCTATAGTATCCAGCATTTCGAAAATATGCTAAATTTAATCTTCAAATATCTCCAGTTAGCCATTTATAATGAAAGCTTTTTCAAACTAAAATAAGTTACATTATTTATAATGATCAACTTATTAAATTTATCCCAAAATATGGCAGAAAGCCAAAACCATCGTACTCATCAACTTTAGTAAGTGTACTGGTATCTAAGTTAGATATATATTATAAAATATGGAGATGTGCTTTCGTTTAGAAAATGTTACGCTTTCATTGGATTAAACAACTTTAAACGCTTAGTATTTGTTTTTGTTTTTTTACATCCTAGCAACATCTAAGATCATATCAGGACGTGTACCAACTTGTGACAGTGTGCACTCATGGCGACTTTATAGTGCTGCCCCACTGGGAGACCAGGCCACCAGCACCATGACCTGATATCCCACTCAGTCACATTATGCTGACACTGTGCTAACCAGCTCTTGTCCTATCCTATTAATACTGAGCGCCAGGCTAGGTAGCGACAAGTTTGAATTTTGTAACTCATTGGTTTCACTCGACCGGGATTCCAACTCCCGACCTTCTCCATGGGAAGCCTGCGCTGTAGCGATTCGGCTACCAAGTCCAATTAAGTGATTAATATCAAGAGACCAAGGTAAGTGCTTGGGTATTAAACTCACCGCGGGTGCCAAGTCATGGCAGTGGCCACAGTGCGGAGAGTAAAAGTTGACGAACCAGACATCCTGAGTATTTTGCACAGACACTTCTGAAAACGTCAAAAAGAGTATTAATCAGTTTTACAATTAACACCGACAAAATACATATATATTCTAGTTGATTTAACTTGTATCTCTTTTTATGTTTTCTGTACTTATTCAACAGAATAATGTTCACTTATGACTATTTTCAGGACGGAGTTAATATTTAGGTTCATTTCTTTATTCGGGGTCTTACCCCACCCCCAACCCCATCCCGAAAAAATAATTAACTCATATCAAATATTAAGTTTGCAAAAGCAAATAGTACATTTTGATTTGAGCCAGAATGCCGAGAAGTGGTTCGGTGAATCAATTATTTTATCATTGAAAGTGGAAAGAAAACAGGTGGTTTGAATCTGTCGTGGTTTGACCCCACGACTTCCCACATAGGATGCGGGTGGGTAATCTACCCAGTCGTCCACCCCTGAAGGCTTTTACTACTACTAGTCCTAGAGAGCAATATAATTCCAGGACACTTCCAGGACATCATGTACTATTTTAGGGATATCATGTTGCACTCAATTATTTTGGATTACAAATTTATAACTCTATTCATAATCATAGATATATCTTTGGATTACAGTGAAAAAAGCAGCAATAGCGAATGGCGATTTCGGACTAATTTATATCAGTTGGGACAGCTTAATGGAATTCAAGGCTTTTCGACACTAATTACCCAAAATAGGTTAAATTCAAGGCTTTTCAAAGCCTTCAAATGGGGCAAATGAAGTTCAAGACTTTTCAAGAATTTCCAGGCCCCGTACGGGCCCTGCACTTACCAAAGTCGGACCGGCTTAAGGTGATTATGTTGGCGTCGTCGTCGTACAGCCCAAACTCCTGCTGGTAGAACTTCCAGCTCTGGTAGCCACCACCAGAGGGCGAGTTCTCCTTAAGTCCCTCCTCCCCGTGCTGGTCATACTTTTTCCGCAGCTCCTCGTCCTTCAACACTTCATATGCCCGGTTTATCTTCACGAAGATGTCGTGCGCGTTTGGGTTGTCCTAAATTGATTCAAAATGATATGGCTTCTTCTATAAATTCAATTGCGCGATGGTTTTGACATTTGAGATGGGATTTAAATACATTAACTTCACATACCGACAAGCAATTTCCAGTGTATCATTAGAATTGAACGCTACTGCAGGTTTAGTGAATACAAGACAAATATAGATGCATTATAGATTATACTTAATATTATGTATAACTATAAGTGTATTTACCGTAATACTAATAATAGTACAGTACAACCCCATTAAACCAAGCTCGGTTAAACCAAACAACCGATTAATCCAAACTTTTTTCGGCGGCCCGGCAAAATACTACCATTTATCATATAAAAAAGTTGGTTAAACCAAAGTTGGTTAATCCAAACAAAAGTGTAGACCCCACCGACTTTTTTATATGATAAATGGTAGTATTTTGCCAGGCTGCCAAAAAAAAGTTTGGATTAACCGATCGTTTGGTTTAACCAAGCTTGCTTTAACGGGGTTATACTGTATATACATAAAAAACAATAATCAAAGTGTCCACATATATTGTATATTACATTTTTGCCAAACCCAAGTCAAACTTGAAGCCAAAGCTCGGTTAAACCAATGATCGGTTAATCCAAACAAGTTTGGTTTAACGGGGTTATACTGTAATAACATTTTTAAAACAACCTTAAATGTCTTATTTCATACTGATTGAATTTAGTTGATTGAAATCTAAATTATTAATATATATAATTTATTAAATAACATATATAAATAGTATATATAAATAATTTAAATAATATATATAAATAATTTAGATGATATATTTATATACAGAAAACCTTTTTTTTTTTTTTTAAATAAAACTAAAGGTTTTTTTTCTGCATTTGTCAAGATGCAACACATAATTTAGATTTCAATCAACTAAATTCAATCGGTACGAATTTAACACATATTATTAAGGTTATTTATTATATTATAACAATAATAATAATGATAACAATCTTAACTACAATAATAAATATTCAACATATCCTAACTTATTTAAATTAAATTACCCAACTGAGAGCTGATGCAGCTGCTTACCGAGTTCTTGTCAGGATGCATGCTGAGGGCCTTCTGCTTGAAGCCCTGTCTGATCTCCTTCTGGGAGGACCCTCTGCCCACACCCAAAAGGGCATAGAAGTCCTCCCCAGCAACTACAGGGTGTAGGAGCCCCATCAAAATCACGGTACCCACAAGACACATCACGTGACTCGCCCACACCTGGCCAGATAACATCTGAAAGAAGATGTACACAGGTCAGCACAGTATGCAGCGTTCGAAATAAGCGCCTGTCCGCTTGTCCGAGCCAGTTGACAGTGAGTAGGCACGGACAAGCAGAATATGACTTGAGCTTTTCCGTTGGACAAGTGAAAATGTGTGTGCTGAAAAACATGTATTTCATGATTTTGTTTGCTTTCCATTGTCATCCGTACCATGCCAGTGTGAAGTCATTAAACATTTAATTTACATTATTTATTATATTTGTATTGTTTCAAATGATTTATTTGTGTAGTTTTATTCCCATAACCATGGAGGTTAATTGAGATAATAAAGGTAAGGACTGTGTATAAGTAAAAATCACCCCAGACTTGTCCCATGGACAAGTGAAAATCTTTGCTTATCACTGGTATGCATTGTCCTATTTTTTCCTTCTGTTTAGTTTTTCCTTATGTTTTTGTTGGGATTAGATTTAAACAATTGTTTCTGGGGTTTTACATCCTAGCAACAATTAAGTTCATACCCGGGCCCCATCAACTTGTCGGCTTTCATGGTGGTTCCCCATTGGGAGCCTGCCACCAGCACCATGACGCGATATTTCATTCAGTCACATTATCCTGATACTGAGCAAACCAGTCCTTGCCCTATTCTAGTAATGCAGAGCCACGAGCTAAGTCGCGACAAGTATCAATCTTGTAAAGTCAGTGCAATGACTCGGCCAAAATTCGAACCCATGACCTTCTAAGCGGGAAACCAGTACTCTTACTGCTTCGGCCAATGCTTCAGGTTAGATAAACAAAGAAGTTTAAGTGGCCTAGAACATGCCTACACCAAACATGCGTGTTTACTTAAATATTAAATCATCCAAAATTAAGTTATTCTTACTCATTCTGTTAAAGCAATATGTCAACCATCTGTTTTTGTTGTATCCATTGAAGTCTTATTTTCCATTTTTAACGTGTCCATTGAAAAGTCTGTATCTCCCTTCTTTTTTTGGGGTCTATTCATTGAAAGGCATATCAGTTTCTTCAGCAAAACCATTACCATATGTCATGGGGATAATGCAATACAAAGGGATATTCCACCTAGAGTGGGATTCAAACCCACACTCCTTGCCATTGTGGGGTGACCCTATAATACTAAGACGGCCCACTCAGCATGTACGTGTAATCAAAATGATCAAACCCACCACTTGGTGGGCTGGCTGTTCTCTTGGTTAAACAGGTGCTATATTATATCTATAAATGTATATATGAATGTGAAAGATGTGTGATGATGGCGATGCTGATGATGATGCTGATGATGATGGGTATTTGTTCATAGCAATTTCATATTGATGTGTATTCATACTTACCTATCTCATGTATAATATAATTTCATGTGTTTACAAGTCAAACACCAACCAGCAGCCGGCTGATCAAACCCACCACAATGTGGCACTGCAAAATTTACATTACCATCGGAGAGATAGGGAGTGAGCCGTCTTAGCACTGGGAAATCAGGCCGCCGGCACCATGACCCGATGTCCCACTCAGTCACAGTATCCTGACATTGAGCAAACCAGTCCTTACCCTATCCTAGTAATGCCGAGTGCCAGGCTAGGAAGCAACAAGTATCAATTTGATAAGTCATTGGTTTGACTCAATTGGGAACCAAACTGCCAATCTTCCGCACACGAGCCCCGCGCTCTACTGATTCGGCCACTGTGCCCAGTCTCCAGATCCTGGTCACTGCATCAGTATATTGGGTTGGAGTAGGGGGTTTCAAACGAAGGGAACAATTGCACTAAGAATCGGGGTTGAACCCAAAATTCTTGTCATTTCAGAGCTAGTGTCCTATTCATAACCATTACATTATCTCGTCTCCCTGATGCAGTCACCCTATTCATGCCTACCTGTCTATGTGGCTAATTGCCGAGAGGTCAGTGCAGACTAGTACTATATATATTTCCCGTATTTCTCAGCATATTCATGCTTTATTCTTTAATATGGCAGCAATGTAACAAAAGTAATATAATCAACAACTGTAACTAATTAGTGTACCTAATAATCATTGCCTGGAATTCAAATAAGAATACAAACAATATTATAGATGATAGTACACTCAATGAACATCCAGATGCTTTTAAAACCGATTTCGAAACAGATGGGGAAAGATAAGTTATGATTCTAGGCCTTTTACTACATCATACATTTGTCCATAATAAAATCACTGAATTAGATCAAGTTCCAGACTTATCCACATATATAGTATAGTTATACGAATCTTACCTGGGTACAGATGATGGATAACTGGTGTTTTCCCCAGGTACTAGCCTCGGATAGTCGTAGGTCAGGGAGAAGGAAGCAAATCCGGGTCCAGCAATCTTTTATGTACTTTTTAGGATAAAAAATGATTTTAACTCTATATGGATACTTATTGTGTTTTCAATTTGGTTCCAGTGAAACATGATAGTCGTGGTAGGGTAGGGTGGGTAGGGTGGGTCCTGACACACGACTATCCAAGGCTAGTACCTTCGGAAAACACCAGTTATCCATCATCTGTACCCAGGTGAGATTCATATAACTATACTATTTTACCTCGGTACTAAGCCTCTGGCTACTCGTAGCCCAGGGAGACTTTTACATAATCTCATTTTCTATCCTTTTATACCTTTAATGTTGTAACCATACTATATATATGAGTGACAAATTTAATTTTGTTTCTCACCTGTCTTTAGTTGGTGAGTAGGCGGGTCGCCAGGCCGCTTGATTTTTCTAGTCGTTTGTTGTAATGTTTTGCAAACGATCTAGCCGTCTTCCACCCAGCGTGTGCAATGATTCTCTTGACTGAGATTCCTAATTGTCTTGCCTCGGACACCATGGCTCCACGCGTTGAGTGAAAGTGTCCAGTGTTGACTCCTGCTTGTTTAAGCACCTTGATGGTCCATCCTGCGAGTGTGTCTCTTCAGATAGCTTTACGTGGTTTTATAAAGCTGATACCCAAACGGACAGGGCTGCCCTCTATGGAAGATCTTCTGATCAAAAAGAATCTCTGGTGGACTGGACACATCATGAGGATGTCATCAGACAGGCTAACAAAGCAGATCCTCTACTCTCAACTGTCTTCTGGTTACAGAAAGAGAGGGCGCCCTCGTCTCCGGTTCAAGGATACCATCAAGAGAAACCTGAGGCTGAGAGACATTAAGACTAACTCATGGACATCACTCTCACAGCAGAGAGCTAAATGGAGAGCAACAGTCAAGTAATGAAAGCAGTCTTTGTCGCATCGCGACTGACAGCATGATGAATGATTAGTAGTTGTCTGGAATTTCTAATTCCATGTGACTTGGCTATATAAGCACTATTGGCTGAAACTACACATATCCGTTTATCCTCCGGAAACTATTTACAGTACTGTGGACAGTGGGTCCCCTGTGCAATTCGATTTGAGCAATGTCTCTAAATCAAATGTCGCCTCATCCTTATCTATTTCTAGTCCATCCAGTGAGAGTGCCACAATCGTTTGGCCTCCGTGTCCCGTAACTAGTAGTAAAAGAACTGCTAATTTAAATCCTAGTTCCTTCATTGATAATGTCTATTGCTAGGCCATGACTTGAATACCATTGACACATCCAAAAACCTATTATATTTCGGTTTTGGTGGGTTTCTTTCATACATCGATCTAATGAACCAGTGTACTAACTGATGTTTTCCAATCCGGTGTGGCTGAATGAGTTAAAGCGCCCATCTGCCGTGCTGGTAAATCATGGGTTCAAGCCCTGGTTGAGTCAAACCAATGACTAAAACATTGATACTTGTGGCTTCCTAGCCTAGCACTCGGCATTATTAGGATAGGACAAGGACTGGTTAGCTCAGTGTCAGGATAATGTGACTGAGTGGGATATTGGGTCATGGTGCCAGTGGCCTGGTTTCCCAGTGGGACAGCACTATAAAGTTGCCATGAGTGCGCACTGGCACAAGTCGGTACCCGTCCTGATATGACCTTAGATGTTGCTAGGATGTAAATAAACAAAACCAATCGTTTGTCCATCAATTCTTGGTAGAATAATCGATAACGCACACCTCGCTGTTTTTGTTTGTTTTTTTTCTTCTTGAAGATTTATACTGCCTATCATGGATAAGTCTGAATAGACTTGTTTTCACCATTAGACAGTTTGTTGATAGAAAGCCTGAGTCTACACTTTTACCGACCGAAGGGATTTTTAACCTCCCACACCACATAGACATGGTATCAGAGCAACTGGCCTTTGATGACGCTGTAAGTTATACACAGCGGTGTATATCCAAATTGGCAGAGGTGGAGGCATGGGGAATCGAACCACCAACCTTCAGATTAGGAGTCCGACCTAGAAAAAAGTCAGACACTCTAACCACTCCGCCACAGAGAACACCACAATTGTTAATTGCACCAAATCCTAATCCTTCATATTCTTAGAAGTCTTAACACTTAGGCTATTGTAGGTTTTAACGGTTTGACTCCTTTGAGAAGGCAATGAAGTCCCCATTTCCTTAAATAACTTGTGTATAATTTCACCTTTCCTTTCCTCCAGGGGTCTGAAATAAGCCTTTCTTTCATTTATTTTGTCTAAACCAAATTGTTCTAAATGCTTTTTTAAGAAAAGGAATGCCAAAAGGGGTGTTGTCGACACGTCACCATGGACTGTTAGTCGTCCTTGATGTTGAAGGTTGTTCCTTTCCCTTGGGAATCTGATCACATCTTTTGCTGCTGATGTTATTGCTGCTTGCCATGGTTGTGTTTCCCATGCTGGTACTATGAGTACTGCATGAGTGTGATCCATCTTGATCTTCCTGGCCACTCCGCTGATAATGCTGAATGGGGGGAATATGTAATAGAACTTATTTTTCCAAATTAATGAGAATGCATCTACTCTCCAGGCTTCTGGCTCTGGATGCCAAGACACATATTTTGTTAACTTTTTGTTATTGTGTGATGCGAATAGATCAATATCTGGCTTGCCCCATTTGTGATAAATGTTGTCAAAAATATTCTGATTCAACCATTCTAAATGGTCGTGGAAATGTCGGCTTTTCCTGTCAGCCAAAGTGTTTTGGCTGCCTGGAATATGTGCTACTGTTAGCCATATTTTGTTTCTCTGCCCAATCCCAAATGAGTTTACCCATATAGTTACATGGTTTGGAACGAGTCACTCCCGTATTATGAATGTAAGCCATAGCTGTCGTGTTATCTGTTAAAACTCTTACATGATTTTTAGGGATGTGAATAAATCTACGGAGTCCTAGATAAATGGCTCTAAGCTCTAACACATTGATGTGATCGATGATTTCATCCTCCATCCAACGGCCACCTGTTGCCTGTTGTTCTCTACAGGCCCCAGCCTTCCAATGAAGCGTCTGTTGTGACCATAGTGTTAGGCTCTCCCATCCTAATAGGGTTGTGTGCGTTGTTAATGTGTGACCCACCAGATTATATCTTTTTGGCCTTCTGGTGAAATTGTCATGTGCCACTCGAAGTTTCCTTTTGTGCATGCCAGCACCAAGTTATCTATCTCTAGAGATTTAATATGAGCCTTGCCATATAAAATAGCTGGTGCGTAGGCTATCATTATTCCTATCAATACTGCGACTTGTCGTATCTTTGGTTTGTTCAATTGTATTTTTTAATTTATCAACTTTTTGTTTTGTTAATGTTGTTGTTTTATGTACTAGCAACATCTATGGTCATATAAGGATGGGTACCGACTTGTGACAGTGCGCTTGTTTGTTTGTTTGTTTGTTGTTGTTTTACGTCCTAGCAACATCTAAGGTCATATCAGGACGGGTACCGACTTGTGACAGTGCGCACTCATGGCGACTTTATAGTGCTGTCCCACTGGGAAACCAGGCCGTCGGCACCATGACCTGGTATCCCACTCAGTCACATTATCCTGACACTGAGCACACCAGTCCTTGCCCTATCCTAATAATGCCGAGCGCCTGGCTAGGAAGCAACAAGTATCAATTTTAAAGTCATTGGTTTGACTCGACCGGGACTCGAACCCACGACCCCACGATCTACCAGCACGGGAGACGGACGCTCTAACTCATTCGGCCATCGCACTCATGGCGACTTTATAGTGCTGCCCCACTGGAAGACCAGGCCGCCAGCACCATGACATGATATCCCACTCAGTCACATTATCCTGACACTGAGCCAACCAGCCCTTGCCATATCCTAATAATGCTGAGTGCTAGACTAGGAAGCGACAAGTATCAATTTTTAAGTCATTGGTTTGGCTCGACTAGGGTTAGAACCCACGACCTACCAACACGGGAGACGGATGCTCTAACTCATTCGTCCATCCTGTCTGTTCTGTTCTGTTAATGAAATGGTCATTTCTGTGGTGTAAATAAAGAAACACAGAAATTTTAATTTGTTTGTTGGCGTTAGTACTGATTTAGTTTCATGTAGAAACCTAATTTTGTAAACGTTTCACATAATTTGTCTACTGCTGTCTGGCATTGTTGTTGTGTTTGCGCGACAATAAATGAATCATCAATGTACGGAAATATAATATGTCCTTCCCTAGCCATCAGGGGAAAAATTGGTTTAAGTAACCATGTGAAAATGTGTGGACAGCAAGCAAGTCCATTCGGCATAAAAGAGAACTCATAAAGTTTGCCGTTCCAACAGAATCTTAGATACTTTCGATCAGGTTTATAAATGGGTACTGTGTAGTATGCATCTTTAAGATCAATGCTGGCTATACAGGTGCCTTGTGTGACTAAGTCTCTTGCTGTGTCTAACGAAAACAATTTTAAATGTTTGTATTCTACGAATTTGTTAAATAACGTTAGTTTGTTTTTTGTTGTTTTACGTCCCAGCAACATCTAAGGTCATATCAGAACGTTTACTGACTTGTAACAGTATGCGCCCATGGCGACTTTATAGTGGTGTCCCACTGGGAAACCAGGCCATCGGCACCATGACTCAGTCACATTATCCTGACACTGAGCACACCAGTCCTTGCCATGTCCTAATAATGCTGAGTGCCTGGCTAGGAAGCGACAAGTATCAATTTTTAAGTCATTGGTTTGACTCAACCAGGGTTCGAACCCACGACACCATGATCTACCAGCATGGGAGACTGATGCTCTAACTCATTCGGCCATCCCGTCTGGTCAAAATAATGTTAGATCTAAAATTTGGTTTCAGTCTTAAGAAAATATTGGAGATGAATTCCCCAGCAACATGTAGTGCTGGTTTTATAATGCCTTTTTCGCAAAACTTGAGGCCTTGGTTGTCTAATGCTTCACGTTCTGAACCATGAAATTGGTAATGGAAAGGTATACTATTTTGAATAGGTTCTTCTATCAATGGGATCCTTACCCCTTCAGCTAGGATAAGAATAGTTAAATTATCTGGAACTTTATTTATTCCATTCTGAAAGGCAGTTATTGAGATTACCAGCTTGAAATGTATTGCTTACTGGTGTTTCAGTTGCCACTTCTATTTGTTCCCTGGGCGGGGGAACGGCTACTGGGCGGTGAACTCCCTCTTGAAGGGTCTGTTCCCATCATTTCAGCCGAACGACTGCCCCTGGCCCCTTCCCGAACCGGCCTCCTCGTTGGCCGGTTCGTCGGTTTAGAAAATCCGGCCTCATCTTCTTGAAGCAGTTGGGATTAGCATCTGACGACTTCTTTTTGTCCGTTTCCATGTGTTTGCCGCACTTGGAACTGGTCTCCAATTGTTTAAACAAGTACTGGAGCTGACCACCAAACATTTTGGTTTTGTCTAGTGGCTTGCCCTTAATGGGCTTTGAGCAAGGAATATTGTATATTCCTTCCCATCATTGTCCGTAATTTTCTTTCTTAGCCACCTCCTTGCCTGTGTCAGTGTACAGCGCCTTGTTGTTGTTTTACATCCTAGCAACATCTAAGGTCATATCAGTATAGTGCCTTGAATACATATTCGAATCTCCTGTATGAGAGGAAGTTACTTGTTGCTGTAAGCAAAGCAATCCCCCCATTCATATCATCACAGAGTGATGAGAACTTATTCTCCACCATCATTCTGTTCTCTATGGGTGGGATGGCTGTCTTCAAACTTTTTGCGCTCCTCGCTGAGCTTCACCTCCGGATCCATTTCCTTAATGGCAGATTCCGGGATCCCTTTGATCCCCCTGAACCTTTCGGTCACCTTGATGATCACTTCGGCCGGGTTAAAAGTGTTGAAGTGCCCCTGAATGGTCTTCCTCATAAGCGTCGTGATGTGGATCTTTTTTCGCCTCTGAACCTTGCACTTCTTCGTTTCCTTTCCACAGGATTTAGCGTATTTACCCACACGTTTGTTGTCTGAGTCAGAGCTTAATGATGAAGTGTCTGATGAAGAGTCAGAGGAAGAAGATTTGCGTTTCCTCCTCTTCTTCTTTTTGCTCTTCTTCATGGTGGGCTTCTTTTTACGGACCTTTGTGTACTCATTCCCTTCAGAGGAGTGGTCTCTTTTCTTATGTTTGCGTTTACGCGCCAACACAAACACCTCCTCCTCTGACCCCTCATCAGACGAGGCCTGATCTGATAGATCCTCCCATTCAGACTCGTCAGAATCCAGCGGGACCGTAGTCCGCTATTTCTTGGAGGCAGCCGCTTTTGAAGGTAGCATTTCCTCCATTTTCTGTTGAACGAGTCTAGCGACTTGTTCGTCCAGATAGCTGGGCCGGGCCAATATTGTACCCCCCTGCCTCCTTAGAGTCCCTTTGTACCTGCACCATCGGCATATGGCTAACAAACAGTCGGATGATGGTGTGGTAAACCAACCGATCCAAACGAGGGTCAGGGACCCTCCCACACTCTAAGTACCTATAAACTTCTCCTACCTGTGGCTTTCTTCACCAACAAGTTGAAGAAAATATGATAGGACTCGGAGGTATGCCTTAACGAGAATAATAATTGGGGAATCTTAAAGAAACCCAGGGAATGCATCCCTATCGATGTAGCTGGCTCCTGCCAAACATCTTTCCGTTCGGCAATGGGTGGCTTGATTAATAACCAAACAATGGAAGCATTGTTCTAACGATTATGTCAAATACGATCGAAACTAAGCTGTAAAACACTAATAACTTATCAAAAAAGTTTCGAAAAACTTTGTATGTGAATGCTAACATGAACTGAACCAACGTATCGAGTTTGAAAGAAAGTAACCTGTCTGGTTTTGTAGTAAATGTAGAAAAACTGCCGGAGTTGCTCACAAGACGTCCTCCTGTTGTGAGCTGATTATGCTAATTGCTGGACCCGGATGTGCTTCCTTCTCGCTGGGCTACGCGTAGCCAGAGGCATAGTACCGAGGTAAAATAATAATACACACTTACTTAGTGTAGTAAGGTTAATTAGTGGCGAACACCATTGAACTGCCAATACCGAATTGCAAAGCACAAAATGAAATGACAGACAAAATAAAAAGATACAAATTATATAGATAAGAAATTGCATTTCTTTCATAGAAGGAAAAAAGTGGTCAACACAGTGCTTTCAAAACGTTGTGAAATAGGGAGTTGAAATTGTAAAAGTAGAAGTTGCAGATCCGGTGCATTGGCACTGAGCCACACGCAACACTATGGAGTATATATGTGTGAAAAAAATACAGGCCGCAGGTGAGTATATAGATGACGCTGGCAGTGCATGTTGGCTCATTTTGAAAATACTACAGCATTATGTGCAGAACTACTTCTCTTGTTAATATACTTGGTTACTATCTCTATTAAAGAGATTTTTTTTAAACTATATAAAAACAACATCAATTTGCTTTCATTGGCCATAAAAAGGTTACTAGCACACATGTATATTTATTATCAAAAGAAACGTGATCCAGAGGTTGTGTCCTAATTACCACACAGAATATTCAAACCAATTCTAAACTTGATTTCCACACTGACAGGCTGGTATGACAATGCTATATTTACATATTAGTGTGGTTCATAAAAATAAAGAGGGAACAAAGTACAAACGGTGGCTTGGAAAGTTTTGTCCTTTTAAATACCCCTCCCTGCCTCCCTCCCTATGAAAAACAATGAAAAGGGGATTGAGATTTAAATTTGCTGTTTCTGTTTCGTGGATTCTTCTAGTTGTGATGACTTGTTACCAACCTACTCTCTGACTTAGTGTGAGGGGCGTGTAGGGATCGCTGGGGTGATGTTGATATAGGTGAGGGTGAATTAGTGGAGTTGGGGAGGGGGGGACTTCTTTTTCTACCCCCACCCCCACACCTCCCCACCCCCAACAGGAAACACAATGAAAAGAAGGACTGAGATTTAAATTCGCCGATTCAGTTTCGTGGATTCTGCTAGTTGTGATGACTTGTTACTCCGTGAGGGGTGACTGGGGGTGAGGGTGAGGGTGAAGAAGAGGGAGAGTGGAGGGAGAGGGTGAGGGTGAATGAAAGGGGGAGATGTGGGTGGGGGAGTTAGTGGGGGATACTGACGGAGGGCAGGGCGATGGTGGCGCCACGGCGGGAAGTAGTTATTTCTAAGGTGAAAGGGTAAACGCCATGCATCCCGTAATAGACTACATCACGGTTCCAGCGGCGCGGTGCATTGTGGGATGCGTCAGAGCAAACCAAACCCGCGAGAAGCACATGGCACATGCTAATACATTGGGTGCAGCTATGAAATGTGCTAGTTTCAGCTCATCTCAGCTCTTATTTGAAACATAGAATACCAACTAACAAAATATATATAATAAATTAAGATATTAATCTTTTATCCAGCATTGCATTTACATCAATATGGTATGCACATCTATGCCATGTGCATTTAGATTGATACAAATCTGGGCACTCAGACTAGTGTTTGAGCCATAGCCAGAGTCAGTTTTACTTATTTTATTAATGTTTTTATTTATATTCTATGGTTAATGACATATGTAGAACTAGAAAATTAGTAGGGTTAATTAGATATTGGTTATATATTTCTCTGAAACAAGTGTATGTTGACACACTTGGCATTTTAATATTTAGAACAAGAATTAATAATGGGGATGTTTTTGTGTGGAATTGTATGTTTCTTAGCTCAAAATGTTTAACTATGGCTAGTTTTGTATTAGCTATATTCATCAGATCATTATATTGCATGTGTGCAGACATGTTTATGCCAAATTGTTATGTATTTCTATTCATTTTGAATCAAATCGAAGTTTTTTCCTACACGTAATGACAAACTCAATGGACATTCGCATTTGCTTTGCTGCCAACGCCGTTTTCAGCGCATGCGCGGTCGGAACCGTGATCCCATCTATTGGACTGGTGTATGACACCGACCCAATTAACCCTAGCGCCACTCGGCGGGGGAATTCCACACTATAATCTCTGGTTAGAAGTCGAGGAAGCACGACCTTGCATAGTCCAACGTTTTGAGTTTGCCGCGTTTTTAGATTTAAAAAAAAAGATAAATATATTACGTTATTATAACCTACTTTACTTTATTTGGAAGTAACTTTTATTTAAAAGCATTACATTCGGAGATATTTGAATTGAAAACATAGCAAATTAATGTGGGTATATATACACTATACATTAAAATGCTAGGCCGCATAGGCTTCAGATGTGAATGATAACCGTGCCTAAATCCGAGTAAAAACCTCTTCAAATAGGAATTAACTGTGGAAGTAGTGGTTCAAATACGCAGTATATATCTATGGTGGCAATCAAATGGCAGAGAATGCAAACAAACAAACAAAATGGTAGTCCCAGAATGTTCTCGGTTTGAGTTTTAAAGTATGTCAGTCTACATTATTTAATCAATTCTTTATTCAGAAGTAGTGGGTAAATATGAAGTATGTGAAGAATATATTTTGCTTCTTAGATTAAGAATTGATGTGGTCATTTCCATTACCCAGCCTCCTGGAACTTTTTCTGATGGGTTATTCAGCAGACCTGTCACAGAATCAGGGCTGCGGGAGTAACTATTCACACATTGGCTTCATTTACCATGAAAGGACCCATACACACTCAATGTGAACATGTACACCGGTGTAAACAGTAATAAGACCGCTGAGGTATTGAAACTTAAAGCTGCATAGTCTGATGAAAGTATCAAATTTTCGAAAGCATCATATTTATCCAGATTTAATTCTACATATATCTAAATTAATTAGATGCTGGTGCATTTATTAAGCATTTAATTGCTGCATAGGTGTAGGAGGGAATACTGAGTCAATTTAATAGAACATGGCGTCAGTTTTGATGTGCTTGCCATAATTATTTTTTCATGTTTGAATTTCAAAAGTTAGTCATTTAAAATGAAAGCAACTTCACACTAAACTTTCTAAAGTAAGGACTAAGCTTTAGTCTAAGACTAAGCCTAAGGTAGATAATAACAATCGCTATGCTATAGTTATCTAAAAAAGTGACAGAATTCCAAAACCGTCAGACTATGCAAACGTCAAGGAAGGGGGAGGGGTGAGGTTCTAAAAAGTAAAGGTAGAAAAATAAAACAATACGAAAGCCAACACAACAGTAAACTTGTTCATGTTATGTATTCAGCGATACATGTGTGCTACTTGCAGAGACTTTGCACTTGGCAGCTCAGACTCAGTCGCACCCCCAGCAAGATAACTTTGTGACGAAATATGTACTAGATAAAAATGCTTGTTTAATATTGTATTATTCATTATTTCTGCCTTATGTATCTTATTGTTGTGAAGTATGGTGAAATGCATACAAAACAACTATAGGGTGTATTTATTTGCTACAGAAGAAAGCACTGAGAATTGTTTGCAATGTTGGATATGGAGGACACACAAATAGACTGTTCCTTGGTCTACATGTTTTAAAATTAATAGACTTAGTTAAGATCAAATCTAGTATTGTAATTTACAATGCAAACAAACGGCTACTGTCAAAAAAATCTAGTCATTATTCAAAATAAGTTCAGATAGCCACCATGATATGCGGCAGAGTAACAATCTAAGACAAGTATTCGCAAGAACGACCTTAACATCTCAATGTACATGGTATAAAATATGGAATTCTCTTGATAATAATATTAAATGTTCAAAGAACATACATATGTTTCAACGAATGTATGAAAAGAAAATCTTTAAGCTTTACCGGAGTGAAAATACATAGTAGTCTGGTATATAAACAATGAAATGTCATTTACACTATTAAGGGTAATATACTTTCTACTTTCAAATTTATTATTTTTATTGTATTAGCAATGTATGTGTTATTTTTAACTGGGGAAAGCACCTCATAAGTATTGTACTTCTGCTTTCTCCTTATTCATGGGAAACATTACATAAATGATACAATCATTGAATCATACATGATTATGATACATACATATCAGTAGGTATGCGAATATCATGGCGCTTTCATGGTACTCGCTTGTCCCACGGTGCTTGCGCGGAGCACTGCGCGGTGCACATTTGACTCTCATTTTACCTCTCTCTTGCAACCTTTATTTTAGGACTACCAGGAATCCAACCATATGGATGATTTAGTTCACATTTTGCTCCACTGCTACATCCAAAAATATTTGCTGTCCGATTTATAGAAGTGACAACAAATCTTTATTCAAATTTATGTCTGTTTAAGTCACTGGAATTCTACCTGAAGGTAAGTTTTGATAATTTTGAAATTAGTTTATTTTGTTTCTTTACATACTTCTCTATATTAAGGTGTAATTTGGTGTCAATATGAGGACAGGAACATTTATTTTGAGGGCAGATAAAAAGGTGTGTCTGGTAATATATATGTGACAAAAAATGTCAAAGTCAACAGATTCCAACATAAAATACATCATTGCAAAGGTATTGGAAAGTCCTTTCTAATGATACCTAAATCATCATCCTGGGACAATTATCAAGGAAGTTGTGACACTTTATAAAGCGTTGTTTTCACACATACCTAGACTCATGAGTCATGAGATGGATCACAGAATTCAACTGGTTTTACATTGAAACAATGGACCAAAATTATCCATAAAAAACGCTTTATAAAGTGTCACAACTTCCTTGATAATTGCCACAGGATGATGATTTAGGTATCATTAGAAAGGACTTTCCAATACCTTTGCAGTGATATATTTTATGTTGGAATCTGTTGACTTTGAATTTTTTTGTCACATACCTAATATAATATCAGCTTCAAGATTGTATGTACAATGAATGATCATGTGGAAATAAATCAATCTTAATCTTAAAGCTTCCTAATACGATTAGCGCCAACTAGTTATCAATATCAGCGCAACTTCAGTCAGCATTTATATCATGGTGTACTTATGGTCGGTGTTGGCGGAGTTAATGAGTGCTGCCTGATCAGGTTGATATCAGTGATGATTCTGGAAAACAATGGTTTGACAGCGTTCGTTTGACCCTGGATGGCCGGTTGGAAATAGACATACAGATAAAGCGAGTGTCGGCGCGCCGAACCTTGCCCCGAAAACGTAAAAGAACACATGCACTGGATGGCACCAGAAAACGTACTAAATAACACTCACACCAACAGGCGTCAACGATGATTAAAAGCTATCGATGAAACAGAAAAAAAAGTACTTAGCATTTCCTGTTCAAATGCATATCACAGACGTACCATACCAAAGTTCACACGATGGCTTAGCCACACATTGTTTGAAAAATAACAAATTACCTCAGTAGGGTTGTTTTCTTGTTGTCATGTAAGTTCATATAACATCGCGCGGAAATAGATACACGTGGCGTACGCATGCCTAAAGTTTACACCCCTCTGGTGTGAAGTACCATTACGGTCAAATGGGATCTCCGAAATACTAATACAACAACACTCGCATTCTATGGACTTCGAACAACAACAACAAATATAAATGATAAAGTAGAGGTCAAATAAGGATAAATAATTGGCTAGTTCACATCCATTGCTAACTACTTAGAAATGATGTCAAAGAAGGTCATATTCTTTGCCTAAGAATAGACTTTAGATTGGATATTGAAATGATCGGGACGGATAATAAGAGCGAACAAAATACCGGTACTACCTTTTAACAGTAGTCAACGTTGACGATTGAGGTCACCTCATGACTACTACTGATGAAGTTAACCGCCCCCGAAGTTTTTACCGGATGCTTCCAACGGGCTATTTATTATACACACACACTGCCATTTCATATTGTACGCGTGTAATTGTGCGTGTGTGTGCGCGTGCGTGTGTGTGCGCGTGTGTGTGCGCATGTGTGTGTGTAGTAACGGGCAATGCATATACTATGATAGTTAAAGTTGCATAGTCCGATGGTTTTGAATTTCTGTATTTTTTCTGAGATAAATATATTAGATCGATCACTAGTATCTACTTTATATTAGTTCAAAGTTACTTTTATTTTAAATGGTAAACTTTTGAGATATTTTGAATGCAAACATGGAAAATTAGTTTTGGCAGGCCTGCCAAAACTCTGCTACCATAGACTTCTGCAGTAACAGGTTCTGTTAAATTGACTCAGTATTGCCTTCTACGCAGAAACAAATGCTTAATAAGTGCATCAGTATCTAAGTTAAATATGTAAAATCAAATCTGGATAATTGGTTTGGTTTTGAAAATTTGATATTTCATCGGACTATGCAGCTTTAATTTCAGAATATTGGGCATGAGTTCAGTTTGAAGAAAAAAAGGTACTCCCATACCATTTAACAAAAATGAAATCCTTTTGATTAAAAGTTAGACACTTTTGATATGAAGAAGAAGAGGGCAGGGCTCAATCACTCCGCCCGACCCTCCCTTTGCACGTGCATACACAATTATGTATGTAGGTAGCCCCCTATATGTGCAAGCGTGGGTAGGCCTATACATGTATTTATGTATGTATATATGTATGTGTGTAGGTATGTATGCATGCATGTATGTGTATGTATGTATGTAGGCCTTGTTGTGGGTGCTTTTATGGGGTCCGGTACAGTTAAACCAAACTTTCATGTGGTTATAAGGTCATCTATGACTTTTTTTAATATGATAAATGGTAGTATTTTGCCAGGCCGCCGAAAAAAGTTTGGATTAACCAGTTGTTTGACTTAACTGAACTTGGTTTAACGGGGTGATACTGTATATACATAAAAATATTAATAAAAGTGTCCACATACATTGTATATTAGTTATTACATTCATAATGCACCCACGTTTTTGCCAAAGCCAAGTCAAAGTCGAAACCAAAACTTGGTTAAACCAATGATTGGTTAATCCAAACAAATTTCTAGGGTCCCTTCAAGTTTGGTTGAACGGGGTTATATATATATATGCTCTATAATCTATTATGGGAATATAAACAAGGACACTGCTATCTTCAGTTATACCTGCATTTTTAAATTGCGAACCACAGCTAGTTATGACATTGTTTAGTTCCAGGTTTGGCCACACGGCGCCACCTGTCAGGGGTTCTGACCTCATATAAGCCAACGGTGTCTGGTCGTTATAGCCTATATATATGTGTGTATGCATACATGCACGTAGGGTGTATGTATGCATGTATGCAAGAAATGAGGGAATCCATGGTGACTCTCGTGAGCCAGCGAGTTGTCTCCCCCCCCCCCCACACACACACACATACACCCACACTTCGGGGATCGTGACGCTGTCAGCCCCAGTGCTCCTCAGTTCACTCTATGGACACCTGTACCGTACCAAGTGTGGCAGTGGTTGAGACCTTGACTCATGGGAGGCAGAAAGAAAGAGAAAGGGAGAGGGAGATTGTTGGTCCTTTTGGTATCTTACAAAGAGCTTTACGTTAATGATGTTTGTGAGAGACAGGCAAATATGATCATACACCATAATAATAGTAGCTAAGGAAAATATGGGGACATAATTTGTCTCATATTTCTTTTCTGGGTGGAAATAAAAATGCAATTATTGATTATTGATTAACCTCAAACCCAGATCCCACAGATCAACAACACCACTGCATATATGCTATATATATATAATTATGTGTATGTATGATGTCAACCATTTCCATCATATACACTAAAGGGTTGCAACATCGCGCTAAATATGATGTTTACAGGCCCGTATATACAGAGGAGTGAGGGTTTGAATTCCTCATTGGTATTAAAGGGTCCAACTCTTAAGACTCCCCCTCCCTGGCATACACACTTTTAATTATCATGTCCTTTCAACATTTTAAGCATTTTTGTTAGGCCCCTGTAATGGATTTTCTCACAGAAATATCTTCCCAGCCCTGAAGACGGAACTTTATCGTCGTTGTAAATGGGTCGTTTTTCTGAAACTGGGTACCACATATATTTGGTGTCCATGTTACTATGGATATAATTAATTCTTTCTTTTGTTAATAGCAAGTCAAATAATTAGTGTTGCCTCTGCGTATTAAGTATGTAAGCAATACTACATGTATTTAATATATCCCCCGAAATGTATAAATAAATATGTTCATACATGATTTTGTGCTAGAGTGAAAATGGTGTTCGGGGAGATGATTGTGCGAATCACAATATATTTGATTAAATGTGGCATATTACATATATATTGAAATATATACACTCAAATATAGTGTTTGGCAATGAATGAGTTCAATGATTTTACAATAACATGAAATGAACTAGAGTCAATTTTGTGTAGCCAAACAACTAATGAATCATATCGGCGCGTCGCTTCTTATATTCCAATGAACACTCTTTGATTGTGCAGATGGTAAACAACCGGCATGTGCTTCGCAGGTGCCGGGAATTGAGATCCGGTATTTTGGCAAAATTTCGATAAGCATCACTTTATATTGTGGACAGTTCTCACCAGTTGCTGGTGACCTATTATTTTTCATTCATAGTGCATGAATGTCGATATTTATCAAGTGTCAGTTTCTGAACACGTAGAAGTAGTTTTCTGGGATGCGCCAACAATAACATTTTTCAGGCGCGTTCGACATTGGAGAAACTTCAAACTATCGACGTCCAGACGGTGATGGATTTGTGGTCTGCTAAAAAAAAGCGATGCTTTGCAGATTTTTGTTGACATACACCATTTAGGATAGGTAAGTGTTATTGTGTACTTCTGTTTCTTTCAGGTTGTGCCTGTATATGAACTGTGAACCAAATTAAACTAAAGTAGCAGGAGCATGTCACAGAACTATTATTAGTATTGCGCCAACTACTGAACTGAAACGGTGATGGCAGCTGACTTATCTAATCATAATGAATTATGAAGTTGACTAGTGACAGTGTTTAGAATATCTCAAACTTAGAATTAGTAATTAGTCAGTAGGAATTAATAACATACTCTTGTAACAGGCAAAGCTATAACATTTTTGTACATAGAAACACAAATATATGTATGTGTATATATTTGTCAAACCAATACCTGGGCTGGAGGCTGGATAAGTTAGCTTCGGAAAGGAAAGGGGACGGAGGGGTGGAGGTGGTACTATTACACATCACTATTCAGTCTATTGTACAATATGAATATCCGCAGGTCATCTAACCTAAACAAAACAAAAAGACACAAAACAACGTGGCGAAATACAAGAGATCGGCTATCGAGAACATTGTTAGTGTAGACTCGGAAACAAATGCCAGAAATGGTGCATTGATTGCCTTTCACAAGTCTAGGATTGTCATTAAATTTAACAAAACATCTTTATTCCTCTAATCATTAATTTACAGATCCTCTAATGCCAGCTTGTTATGGCAAAAAAAACCCACAAATCTGTTGCACATATATGGAGGTTGGAGGTGCCCTGAAGTTATATAAAATAATTGTGAGTGTCCTTTCCTATGTCTATCCAGCCTTCTCTCAAATGGTTCTAATTATGATCCTAATCGCATAGCCTTAGCCCTAGGTGTCTAGCGGGGCATTGCATGTGTATGTGGTTATGGGCTATATTCGCCAGACAACCCTTTTCCAGAACTTCCTATGCAGTAATATGTATTATTTCCCGTTGAGTGGGTGGGGTATTGATTATCGGGCAGGGTAAGGGCCATGCACTTGCGGGACACCATGCTCTGTGACCCCAATAGACCCCACATAACAGCAATAACAAAAATATGGGGGATGGAGGTGGGGAAATGCATTGACTAAACAGACAACTCAGCGCAGTGAAAATACGAAAGTATCTATCAAGTAGTTTAATATACTGTCTGGTCCATCCATTAAATTTGCAACCAACATCAATTTCCCAAAGATTTCGTCCCATAATGTCAGTAGTGATGACATAACTCACTGGTGACGATAACACAGATCAGCTGACACACCCACAAGCCTAACTTACAGCTGAATAGGATAAGTGTAATTGTTCTTTTGCCTATCTCTATTAAAATACCCAAAAGAAACCAACCCAAAACGGTGTTTTTATTAGCGTGCGGTCTGACGGGATTTTGAAACCCTCCCCTAACCCAAAACCTAACCATAACCGAGGCTCTAGCCATAGTCCCAACCCTAACCCTAAAAAAAGGCCTAACATTTTTGGGGGCTTAGGGGTAGAATTGAAATCCTGGTAGATCCCACGCGAAAGTGGCACCTTAAAAACATTTTCTTTTATAATTAGTCCATTTACAAAAATTAGTTTGGTTATATTGACGTATTATGCATTGGAACATAACTAGCATCCGTTACGACGTGAGAGAATTTCCATTGATTGCCGGAAGATTTGGTGGTGCTCTACTGCTGTTAAATTCACCACATTTTGTGAGGACAATTGATTTGTTCAAGGCGTCATGCTCTGCTGATTTATGGATTTATGAGGTTCCTCATGGTTGGTCGTTCGCCTAGGTTCATGATGTTTTAAGAGGAAATTGCTGGAGCCATACCTATCCATCTGCTGGACCGGTGAAAAAAGGCCACCCATAAAATAACTTAGTTTAAATTATTGTTGTTGTTGTTGTTAAACAAATTATTCACCACGATGACACATAAGGAATTTTACACATAATAACATACCATCTATGTCTGTCACATGACAGCACTATCAGGGATGAGACATTTAATATTTTTGGCGGATACATGATTTTTCTAATTGGTTACGTGGGTCATTTCCCCTTCTATACTTCACACTCCTACTAGATTCACCGGAATCAAATTGCCGTTGTAACTTGTTGTTGTATTATTGGATACGACTCTCATCGCTGTATACTATACAGCATGCAAGTAATTTGTAGGCGAAATTATAATTTATATGTATCCTGTTCTGCTGCTATCAAATCGTCGTTTGTCATCCAACAAACGCTTATTCAATGCGAGTAGTGTGTGTGTGTGTGGGGGGGAGGGGGGGGGGGCTATCAACCAGCACGTGCTAGAAGTACCATTGAAATAGTAAAAGTGACGATGTTTACCTAGAGTGGGATAAACTTGGCATAACTAGGTACAACTGAATTGATTATTTATCGTGACGGAATGTTCTGAAATGATCACGTGATTGTTAATTTTAAATATGAGTTTGATGTCAAATTTCAAAATGCATGCCCGTTATGATTGCCTGATAGTTAATATTTATGTATTATATTTATTATATTTATTCAGCAGTTATTGTCCGATATGGGGATTGAGGCCCAAACCTAAAGGGACTGACTGTGTGTTGCCCAGGTCGAGATACATTTCAGGCCCTAGGAACTTCCACCCCCCCCCCCCCCCGATAAGCGTTTATTAAATGACTATATTTTCAATTCACTTGTGTTTGTTTGGATAGTTTAAAATGCTCAAAACTGGGGAGGCATTTTGCACGCACGCACCCACACGTGCACACACACATGCACAGTCACACTATATATATGGGTCGTTCTCAGAAGTTGTGTACCAATAGTGTGACATCAGTACCACAAAATCAAAATGCTGCCAAAGTCCTATAAACAAGTTTCCTCAATGTGTATGTCCTTTTGCATCTGAATAATTGAAAATAAACATATTCTGGCATTTTTAAGTAGGTCAAATGATGCTCACACCCAATAAATAGCAGTATAGCATGGAAACCAATTGACTCCAAAATCAAATATTTTCCACATAAAACTTGACATTTTTAGGACATTTCACATGCCATTTGTTTTATAAACAGTAGTAATAATAATTTGAAACCTCATTGCTATGGTTTTGTCTTATTTGTGAATATTAAAGAGAAAAGCAAAAAAATATTAGCAAGGTAACAGTCAAAGTGGAAACAACAATTTTACCCAAATGTTCGGCTCAAATTTCAATGTTTAGGGGCAATTTCAGGATTTATCTTTTACTATACCATAACTGGGTCCATGCATAGAGTGTCAAATGGTGAAAATAGTTCCTGTACTGTATGTGTACTCAGTGTTTGATACAGAGTTTCATAGTACTTGCAAGTGGAAACGAAATGTTACGATGTTAATGACTCCAGAAAAGGTTAACTATTTCATCATTTTAAATATATTTTTTTTAGAAATAAATGTCTTCAACTTAATGAAGACATTGTATATGACCATTTGAAGTGAAATGAGCTGTTGTTCAGAGGTTTTCATTAAGTTTGTGACACTTTATTTTCAATGCTGTTGACAATGTCACAAATTAGTGATGTAATTTTCTATGTATTTAACTACATCCATCCCAATAAGATACATAATACACAATATTAACATTTACTTTTGATCTAAAATATCTCCCACATTATTGGGCTAAATGATGAAATCTAAATATTGACACTCCAATAATGGGTTTCTTTGAAATATGCATTTCAAGTAGACTACCTCAAGTGGTACACAGTTTCTGAGAATGACCCATATACACAACAAATCTAGCTATGCTGTCTAGTATACTTTGGTTGGTATAGCCTACTTCTTACTACCCTTGAAGCTATGTCTACACACACTTACATTTCCAGTCAATCTTTCGTATAATGTGAGAGTTAAGGACTTTCCAGTACTTCACTTTTCTTGATTTCTTTCCTGACACTTGGCTCATGAAAAAGTCATAACAATATAGTTGCCTGACAATAGACTACATCACGGTTCCGACTGCGCATGCGCTGAAAACGGCGTTGGGAGCAAAGCAAAGGCGTACTGCCATTGAGTTTACCGATATGCATAGGGCAAAACTGGCATTTTATTCAAAATAAATAGAAATACATAACAATTTGGCACACACATGGACGGAAGGATGCAATATAATAATATAATGAATATGTTTAAGACATAACTCTTCATAATTAAGCATTTTGAGCTAAGAAACATACAATTTCAGTCTCTTTACAGGCTGATGTTTACATCACAGTTGATTAGCCAGAAGTAATTCTTGTTCTAAATATTAAAATGTCAAATGTGTCAACAAAAACTTGTTTCAAAGAAATATATAACCAATATCTGATTAACCCTACTCATTTTCTATTTCTACATATGTCATTAACCATAAGATATAAATAAAAACATGAATAAAATAAATAAAACTGGCTCTGGCTATGGCTCTAACACTAGTCTGAGTGCCTAGATGTGTCTAAATCTAAATGCACATGGCATAAGATGTGATGATTATATTGATGTAAATGCAATTCTGGATATAAGATTAATATCTTAATTTATTATATATATTTTTGTAGTTGGCATTCTATGTTTCAAACGAGCTGAGATGAGCTGAAACTAGCATATTTCATAGCTGCACCCAGTGTATTAGCATTAGCCATGTGTTTCTCGTTGGTATGTTTTGCTCTGACGCATCCCACAATGCACCGCACCGCTGGAACCGTGATGTCTGTTGAGATCATGTTTTAATTTTGTTATCGTGGTTTTCAAATAACAATGATTTTTGTGACCCTTTATTGCTGAATTCTCCATGATTCATTAACCTTTGGATGGTCAATATATGATTCCACCATCCTCGCTAGGGTTACAACATGCACAATTTCATAAGGATGGCTGTAGGATTTATATATTCCGTCCTTTGAAAAGGCTGTCTCGAGTCCTAAAAAGTCCTTGAACAATCATGAACAGGACAACCTTATAAAGAGTGGGAAACATACTCTGCAGCTTAATAAAACCTTTTATTGCTGAAGGCTATGAATGATGTCTGGTATTTCAACATAGTTGTTGAGTTGAATTTTATTTAACCAGAAACATGCAGTAAGGTCCAATGTTTTGTGTGTAATGACTTCAAATATATTAATTAAAGTTACTTCGAAGTAAAGTAGATTATAATGATCAACCTAATGTATTTATAATTAAAGAATATTTGTCAGAAACCCAAAGCCATCGGATTATGCAACTTTAATAGATGCTTATAACTGGTGTGGATTTTTGTTTTAACAGAAGAAAGAAAATGAAGGCATATTTTGATTATTCACTTTTTTTGTTGGTGTTTTTTTTTTTGTGATGGGTGTATTTATGCTGCCCATAACGGTTAAGTCTAATAACTTGTTTTCGCTGCTAGACAGCAATAGTCTTGGTTACCCATAGTTAATTTCTCTGAATGTCTTCACCTTGTTGTGTTAGTGGTCCTTAGGTTTTGATGTTAAGTTTAAAGTTGACCTTTTGTATGTATCATACTTAGCATCTATACCGTCTAAAACTTTGCCTGAATTATCAGTGTATTTTCTATTTATTTATTTATCTATCTTTCTTTTTCTTTTTTAATTCATTTTATTTGTTGTTGTCATTAGTCTAGCAGTGCATTTAACTCTCTTTTGATTAATATGTTTCTATTGTCCCTGTACTTCTTTCTTCTACTCCCAGTGTATTCCATTCCTTTGCCTTCATGTACTCGGTACTGGGTCGTTCTCAGAAACTGTGTACCACTTGAGGTAGTCTACTAAAATGCATATTTCAATGAAACCCATTATTGGAGTGTCAATATTTAGATTTCATCATTTAGCCCAATAATGTGGGAGATATTTTAGATAAAAAGTAAATGTTAATATTGTGTATTAGGTATCTTATTGGGATGGATGTAGCTAAATACATAGAAAATTACATCACTAATTTGTGACATTGTCAACAGCATTGAAAATAAAGTGTCACAAACTTAATGAAAACCTCTGAACAACAGCTCATTTCACTTCAAATGGTCATATACAATGTCTTCATTAAGTTGAAGACATTTATTTCTAAAAAATATTTTAAATTATGAAATAGTTAACCTTTTCTGGAGTCATTAACATCGTAACATTTTGTTTCCACTTGCAAGTACTATGAAACTCTGTATCAAACACTGAGTACAGATACAGTACGAGAACTATTTTCACCATTTGACACTCTATGCATGGACCCAGTTATGGTATAGTAAAAGATAAATCCTGAAATTGCCCATAAACATTGAAATTTGAGCCGAACATTTGTGTAAAATTGTTGTTTCCACTTTGACTGTTACCTTGCTAATATTTTTTTGCTTTTCTCTTTAATATTCACAAATAAGACAAAACCATAGCAATGAGGTTTCAAATTATTATTACTACTGTATATAAAGCAAGTGGCATGTGAAATGTCCTAAAAATGTCAAGTTTTGTGTGGAAAATATTTGATTTTGGAGTCAGATTGGTTTCCATGCTATACTGCTATTTATTGGGTGTGAGCATCATTTGACCTACTTAAAAATGCCAGAATATGTTTATTTTCAATAATTCAGATGTAAAAGGACATACACATTGAGGAAACTTGTTTATAGGACTTTGGCAGCATTTTGATTTTGTGGTACTGTTTTTGGCCGTGTTTATTATCAGTCTGGGGCCATCACTACCTCTTGTTGCCTTTTTTGTTACCTGCACCGTCCCAGGCTTCCTTGTCTCCCTGAATGCTGCTATTTTGAGATGTGCTTTTCTCCTGTCATTTATTGTGTTGACTCTTGCTTTCCTATGGAGATCATCAGGTGGGTGTCTATGTTCCACCTTCAGACATATCGTAAGTGCTCTATTTTGTAGTCTTTGTAGTTTATCCAACATATTTTTGTTACCCCCCATATATATTACATCACCATAGTCAAAGTATGGTAGTATCATACCTTTATAGATTTTAATAGCCATATTTGTAGTTAGGTATTTTCTGGTATTCGCTAATATCCAGATTTTGTGGTTTGCCTTCTTGATAACTTCTTTTATGTTATCATTGTAGTTTAGTTTCCTATCAAGATTCATCCCTTGATATCTGTAGTTGGTCTGATAATCAAGAACTTTTCCCCCCAAAATTATTGCCTCCTCATTGTTATAGTTGATTTTCCCACTGCCAACCACTAGGACCTTCGACTTCTTGTGGTTTATGGAAATCTTGTTGGAGTTACACCAATTATCTAAAGCTACTAGTTTCTCATTTAGCTTATGTCTGTTCTCTTTTCTGCTGTTGTTTATTGTGTATATCACGTTGTCATCAGCATATAGTTGGAATTTGATTTCATCTAAGGACTTCTCCAGAGCATTGATGTAAATGATGAAGAGGAGTGGGCCTAATACTGAACCTTGAGGGACTCCACAGGTTACCTGTATACTTTCTGATGTTTTGGCATTTACTTTTGTTCTCTGACTTCTCTCACTGATGTAATGGGGAGCTTTTATGAGACATTTCTCTCACTATACACTTGGGGGCAGCACCCGTTCCCTGTCCAAGTCGGCCATCATGGTTGGATAGAAGGGTGTAGGTGTGTGCGTATGTGTTGGTGGTGTAGGTAGGAGTGATATGGGGTGGTAGTTTCCCATGTCCCCTTTGTCTCCACCCTTGTGTATTGCTACCACTGTAGCCTGCTTCTAGGCCATGGAAAAAATACCCATCTCAAATGAATTTTTGATTAAGTCACATATAACATTTGGTATGGCTAGCATAGCATCTTTAGTTATCTGGCTTGTAGGTTCTGTATTCCTGATGACTTTCCTAGATATATTCTCTTAACTAGTCTAATCACTTCATTCTCTCGTACTCTTGCTGTCTCTGTACTATTTTCACCTATGTATTCCTAGCTTCCTCTGAATTGTTCTGCTAACTTTGCTCCTATCTCTGTGAAGTGTTTATTTAGTCTATTTAGTCTCTCTCATTTGATATGGTGTTCCCTTCTCCATCTGTTAGCACTATTTTGCTTTTCTCCTTATCTCCCGGTAATGCCATCTCTACATTTTTCCAGAACTTCTTGGAGTCATTACCCGATTTAGTATCTTGTTTTTCAATGTAGGTGGTCTTTGCTTGCCTGACTAGCCTTAGGGTTTTTCTTTTCGCAGTTTTGTAGTTGTTGATGTCATCTATCTTATTTGTGATTCTAGCCTCCTCCAAATTTCCTCTTCAATTTGATACTATCTATTATTTCCTCACCTATCCATGGATCCTGGTTGTCCCTCATCTTGATTGTCTTAATTGGACACATTTGATCCATTAATTCTTGAATCCTACCTAAAACATTTTCCCATTTCTGATTTGGGTCCCTAGAGTCCATTATATTTACTAATCTGTTCCCGTAGATCTTGTGCTTTACAGTGATTTTTTTTTCTAGTTGCATAGACTAATTCATGGTCACTTATCCCCCATGGCCTCGTGCCATTTTTATTGATATGTACACTGTTTGTCAAAATTGGGTCTAGAGTAGAGCTGGTGTCTGCCAGTCTTGTCTTTTCTTCTATCAGTTGATGTAGGCCCATTTGCTTTACTAATGATTTCATTTGTTCTTGATCCTTAGTTGTTTTACTATAGTCTATGTTCATATCTCCCAGGATAAAAACATCTATATTCTTGTTTCTTGTGATATTTTCAATTGCCTCTTCTAGGTGGGCTATAAATTTATTTACATTACCCCTTGGTGGCCTATATACTGAAGCTTCCGCTATGTTGATTTGCTTGCTGTTTTCAATTAGTACCCACATAATTCATAACAAAAGACCGGACTGGGAGTAACTTTATAATTTATTTACAACTTCAAGATTATTCGTAGCAGTATAGGTTCGTACAATCATTCATTTGTAAGTATACATAAGTATTATACCACATGTCAGTTTTAGTCATATCTATAAAATGACTTTTAACTGGGTTCTCTAAATTTTTAGTTTAATAACTTTGGTTTTGATCATTTCTTTGCCTGTCAGCATAGTCTACAGATTAAAGATAATTAATAAGATCTATGTTGTGAGTTTAACCCAGTTCTTCATTTAAAATCTTTTTTACTGTTTGCAACCAAGTAATTCAGTAGATGTGAGGTGACCAATTGTTATGAATTACTCATGTTATTACCTAACATGCACAATTTCTATGTCATCGGTTGATGTGTTGTATTCACTCAGTTTGTTTTCTATAACCTGGTGCTTGCTATTTACATATATGGCCATACCCCCTCCTCGTTTGACATTTCCATCCTCTCCTGTAGATTCTCTATCTAATCTTGAATAGTTTATACCCCTTCAGGTTGTATGCCTGCTTCTTGTGATTTTTATTGAGCCCCGTTTCTGATAAGGTTAATATATCAAATTTATCATACTTTATATCTAGCGTAATTAAGTCAATTTTGCTAGTAAGACTTTGACAGTTTAAGTCTCCTATGCGCAACCCCCTGCCTAGTCTGTTTTCGATACTTGCTAACATACTCAATATTATATTTTCTTTCTTTATTTGTTTGTTTCTTTTATTCCTTATGTATTTTTGTTGTTGTTGTTTCTTTCACTTAGTTTGTTATTTGTTTAGTGCTCAGTCTAGGTTAGTGTTGTTTATTACCAGTCACCTGAATAGAGACTTTTACCATATGGCACTTCAGTCGCTGTGCTGTTTGTAAGTCACAAGAGTGTGGTGTGTCAGCTGTTCAGTCCCTAGGATTCCCCCCCCCCCCCCCCCCCCTATCTGCCTATGGAGAGAAACAGGTGGGGTGGTTCTATGATGAGGGCCACCTTGAACATCCTCACAGTGTTAATTTGGTATAATTATGATATGCACACACCCAGATACCATACATTATTCAATGTTGAGTTAGTTTTTCTGTTGTAGGCATCCTATTCTGATTTATATGTGTGAGTTTGTATATTCATTATATATTTTAGGTGATAACTTTGTGTTTCTACTTTTAGATGTACATTATTTGGTTCTTTTAAAAGTAATATATTTTTCACGGTGCTTTGGGGTACCTTAATGTAGCACTGAATGTGTGTTATCTGGCTACTTCCCTTAAAATGTATTTTTGTTTGTTTGTTTTTGTTTCCCCCCCCCACACCCTGGTTATTCTCTTATTAGTTTAATGAAGTTTATCTCTTTGAATTCAATGTTGTGCAACTGCTCAGGCCTGTAGAACCTGCCATTAATGAGTATGTTTTTTCCACACATCTTGACCACTTTAACTCCAGGATGTTTTTTTTGCAAGCACATACATTTGATGGACTGTGCGTTCCTGCAGTAATTCATCTCCAGTGCTATCGGGACGCATGTTGATTCTACCATATTTTGGTCTTCATTGATTTTATTTTTTGCTCGAATAGTTCCTTGAATTGTTTCCTGTTTTGCATGTGGGCCTTCTGGGCCTTGGTTTCAGTGCATCCCCATTGGTATTCTCTTCTTCACTGTGCTCGTCCTTGTTTTCATTATCATCAGTTGTAGCTGACGATTTCTTGTGCTTTCTGCCCAGCCAATATGCCTTGGTGATCACAGTCCAGTCAAACGCACAGGTACCCGATTTGAGAATTTCACCAACCGTTTCCTCCATGCTTTCCCCTTCAGTCTCAGGGACTCTGTGAATAATGATATTCTTGCTGCGTTCATTTTGATCATCATCCTCTTCTTTTTGTTCTCTTTTCGTGTTTGAGCCATCTAATTTGTCAAGCCTTGCTTTGAGGTCATTGTTTCCTCTCTACACTCGGTTAGTGCAATTTTGCATTCATTTAGGGCTGTCCTTAGCCCCTCCATCATCTCGCCATCCCTTTTTGCTCCGTCTTCCAACTTTGTAATTTTCTTTTTAGTTTCCACACCTAGCTTCTCCTCCCTTTCATTTCTCATTGTATCCCTGATGAACTTGGCTAACTCATCTGTGGTCTTAGGCATCTTGCTGGGGTTGGCATTTTTGTTTTTGGATGCATATCTCCTGTTGTATAGTGTCAGTTCTTCCTGGGTTTTTACACTGCTAATCCCTAGATTGTCACACAGACAATTACAAGCAATGTTATTTCTGATACTATGTCTCCTACTACTCCTCCTTGTTAGGATTGTATCTGTTTTCCCACCTTTATTTCCAGATTCCATGCATTCAGTATCCATTTATCATCTGTCAGTGTACCACACCACACCAGACACCATTCAGGTGAATTTTGACCATTCAAAATGACTTGTTTTGTAGTTTTAGCTCCAGTCGGTTGACATACACGTTAGATGCACGCAGTGCTTACCATCAGCTAGCTACCTGTCTTTTGCCTGTCTTTCTACTTGGCATACCAGTTTTGCCTGAGCATTTGAGTGATAATAGAGAAGTGCTTAGTTTTTTTGGTCCAAATTATGTGGTATGCCTTGCAGCTATCAGTACCTGTGACTCCATAGTAATGTTATAGTCATTGGTCAACAGGTATACACACATAAATCAGCAGTAGTAGAGAGAAAGCTGTTTAAATCACACTTTGTTTAGCCTATTTGTCACATGTTGTATCGCTGTTGCCGCTGATGCTACACGTTAGAAGTCTTTACTTATATCTATATATCTCCTGTTACTCCTCCTTGTATCTATTTGTCCATATTTATTTGTGGATTCCATGCATCCAGTGTGCATTCATGTATCCATTGTTCCTTATTTGTTAAGGAATTCAGTTGATTTCTCCATATAATCCTATGTGACTGTAGAGCTTAAAGCGCTTACTTCTATTTGTGTAACTTTATGATGATTTCCAGCATTTTAATGCGCATGCCAACTTTGATTTTGTGTGTTTTCATATAAAACATCTCATAATCCTTTAAAATAAAAATTACTTCAAAATAGAGTCATCATCATCATGCTGTCGGTCGCGATGCGACAAAGACTGCTTTTATTACTTGACTGCCTCTCTCCATTTAGCTCTCTGCTGTGAGAGTGATGTCCATGAGTCAGTCATAATGTCTCTCAGCTACAGGTTTCTCTTGATGCTATCCTTGAACCGGAGACAAGGGCACCCTCTAATTCCGTTTCATGAAAGCTGCCTGCAAAAGTGTTGAAGTGGTGTTGGCGTTTGCAAGTTACCAGCGGCACTCTCTCGGGGAGCAAATAGAGGTTTCACACCGGCAAGAACATGTCCAGACAGGCGTAAAACTATTTGTCCCTGCAGTGGCTGGTTGGGAGTTCCAAACATCAACCGCCCTTGATGCTGCCACAGTGACATGGTTTTCTGTTCAGGGTTTGCTCCCTTAGCCTTCAGTTCTGTCAAGAACCTGTACCACAAGGCAATGGTTTACAACTCTGCAGGGCAGGGGCGTGAAACTCCCTGAGGAATTGCAATACTCAAAATAGAGTAAGGTAGATTATAATGATCAATCTAATATTTAAAAATGGCATGAACTCAAAGCCATCAGGCAATGCAACTTTAATTGGCTCAAATAACCTACGAGTGTTTAGTGGTTTTTTAAAATGAAAGAATGAAAATGAAAACATTTGGTTATATGCATGTTTTTTTATTTCCACTTAGTTTTTAATATATATATATATGTGTAACATCATTGCTAGTATATGGGATGTCGTAAAATGAGAGATAATCTACATGTATGCTGGTCTTACATAATTGATGGAGTTCTAGTATACTTGTAAATGCACAATGTGGATTCCCTCATGCCCCTGTATTGAAATGAACAGATGTTTTTTTTTGGTTTAAAAAGGATGTAATTTAACTTTTAAGCAAACATTTTGAACATGATTTCTGTATCTATTTTAATGAGCCTCTGTAAAATGTGAAGCACTGCTGTTGGGGGTGTGGCGATAGTACGCCAGCGCAAATATAGATTTAGTAGCCGTAGCGTAGTGCAGATCCATCAGCTTGGGATGGTGCGGCCGTAGGTGAAATAAATGCACAGGTTTATGGTAGTGGCCTCGCGGTAGTAAACTGAAAGGGGTCAGCCAACGTTTTCAACATGTTCACGGTAGTATAAAGAGTACCATTTCCCCCATACCCTTTCCCTCTCTTCTCCACAAAGTAATACTAATACACTCCTACATTTTATTACAGAATGTAACATAACATTTCATGACCAGACGGGATGGCTGAATGAGTTGAGCGTTAATCTCCCGTTTTGGTAGATCGGTGGATTCGAACGCACGGGTTCGAACCATGGTCGAGGCAACCCAATGACTTAAAAGTTGATACTTGTCACTTCCTAACCAGGTGCTCGTCATGGTGCTGGTAGCCTGGTCCCCCAGTGGGGCAGCACTATAAAGTCGCCATGAGTACGCACTGTCACAAGTCGGTACTCGTCCTGATATTACCTTAGATGTTGTCAGGACGTAAAGCTCCAACAACCAACCAACATTTTATTAAGCCATAAAAGTTGTACATTACCAACATTTCCCTATCATATACTTTGTTGTTTGTTGCATCTTTACATCGTAGAAACATCTATAGTCATATCTGGGTACCGACTTGTGACAGTACGCACTCTTGGTGACTTTGTAGTGCTGCCCCACTGGGAGACCAGGCCGCTGGCACCATTGTGATGTATGTAACAACCCGAAACCGAAACCCAGACCGGGCCGCCAACACCAGCTGTGGGGAACCCGAATAAAGGCATTATGAAACTAGACGTCGTTGAGTAGAGTCGGTTCTTAATCACACTTCACATGGTGTCAGATCAGTAGCGGACCTTTGATCAATATGGCGCTTTCAGGGCTGAAGCCCCCCGGTCACCTAAACCTAGATGGCAATCTAGTGGTGAGTTGGAGGACGTGGTACCATGCTTATAGCATTTATGCGACAGCAGCTGGCGTTCGGTTCTTAATCACACTTCACAACCATGACCCGATATCCCACCCAGTCACTGATACTGTGCTAACTAGTCCTTGTCCAATCCTAATATAATAATGCCAACCGCCAGGCTAGGTAGTGACAAGTATCAATTGTGTAAGTCATTGGTTTGACTCGACCGGGATTCAATTTCCCGACATTCCATACGGAAACCTGCGCTCTACCGATTGGGCCACCGCATCCGGTCATATACTTTGTACAACTGAGCATGTTGAAAACGTTGGCTGACCTTTCGTGTGTTTGGTACATGTACAAATGTTGTTCTTCCTGGCATGTGCCGGAGTTCATGAATAACCTTTTCTTTATTCGGTAGAGCCATAGCTTCTGGCAGCGGTTCATAGGTAGTGTAAGTTACATTACTGCTCCAATACCTAGTTTATCCTGACATTGGTGTCGCAGAACCTGCCCACAGTACACTTTGTTTTTGGAGATTTTTGACTCGCAACTGAATTCCAGATTTTTTATCTACCCCAATTTTTTCTGGATATGATCAAAATTTGCGACCATTCCGGCTTCTGTCATTTTAAAAGTTCCAACATTTCATTAAATATTTTCCTAATTATTGTTGTCAGGCCATTTTCATCTATGTGAATGGCATCTTAGTTTGGAGATTGATTAACAATTGTTCATTTTGTATAGTAATTTACCTGCTATCCTATTAAATATGGTTCACGATTTTATATGAGGTTTATTACTATTGCATTATATTCTGCATCTTGCATCCTGATTCATGACACAAACCCAAACAAAATGTTCACGGTACCTAGTATACACGTGCACATGTTGAAGCCACAATACCAGTCTGTGTTTCCACTTCCAAACGAATTTAGAACAGTTAATGACATTCCAGTGCTTCAACCCTAACCATAAAAACTTAAAATCATAGAAAATCCCATCTGACCTGACTTGCACTGTCTATGTAACTGACTGTTTAGGATTAGGGCTCAAGTCCTGGTAAACCACATGCTAAAGTAGCGCCAACCTTACTTTCTCATTGTGTTCAAGTCTGAAGTCAGTGGCAACATCCAGGTTTATATAGTTTGTTGGTGTATTATATCCTGGCAACATCTAATGTCATATGAGAGTGCACACTCAGACTTTATAGTGTTGCCCCACTGGGAGACAAAAAGTATGTTTTATTTAACAACACCTCTAGGGCGCATTGATTTTTATTATTGCTGATTGGACGTCAAACATATGGTCATGGCATGTTTCTTTGGAGGAAACCCGCTGCTGCCACATAGGCTACTCTTTCCAATAAGCAGCGAGGGTCTTTTATATGCCCTTTCCCATGGACAGGATAGCACATACCACAACCTTTGATGAACCAGTTCTGGACCACTGGTTGGAACGGAATATAACCTAAAGTGCAAATGTCTCCACTGAGCAGGATCGATCACTGGGAGACCAGGCCACCAGCATCATGACTCAATATATTTCACTCAGTCACATTTTCTTGATATTGAGCTAACCAGTCCCTTGCTTTATCCTATACAGAGAATACAGAACTGGAAGTTAGATAATGAGAAGTATCGTATTTATTTGAGTCGGCCGGGATTAGAACCCTCCGACCTTCCACACGGGAAGCCTGTGGCCAGGCTTATATATGTTGGTCGTTTTTTTGTTTAGTTTTCCGTCCTGGCAGCATCTAAGGACATGTCAGGACGGGTACTGACTTGTGACAGTGTGCACTCATGGTGACCTTATAGTGCTGCCCCACTGAGAGACCAGGCCACCAGCACCATGACCTGATATCCCACTCAGTCACATTTTCCTGACACTGAGCTAACCAGTCCTTGCCGTATCCTTATAATGCTGAGTGCCTAGCTAGGAACCGACAAGTATCAATGGTTAAGTCATTGGTTTGACTCGACCAGGGTTCGAACGAATGAATGAATGAACCGTGGGTCGGGCTTATATAAGAGGCTAGACATAATGACTGCTGGAAGAGGCCTAATACATTTGAGCAAAAGACCAGTGTAAACACTTTGTATACTAGAGCAGTTTTGCTTGGATTTGTATGGAAGTTTTTAATAGTGGTTATTTCTACCACATGTGGTGCAGAGCATGTTCCGGAAATCCTGTCGGAGGTTGGTTGGTTGTTGGAGTTTTACATCCTGGCAACATCTAGGGTCATATCAAGACGGATACCGACTTGTGACAGTGTGTGCTCTTGGTGACTTTATAGTGCTGCCCCACTTGGAGATCAGGCCACCAGCACCATGACCTGATATCCCACTCAGTCACATTATCCTGACACTGGGCCAACCAGTCCTTGCCCGATCCTAATAATGCCGAGTGCCTGGCTAGGAAGTGACAAGTATCAATTTTTAGGTCAATGGTTTGACTCGACCAGGTTTCCATTCCATGGGTTCGAATCTCATGATCATCCAAAACAGGATACGGACGCTCAACTCATTCGGCCATCCCGTCTGGTCTCCTGTCGCAGGTGGTGCATTGCACCTATGTTAGTTATCGGTCAGTCCAGTGACCCAGTTTAGGCTTGCTCTTTAGAACACCTGTCACTAGTCAGTGCTCACTAACTAGAGCCTAGATCACTCTCCCGACACATATTTGGTTCTATAAATATAAACTGTATTGAAGTAGTTACACTGAATAATTAAAATAACTAATGTATAATACAACTGGAATTTGAACAGCCATGTGCAGTGCCCAGAGCAGTAAATTACCACTAGACTATTGTTGTGGGTGCTTTTATGGGGAGTCAACATCATGCTTGAGTTGCTAGTAAAAGAATGCCTTTATTATTATGTGCTTGAATGGACCTACAAATGGATTCCTAACATATGCAAATGGAATACCATAACATCCCCTTTCCTTTAAATGAGATGAGTCCAGCATGTATAGTCTATGATATAGTAAAGTAATTTGTTGATCTAGTCTTTAAGAATGATATGCTAATGTGCTTTGTATCTTAAATATATCAAAAGATCTGTGCATAAAATAGTACAGCATGTGGTAGAATTCATTAGGTGTAGGCTACCTTTGGTCTCCACAGGCATTATTATGGCCATGCTGACTATTCTTATTTGACACTCAATTAAAGTCATTTAGCCATGCTGGCAGCTTTATAGATCTGCCACCTCTTGTGGTTGTTGGATTGGCTCTTTTAATGACTTTATTCGGAGAAGGCCTCGTCCCTTCGGTGATTCATTGGAGTGTCAGGCACTGCTGGCTCCTGTGCCACAGGATTCGCATTTGCAGCTTGTATCTTTTCCACAGTTCCTTCCTCAGGCTTGATGGTTGCCCGGTTATGTCGCTGTCCACTTCCCCTTCATATGATCTCGGGGCTATTTCTCGTACACAACTTCCCTTTTTCCACTTCTTGTCTTGAGGGTGAACTGGTCATGCACAGAGTCTCTCCAGGAAGTATCTTGGTACGGTCAGAAGCACTGCAATCATAGTAGTGCTTTGCCTTTTTCCGCTTTTCAATGATCTTGGACCTTGTGTTTTTTCAATGATCCTTGGTTCCATTAGACTGTCTGCTGCTGGTATCATTGACCTAATTCTGCAGGAATAGAGTTTCTGTGCTGGACTATTGTCAGTGCCCGTTGTGGGAGTATTTCGCCATTGGAGGATTGTGATCCACTTGTCCTTCTTGTCTCTTTCAGCCTTCTTGAGCAGGTTTTTCATTATTTTCACTGCTGACTCTGCTTTGCCGTTTCCATGGCTGTACAATGGAGATGATGTTACACGTTTGAAGGCCACTGAGTCCCAAAGTTCTTGAACTCTTCTGAAGTGTATTGAGGCCCATTATCACTAATCAGCATCATTGGTATGCCATGAGTGTCAAAGTGTACCTTGCAGGCCTCAATTACTGCTCTGGATGTAGTGTTGGTGTTCAGCTCGGTCACTTCAATATAGTCAGAGTAGTGATCCACCAAGACAATGTAGTTTTTTCCATGCAATGTAAAGATGTCTGATGATACAATCTGCCATCGGCGTTTTGGAATTGCATGGCTTTTCATTGGTTGTTTCAGTTGTGCACTCTAATGTTCTTGGCATGTGTTGCATGTTTGAATCACTTTGCGGATCTCCGTTGCCATTCATGGCCAGTAGAGGCTTGCCCTTGCCTTCCTAGTAGAGGCTTCAACTCCTTGATGAGTCAAGTGAATTCTGGCCAGCATCTCTGGTTGTAGAGATTTGGGGATTACAATGCGTGCTCCCTTGTACACGATTCCATCTTGTGTACTTAGTTCATCGCGGAAGGTCCAGAACTCGCGTACACAGAGAGGTGCTGTTACCTTATCTTCTGGCCATCCTGTCAAAATAACGTTCATCAAGACTTGCATCATTGGATCTTGTTGCGTTTGTTCTCGAACTTGCTGCATCCGGAGGTCTGACACGTTGGCATCTGATCCACAGTCGATCTGTTCCAACTCTGTGTAGAATACTGCTGAACTTGTATCAGTTGTTGCTGCTGTTACTTTACTGGGTGCCCGTGATAGTGTATCGGACACAAATATTTTGCTTCCTTGTTGGTACGTCACCTTCAGAGGATACTTCTGAAGTTGAAGTCTCATACGCTGGAGTCTCTTCGGTGCACTCAGAATGGACTTTTGGAAGATGATCTCCAGTGGCTTGTGTTCTGTGATCACATTGACAGACTGCTTTCCATGTAGAAAGTGATCAAACCTTTCACAAGCGTAAACAATTTGCGAGCATCACCTTCTCGATCTGTGCATAGTTTCGCTGTCTTCATCAATGTTTGTGATGCCCATTCGACTGGTTGGCTCTTCTAGTAGAGTACAGCTCCCAGTCCAAATTGACTTGCATCTGCTTCGATGGTGACTTCTTTAACATCATAGTAGCGGAGGCATGGCTCTCGGGTAAGAAGTTTCTTCATTTCTTCAAGTGCTGCCTCATGCTCTGGTTTCCATTCCCACTCTGCATCTTAGTTTCCTGAGTGGTTCTGTGATGTGTGATAGGTTTCGCAGGTATTAACCTAGGAAGTTTAACATGCCTAGAAGTCTTACTGCAGCTGCATTTTCTGGTCGTTGCATGTCCTTGATTGCCTGGATCTTCTGTGGATCTGGCTTGATTCCTTGATCTGTGAGAACATGACCCATGTAGGTTACCTGCTTTTCCTTGAACTTCAGCTTTGACTTGTTCAGTTTCAGATTCTTCTTTCATCGCTTTGTCATGATATTCATCAGCCTCTTTGTAGGTTTCTCCACAGCCGAAGACTAGAAGGTCATCTGGTACCACTGCTATTCCCTCCAGTCCTTTGAGCGCTTCAGTGAGTCTTTGCTCAAATTCTTCTGGGGCACTGCTAATTCCAAATGGTAATCTGTCCCACTTGTATCTTCCGAATGGAGTCCAGAACATGGTAAGCAGAAATGATGGCTCATCCAGTACAACTTGGAGGAACCCATCTTTTGCATCAACTACAGAGAATATCTTTGCTTGTGCCAAACATGGGGCTACATCTTCAAGTGTAGGCATTGGATAGTGTGGTATCTTGATGGCTTTGTTTAGATCTTGTGGATCCAAACACACTCTTAGTTTGCCTGGCTTCTTCACTGCGACCATCGAGTTTATCCAATCTGTTGGCTGTGCCACTTGACTTATGATTCCATCTTCTTGTAGTTGATCGATCTTTGCTTTGAGTTCTTTTCTTAGGTGTATAGGCACTTTTCTTCGCGCATGTTGGACAGGGTGTCTGCTTTCATCAAACTCGATGTGGCATGTTCCCTACAGATGTCCTAATCCCTTGAAGATATCCTTGTATTTCTGAGTAATGACTTCTTTCGTCAAGTTACTGTTTGGGGTAATCTTCTCATTTACTACTGTATGCACCAATTGCTCTTTGTTGATCTTTAACCGTCCAAATCTTTCACATGTCTCACCTGTGAGTAGTGGGCATGGTGCTGTTGGAAGTACTTCAAACTTTACGTTTCCTGTTAATCCATTGCAGGTGCATTCGAGCAGTGCTGTTCCGAGAGGGGCCATTGTACATACGCAGCTAGCTCTTAGTCTTCTTCAATGGGGGATCGTCGTCCTCCATTAAGCTGATGTACGTACTAAGGTCAATGCAATTAACGGTTGATCCACAGTCTAGCTGGCAGCGCACTGGTTTCTTCTGACCATCTGGTTCTGTGACTGCAAGCTTTGTGTAATATTGCTTTCCATGACCTGAATTTGTGTGAACCTCTTGTCAGAATGCTGATTTGTCCGAGCTGGATTCTTCTTCATCAGAATCGTCTACCTTGTTCACTCTCTTCCCCTCGCTTTTCTTCAGTTTCCAATAGGTCAATAGGGCTTGTCTTTTGCTTTTTCCGACTGACAGACTTTTGTCCAATGGTTTTTCTTTCCGCATTTTCTGCATGTGGTTCCTAGGGCAGGACAATCTTCTCTTTTCTTATGTCTGCTCTGGCCGCAGTAGAGGCATCTTTGCTTTTGCCAGTCTTCTTCTGGTCTTTCCTATTCTGATGCTTGGTGTAGTTCACTGCCTCTTCTGATTGTGAACTGCTTGCGCCTCCCATCTGACTTAGTTGATGGCTTCTTACTTTGGCTGACCTACACTTCTCAATCGCTTTGTTTAAGTCGAGGTTGGGCATCCTGAGCAGGCGCCCTTGGACTTCTTGTCCTGATCCCAAGTACAATCTGGTATATTATCATCTCAACTGTGAGATTGCCATACTCACATGAACTGGCGAGCTCTCTTAGTCGTATGACGTACACTTCAATTCCTTCACCCTCTTTTTGATGCGCAGTGTTGAACTTGTATCTTTAAAAAATCACATTGTGTTGACGCTCAAAGTGCTCACTTAGTTTTCTCAAAATGTCTGTTGTACTTTTTCTTTTTTCTTCAGTTATAGCCAGATGCTGGTACTTCCTGAAGCAATCTTGTCCCATTATGCTTAACAGTGTGGCTACTCTCACTGTTGGGGGTTGCTTGTCCAGCCTTGTTGCAATTTCATAGTTTACCCATGATGCTTTGAAGAACTTCCAGTTTTTCCCTGGGTCTCCTTGTATTTCCATAGGGACTGGAGGAGGTATATTTGTGAGTACTTGTGGTGGTGGGTCATTGTCTGGCATTTTGACTTTTCTTCTGGTGATAACTCTTTACACACTTTTGTTCTGTATATATTTATATAGGATTTTCCTACCCTGTACTCTTCTTAATAAAATGTGTTGGGAGGAAATCTCTACTTGTATTCTTACAAAACCACGTAGACTGTTGTTTACTGGTGGGGACAGCTAGTGTGAAAGGTGGTACTACTTCTGGCACTCTTAGCCAATCAAAATGCTCCTCTACCAAAACAAAGGACTTGAGTGTGAGTCCTTATAGCTCACTTCTTTGGTGAACTTGTGACCTATAAAGTAAAAAAATGCTCTCCTACCTGTTCCTGGTTGATCTACAAACTGTAAATAACCTTCTTGACCACTTTCCTACTTCTTTTATATGCTTGTTACACATCTGACACCATGTTGCGGGTGCTTTTATGGGGAGTCAACACCATGCTTGAGTTGCTAGTAAAAGAATGCCTTTATTACTTGAATGGCCTACAAATGGATTCCTAACATATATGCAAACGGAATACCATAACAACTGTAGTGGTCTGCACTGACATCTCAGGCAAGTAACCACATAGACAGGTAGGCGTGGGGAGTGTGTTGATATCAGGGAGCCTAGGTAGTGTAATGGTTAACACACTGGCCCGGAATGCAGAGAGATGTGGGTTCGAGTCCCGCTCTAGGCACAGTATTTCCCATTTTCATCACCCCCATGACACAACTATAGAATCATCTTCTAATTGGACTGTATTTGCACAAACTTAGCGCATTCTGTACACTCATCTCACTGACCTACTTTTGTGTAATGGGGCTACTCCGTAGAGAAAAACTAGGTCAGTGGGCTAAGTGGCAAACTTGGGAGGAGTAGGCTCACTGCAGCACCTTGGTAGGGCTCTTGCATTTTTATCACTCTCCATGCACATATTTGGATATAAATATTGACACAGCCCTCATGATGCAAAGCTGTGCGGAAAGCATTTGTCTGAGTGCAGTTCTGGTCTCACCAGTCTATCCGAACTCTCTTTCTACCATTGTGGACATTGTTAGATACATGCTGTGTGTTTTGTTCAATTTTTCTCTCTCAAACTCATATCGGTTTTTATGTTGGTGTTCCTCTGAATTGTTTTTTTTTCCAGTGCCAGAACACTGGTGGTAGACTGCATCAGCAGAATTTACACAGAAATGCATATGTATTTGTATGACATATTAAGACCATGTATTTTTTTTTTAGCGTATTAGACTATACTAATAAGATTAATGGGTTATAGAAGGTGTAGAAATTGTGCTTGATAAATTAGTTAAGTATTAGTAAAGGTGGTAAGCAGGTGGTGAGTGTTTGGAGGTTGGTTCATGTAACTGAAATGTATTTTAGGATCCTAGTAGTATTGTTGTTTTGGGGGAGTTTTCAATTGTGTTGGGGCACTGAAGGCTGCAACTCCGCAGCACTGTATGGGCACCGCCGAAGGCAGACCCATGCGGCCGGAAGCTTGCTTCTGGTGGATAGTGGTCGGAGACATCAGGGGGGGGGGGGGGGGCAAGGTGGGCAGGCGATGCAGTGCGGGGTAGGGGTGGAGAGAGAAAGGTAATCTAGCAGCCCAACACCGGTACAGCATTCCAATTATTAGGGTCAGTAATACTTGCTGTTGACAGGTTCTAAGTATTACTGGGTAAGCACCAGCTCGCCAAGAAAAGGAAGTACTTAGGTAACAGTGGTCTGTTGATTAAATATCGGTTTATCCTAATTTGTTTAATTAATTTCTTTTTACTAATTGTCATGGTGGGGTGCTTGTTGATTCAACGGTAGGGGTCCTAGCGGAGAGGGATCCTGGTGTTGGGATAACATGGAGAGGAGAGGATGGGTAGGATGAGAAGGGCAGGGGGTGGACGCAAGGCCAAGCCTGGGGGATTCAATCATGTGTCCTAGTTAGGGGTCAAACCAGACGGGATGGCCGAATGAGTTAGAGCGTCCGTCTCCCGTGCTGGTAGATCGTGGGGTCGTGGGTTCGAGTCCCGGTCGAGTCAAACCAATGACTTTAATATTGATTCTTGTCGCTTCCTAGCCAGGTGCTCGGCATTATTAGGATAGGGCAAGGACTGGTGTGCTCAGTGTCAGGATAATGTGACTGAGTGGGATACCAGGTCATGGTGCCGGCGGCCTGGTTTCCCAGTGGGACAGCACTATAAAGTTGCCATGAGTGTGCACTGTCACAAGTCGGTACCCGTCCTGATATGACCTTAGATGTTGCTAGGACGTAAAACAACAACAAACAAACAACAAACAAACAAACAGTTAGGGGTCAAACCAGCAAGATGGACTCTGAGCAATGATTTGAAGCCAAGATAAGTTGGTGCTTTTTTGGTTCTTTTCATTTTTGATATTGTAGTAGTCTGCACTGAGTTCTCAGGCAGGGAGCCACATAGACTCGTGGGTGTGGGTAGGATGGTGACCTCAGAGAGCCTGCGTGGTGTAATGGCTAGCACACTGGCCCGGAATCCCAGAGATGTGGGTTTGATTCCCTCTCTATGCGCAATATTTCCCATTTTCATCACCCTCCTCCACAACGATATTTATATATATGTATGTAAGCATGAGATATTTATTGGAACTAATAAGATTGCACTTATGAAAAATGAAGCTTTCAATAAGTGATCAATATGTCGCGGATAAATCTAGCAAAGCGAGTAGCCAAGTTCAGTCAAGCAATCAATCCCTGTTCAGTTAACCCACACAGTCCATAAGGAATTTGACCGCATGTGTTGCTTGTCATGTGTAAGTTTATAGTTGTATAGTCCATTGGTTTTGAGTCTGCTGTACTTTTGAGATAAATATATTAAGTTTGAAGTAACTTTATGATAATGGCTAAGAGATATTTGAAGAGAAAGCATGCATAATTACTTTTGGTGTGCATGTCGAAATGTTGGGCACCATAGGCTTCAGCAGTAAGAGGTTTGATTAAATTGAACTAGGACTCAGCAAACTAAGTGTGCCAGTAGCTAAGTTGGATTTGTAGGATCAAATCTCGGTAAGTGTTTTGGTTTAGAAAATAAATACATCGTCACAAAAAAAAAGGCAAGAACAAATATCTGCTAATTAATACAGTCAAAATATGAGTTGATTCTGTAGTGATTAACGTGTTGGTTCTGGAATCTGTACGTAGGGAGTTCAATCCCTCTTTACTTGTTTAATTATTCTTTTTCCTTTCCTGTATGCGTTTCTGATTTATCACTGTAAGGACATTGTGCTAATAAATATTGTTTACATTAAATCAAACATCTGGCCACGTCCGTGAGAAGTGGTCCACAGTACAAACCTAAACTGGGTCACCTGGCTGAGTGAGCGTCAGCATAATTACTCCGTCATAAAACCGGAACTGTGTCACTGGGGTGATCAAATATTGGTACTATACACCACCTGTTGGATTAACTGGTAACTACTGGAATATGTCATGCGCCATATGGTGTAGAAATGAGCGTAAGCAACATGGCCAGTATCAGACCACTTTAATGGTTTTAATACAGTAAAACCTCTCTAAATCGACCGACTATGGGACCAACTTTAAATGGTCCATTTACGGAGGTGGTAGATTTAGGGAGTTTAGTTAAATATCATTACAATGGTATTTTATGGGTGATCGTTTGGGACCAAAATAAAGCGATCGATATAGGGGAGTGGTTGATCTGTGGAGGTGGTCGGTTAGAGAGCTTTTCACTGTATATGAGATGCGCTCGATACTGCATTGACTTCTTGTTCACTGGGGTTGCGTGCTTTCAGTGAATTATGAACTTGTATGTCATGTACTGTTGTTGACAGGTTGTGCCCTCTGGTGTTTGTTCACTGGCCCTAGTTTTGTAGGCTTACTGTCGATGTGGTAACGGCAATAAAATATTAGGTGCGGAATTGGGGTTGGGGGACAGGATGGGATTTTGTCTGGCAATAGATTATCGATAGGCCAAAAAGAAAAATATTCATGTTTCCGGTTGGAGGGGCAATATTTTTTGGGTCAGTAGGTATTTTTAAATTATTTTTTTTTAGTTTAACATTTTGTTGTTGTTGAAGCACACACTGCAAAAGTTCCACTTCCAGTTGTCAAAACTGAAATTTACACTGGGGTCACCTAATATAGTACTTCTCAAGCTCTGTGTAGATACTACTATCAGATGTGAGTTCAACAGGACCAGGTAATAGTGCAATTTCTTTTTAATACTCAGAGCGGAAAACAAATTTCAGTCGGGGGTTCTAACCACTAACAGGGTCGGTCGGCAACCGGGAACATATAACAAAACAAATATTAAGCCTTATCGTTATCCTCTTACAAAGTCGTTGTCAACCTTGTTGGAGTTTTAATTTTTTTATTTAATTTTTTTTTTTTTATTGAGGCTGTATTTATACTGTCCATAGCATGTAAGCCCGGGTACCCAGGCTTGTTTTCAATGCTGGCCAGCTGTAGTGTTGGTGTTGTCTTACCAAACAGTAGCTGCTGAAGTTATTTGATTGTCTGCATTTCAGTAGCAGATAGACAGTTTGTAGGTATGTTTAGTAGCCTATGTTAGTTTTTTTGTTGGGGCCCTCTCGGCATTGTATTTTTGTTCTATTCTTATTACTATGTTAGTTGTTTTCTTAAGGTTCTATGTTAGTGTTTTGGGGTTTTCTTGGGAAGAGTCTACTTTGAAATCGCCTACCATTCCTTTGCTTTAAAGGGGCCAGGTATGCGCCGCTGCGACTAGAATTACACTCCGACTAATGCTCTCTAGCACAGAACTGAATTCCTTATTTATGTAACCAAATATGTGCGTGGAGAGTGACACAAAGTCTGGGTCCTATGTTGGATGCGGGGATAAGATAGCGTGGGAGGGAGAGAATAGTTTTATCGATTTATTTGAATAATGAAACAAAAATCATTGTGAATTATCACAAATTAGACACTGATTCTGTAGTGATTCTTTACTATCATTTGTCCCTGCCTAATTTCTCATTTTTGTTGAATTATGGAGACCATTTCTACATGTGTTTGGATGATTTTGTACTATATACCCGGGTGACATTACCGAACATGTCATGTTGAATCTGTTCGGATTAACGAAGGTTCTCTGTATATATTATGTAACCGGACAATCCAGGATTAGCAACAGATACTGCATATCAGAGTTGGACATTGCCAGGTTGAACTTGTTCTGATTAGCGATGGTTCTCTGTGTATATTATGTAGCTGGGCTGTATAGGCATAGTTAGTCACAGATTGGGCATGCCTTTTAAAATATTGATATAGGCAGTTGTTCATCACTGACTGACCATGATTAGATGAGGCTGTGGATAAACGGACTCTTACTAAACCACCTCCCGTTAGAGAGTACCGTAATGCCTCTTAAAAACTGGAAATTAGGCAAAACGGCATATGACTATCCCAGTGGGGCAGAACTATGAAGTCTCTATGAGCGTGCACTGTTATGTGACCTTAGATGTTGCTACGATGTAAAACGCTAACAAACAAACTATATAAACCCGCATGTTACCACTGATTTCAGACTTGAACACAATGAGAAAGTAATGTTGGTGCTACTTTAGCATGTGGTCTACCAGAACTTTAGCCCTAACCCTAACCATAAACAGTTAGTTAAGTAGGTCAAGTCAGGTCAGATGGGGGTCTTCTATGATTCCTATTTAACTAACTTTTTAGGGTTAGGGGGTACGGTTGAAGTCCTGGTAGACCGCACAATAAAGTAGCACTGTAATGTTATTATCTGTTCTAAATTCGTCTGGAAGTGGAAACCCAGGCTGGTATTGTGGCTCCAACATATATGCACATGTACACTAACTAGGTACAGTGAACATTTTGTGCGGGTTTGTGTCATGAATTAGGATGTAAGATTGCTATGCAATAGTAACAGACCTTGTATAAAATCACGAATGATATTCTGGGTTCGTCATTTGTTGCAGATATTAGAATATTCCACAGCTCTCGATGACTGAAAAGCTTGGGTGCAATATAATATGAGCCTGTCTCAAAAGGTGATAACTCTTTCTTTTTTTGTCCATTGTAACAATGGACACAAAACACCACAGAAACGGTTACACTGAAAACACAAGGACATTTGCTTCAAATCAATATGTATTCTATTGGGATTATGAAGCACCATGTAAAAAACTAATCAGTTTATCCTGGGAAAATGCATAAGCAGATAGTATGTTGATCATTACAATGAACATGGGATGAAAGATCTCCGCGATTTCGCGGATTTCCGGGATTTTTCCTGTAGCTATAAGTGTATATATACTATTACGTTGCGCCCTTCCTGATATGACCTTAGATGTTGCCAGGACGTAAAACTCCAACAACCAACCAACCAATACGTTATTTCATGCTGCAGCACCATCAGCGTATACTAATATGTGGTGCAAATGCCGCAGCACTAGCAGCGTATACTACTAATGCCTTCAAACGCTGCAGCACTAGCGGCGTATACTACTAACACATGCTTCTAATGCCACGGCACTATCAGCGTATACTGATATGTGGTGCAAACGCCGCAGCACTAGTAGCACTATCAGCGTATACCAATATGTATGAAATCCGACTTCCGGGAATTTTCAGCGATTCCCTGACAATGCTAATATCAGCATTTCCGTTTTTTTTCCCGGTGACCACTTTCATCCCTGATGGACAAAGCTTTGTCCCATATTGCTTAGCACCTTTTGAGACAGTCTCGTATATGAAACCACCTATTTGACGCACAGCGACAAAAGAGCTGGGGTAAAAAAAACTTTAAAAGAACACTTTTACATTACAATCTACATTTATGTACATTAGGCTGAAATACAACTAGAAATGTTCCTAAAAATTGGACATATTGCCCAGTAATATTGATAATTCCGGCGCGGCAAGAACACTACTCCAGCGCACAAACTGACCAAATCGATCCTGGCACGTATTGTCACTTCCATACTGAAACTTTCAGATGGCTAAGTTAGACCACACTTCCGCTGTCTCTCCGGTAACTGCCATTCACCGTCTGACTTGATCCTGCGTGGTCATGCTGCCCTCCCTAAAGGCCCTGTCACACTACGACGTTTCACCCCAACGCGCGTCGACGTGTTGCATTTTTGGTCGAAACGTCAGGACGCGTCGGGACACGTTAACGGCGCGTTAACGGCACGTCGGTACGTGTTGACTGATAGCAACGTGTGAATTGACACGGCGGCGGCGGCGGCACGCGTCGGGTCGCGCCGATCGTTTTGTGTTTGCACAAAACTTTCGGCGCGCAGCGACGCGCTCCAACGGGTTGGAGGGCACGTTACGGACGCGTTAGCAACACGTCGACACCCGTTGGCGGCGCGCCGGCGGAACGCTGGCAGGACGTTGATCAATAACATGACACCAACGCGCTACCCCCACGCCGTCGACGCGCTGGCGGAGCGCCGACAACGCGCCGATAACGCGCCGATAACACGCTGATGGCACACTGGGAACCCGCTGGCAGGACGTTGATCAATAACATGACACCAACGCGCTACCCCCACGCGGTCGGTGCGCCGGCGGAGCGCCGATAACACGCTGATGGCACGCTTGGAACCCGCTGGCAGGGCATTGACACTTTCGTCCGCCACGCGTCGAACCTCGTTGGCTGCGCGCTAATAGCATGCTACTAACCTGTCCAGTTTTCTCCCAAGACGCCGAAAACTTGGACGTGTCCAGCCTGCTAGCAAATATTTCGCACGTTGGCGGCTCGCCGGAAAACACGTTGTAATGTGACAGGGGTATAATGGGGCAGTCACACTACGACGTGTTGCCACGAACGTTGGACAACGTGTGCCAACGTGTTTGTTTTTTTGACGAAACATCGGTACATGTCCGGCCCCCTACCGGCGCGTTACCGGCACATCGGTACACATACACTGATAGCAACGTGTGGGCCAACACGTCGGCGCCCGCTGGCTCGCGCCGATCGTTTTGTGCTTGCACAAAACTTTTGACACGCCCCGACGGGTTGGAGGGGACGTTACGGTCGCGTTAACAACACGTCGAAACCCGTTGCGTGTCTCGTGTGCTAGCAAATATTTTGCGCGTTGGCGGCACGCCGGAAAACACGTCGTAGTGTGACTGCCCTATAATGTGCCGCCCATACAGCCCTTCACTCAAGAGGGGCTTCCATATTTGGAAGGATTGAACGCCAGTCTGGCCACGTGGGACTCAGGCTCTAAACACTACTCTGTGATCTTCATGAACCATAGCTATTTTGAAAAGTATCTCTTGCCCCCGTCATGAATTATATCAAATTGAACTCACGACTCTGCAAGTTCTTCTTCAAGTGACTACTGAAAAACTTATCTACGCATATATATTGTGTGTTCCTCGTTGCAGCTGCAGAAAGATGAGTGGTGCGCGTCTGTACAAGCTTGATGACATGCTCGACCCTGTCCGCTTCGAGGAACTGGTGAGTAATCTCTTCTATATTTGGACATCTTGAAGGCCATGTATCTATAGACTGTTTCCTTGTTCCGTGTTCACTTGTGACCTTGTGACTCACCACGCAGACAATGAATCTGTGCTTTGCTTAGTGACCGTTCCCATAGGTTGGGACTAGGGACCGTATGGCCTTGTGACTGGCACATGTGTTGTAATGAGCAGGAACATAGAGAATGAACATGTTCATTGTCTGTGTGGCGCATCACAAGGTTACACACAAATATGGAACAAGGGAACATGTCACAAAGGAACAGTCTATGGATACACGGCCTTAGAGATAGTTTGTTTGGCATTTCTCGTGAATAATCACTGATGTGTCACTCTTGAACAAGTTTCATTTCAGATCATTGAAAATTATCCTAATTATCCTAAGTGAATAAATGGGTATTCGAGACTTACCCTCCCCTCTGCGCGTGCACACACACACCTACACACACACACACACACACACACACACACACACACACACACACACACACACACACACACACACACAAACACACAACACACACACACACAACACACAACACACAACACACAACACACAACACACACACAACACACACACACACAAAAGCTTTAAAATAAAATGTTCAAAACATGCTCATAACTTGACCCCTACCCACCTACCCCTACCCGACCCCACTCAAGCATGTGGTTGGATTGAATCCTTGTGATAATGTTGACAATACGGATACTCTTAAGCCCCTGTCACACCTGACCGGATTGAGGAAATGGAAAGAAACCGAACAACGTCCGTTGATATCCGGCAAAGTCCGGTTTGTGTCCATTGCATATCCATTGATATCCGTTGATATCCAGCCCGATCCGTTAGAACTTTTGAATATGCACAAAACTTGGAAAGGATGCCGCCGGATGAATGTCAATGTTTCTTGTCCGGTTTGAGTCTGTTTAGTCCGCTTGGCGTCCATTGGCTATCTGTTCATGTCCGTTTCATGTCCGTTCGTCCAGCGGCCTTTGACCCGATATCGCAACATTTTGACACATTTTAATACATTCTGATACTTATCACGCCTGAACACCACCGGACTAGACAATTGTGTCCGTTGCTCAATCCGGCGAGGTGCTTAAGTTTTGCTGTTCCTTCAGTAAGGACTGAACCTGAGACCCAGCACACCGGGTCACAGCTACAGCTTACATGGTGGAAATTGGGCTTGGTGCAACTCTCAGTCCTGTCCTTCACCATGGAACCTATCACTTAAACTCACTTTGCGCCTACAACCATATGGCTCGTGATAACCAAACTGGTATGATTTATGCCAAACATTCTTTTCTAATATAGATTGCAGTAAAATTGTCTTGTGAATATTTTACGTGCGATAAAATGTCACTTCTTGTATCACGGTGTACTGTATTTACCTCCCCATCCCCAGTATAGCTATGACCTGGCCTGCTGCGTCTCAGCCTCAATCCTTATGGTGCCATCACATTACGACGTTTCTCGCCAACGCGCGACGACGTGTGTCACTTTTTGGCGAAACGTCGGGAGACGTCTGGAAGCGTTACGCGCGCGTTTGGCGCGCATTGGTAATCGTTGATGGACACCGACGGTCGGCGACGCGCGTCAGGGTATCGGCAAAGTTTTGTGCTTGCACAAAACTTTTGACGCGCGACAACGCGCGGGTGACAATATTATGGCGACGTCAGAAGCACGTCGACATCGCTGGAATAATGTTATGCGAATGCTAGGCAGACGCTGCGCGTGCGTGAGGGTCGTTCCCACACATTGTGCCAAACTGTTGCTTTGTTGTTTTGTGTCCTAGCAACATCTAAGGTCATATCAGGATGGCGCGCCAAACTTTTTTTTTTTTCTTCTCACAACGTCGGCCGCACGCTACCAATACGTTGCGCTGACGCTGAAAAGTTTGACGTTTCTCGACGATTAAAAGTGATTTTGCGCGTTGGCGGCACGCCAGCGAGATACGTCGTAGTGTGACAGGGCTATTACTGAGGGACCAGCGGAACTCGGAACACTCATAATGGAACAGTAATGGAATTAATGTAACAGTTTTGACAAATGAAACTTTCAATAAGTGATAAATGTACCATGGATAAATTTAGCAAAGCCAGTGGCAAAGTTAGGTCAAGTACCCAGTCCCTGTTCAGTTAGCCCACAACCAGTGCCTGCTCAGTCCACCCACACCCAGTCCATAAGGAATTGGATCGCATGCATCTCATGCCATGCGTAGGTTTAATTATAGTTGCATAGTCTATTAGTTTTGAGTCTCTGCTGTATTAAAAATATATAGATTAGGTTAGTCATTATAATCTACCATTCAATTGTAGGATCACATATCGGCAAGCATTTGGTTCCGAAAGTGTTATGCTTGACACAAATTATGTAACTTTAAAGTACAATTAGCAACATTAGGTGGTAGCAAAGGTTGCCAGCTTGATGACCGATGACAAATTGCACCTGCTTAGAAACAGACCATCCCGTTCACCAGGACGCTCGAGCCACCCCAAGATAAGTCTCAAAGGACAACATATACCATGTGGACACAGTAGTAAATATGGATAGGCGGACAGGTGTGTGTGTGTATCTATATACATATCTGTTGTGATACTTTGTGTTGCTACCATGTCGTGGTGGGGAGGCTTGTGTGCCTCGGTGACCATGAGAGCTATACCGGCGGGGGCTAGCCCCCTGGCAGGTTTAACCAAGCAGGGCAGGACTCATGGTAGAGGACAGACTAAGAGCAGCAACTGGTCCTCCAGGTTGGGGGTTGGGCGTGGGGCCAACAGCCCCACCCCGGAAAAAGAACAACGTTACAGAATCAGGAACAAGAAACTCAAGGCCCGGGACCGGGAGGGCTGGAGAGCCCTTGTTCGTGGCCTGTGCCCAAAGTTGGGCGGTAGGCGACACGTGGTATGCAGGTA